>LPNX010023355.1:806078-842486 GCA_001517045.1 Pseudotsuga menziesii | reverse complement strand
TCGGGAACGACTACCCCAAACAGCTTGGAGCCTGTCCTAAGGATCCCGGTCTGGGTCGTTTTCCCCCGTTGCGGGCTTACCCAAATACGCCCGTCAACAAGATCCCAGACTGAAAACATAACCTGCAGTAGACTTTCGATCATCAGGATCACCGGCCCAATCTGAATCAGTGAAACTAACCAACAAAGGTTTCCCCCCTGTACTATAATGAATCCCAAACTGAATTGTGCCTCGAATATATCAAAGTATTATTTTTGTTGCTTTCTAGTGACTTTCATGAGGAGTTTTCATATAACGGGCAACACGACCATTGGCAAAGGAAAGGTCAGGACGGGAATGAGTTAAGTATAAAATACTACCAACAAGTTGACGATACAAGGTGGCATCTACTTCAGGGGAAGTACAAGTGGCAGAAAGTTTGACTCCAGACTGGAAGGGAGAAGGGGTTGGTTTACAATCTTCCATGTGGAAGCGAAAAATAAGGTCACAAGCATACTTAGACTGGGAAAGAAATATTACTTCTTTGGTTTGCAAGACTTGGAGACCAAGAAAATAATGCAAATGTCCTAAGTCTGACATTTCAAAATTTTGCTTAAGACTAGATTTCACATGGGTTATAAGTTTAGGGTTACTACTAGTGAGGATAAGATCATCAACATAAAGAACAAGTATGATGAGATGGTTTCCTACTGTCTTGGTATAGACATTGGGGTCAGAATGGCATCTAGAAAAATCATTGTCAAGGAGAAAGCTATCCATTTTGGCATACCAAGCTCTAGGAGCTTGCTTAAGGCCATATAAGGATTTCTTAAGGAGACAAACAAGGCTAGAGTTATTCTGAACATATCTAGGAGGTTGTTCCATGTAAATTTCCTCATGTAAATCACCATGTAAAAAGGCAGACTTGACATCCATTTTATGGACTTCCCAGCTATGTAAGGCTGCAAGGGAAAGAACAAGGCGGATGGAGTTCATTTTTGCTACAGGGGAAAAGGTTTCATTGTAGTCAATCCCTTCAACTTGGGAAAAACCTTTGGAAACTAACCTTGCCTTAAGTCTTTCAGCACTTCTATCTGATGCATACTTAGTTTTGTAGACCCATTTACATCTGACAAGTTTTCTTCCTTTTGGAAGAGGAACAAGATCCCAAGTATCGTTCGCCATTAAGGAACGATATTCTTCATCCATAGCTGCATCCCAATCTGGATTTCCTGAAGCTTCTGCAAAAGTTTCTAGATCATGATTCTCGAAAACTTGAGCCAAACGAGAATAGGCTCACTAAAACTGGGAATGTGTTCGACGTTGATCTCTAGGATCACCGGCAAGATCACCAGCAACTTCACATGTTGAACGGACCCATCGAGGAAGTATTGGTGTTGGTGCAATTTGAGGAACATGAGCAGGCGGAGGTGGATTTCAATCCTCACTGTCATCATCAGAAACTGGAGTTGGAAACCTGTCAAGGAAGTTGGAAGAAGAAGAAGAAGGCATAATCGCCAAATCATGCTCGCAGGCCAAAGATGGCACACCCCCCAAGTTAGGCTCGCAGGCCAAGAGATTTTCATCAAATTTAACATCTCCTCTAATGATTATATCATGTGAATGGGGTTGAAGAAGTATATAACCTTTTACATATTCAGAATATCCAACAAATATGCACTGTTCACTTTTAGGTTGCAATGCTTTCCGTTTTTCATCCGGAATGTGAGCCCATGCTTCACAACCAAACACACGAAAGTGACTTACATCTAGTTTAATTTTACTCCATGCTTCTTCCGGTGTTATACCTTGTAAAAATTTAATGGGTGTGCGATTAACTATGTAATTTGCACAATTTATGGCCTCAGCCCAATATTGAAGACTTAGTCCCTTAGATTGGATCATACAATTAGCCATTTCTTTTAAAGTGCGGTTCTTCCGTTCAGCTACACCATTTTGTTGTGGTGTATATGGAACAGTGTGTTGTTGTTGGATTCCTTGTTCAGTGCAGAAAGTAGTGAACTTGTTGTTAACATATTCTCCTCCATTGTCAAATATTAACTTAATAATTTGATGACCAGATTGTTTTTCAACAAGGGCCTTGTACGCCAAGAACATGTTAAATACTTCGCTCTTAAGTTTTAGGAAGTAAACCCAAGTGCATCTAGAGTAGTCATCAATTAAAGTTAAGAAATATTTGAAACCAAAAAAGGAAGCAAATGGAAGAGGACCACACAAGTCACTATGCACAAGCTCCAAAGGAACCGAGGCGTGCCAAGAGGCACGTTTGTCAAAAATGTCTCGATGATGTTTTCCGAGTACACAACCGGAACAAACACCATCCTTGCAAGACACCATTGGAAGACCAATCACCATATTGTCTTTACATAGTTTTTGCAATGAGCGATAATTTAAGTGACCAAATCGCTCATGCCAAAGTTTGCTCAAGTTATCACTATGAGCAACAAAATCTGAAGGAAAAGGTGATCACCCAAATTTGTTAAATTGTACAACCTAGTAATATCATCAACAGTTCCAGTAACAAGGACATTTTGAGGATTTTTAAAATCCTTGATTACAACTTGGTGAGGTGTAAAAGTCACAGTTTTACCTTCACCTGAATGAGTAATTTGATAAACTGATAACAAATTGCAGGAAATTTTTGGAACACATAGTACATCACTGAAATGACCATTTTCTACTGGAACTGTTCCAGATCCTACAACACTTAGAGATCTATCAACACCAACAAATATTTGTTTGGTGTTACATTCATGCATAGTAGAAAATATGGCTTGATCTTTAGCCATATGATAAGATGCTCCAGAATCAATAACCCATTCATTTGAAGCAGAAGAAGAAGATGCAATATAAGATTAACCATAAGCACAAAGTGCATGTCCATGAGAGTTAGATTCTGAAGATGAATCTAGGCTGATGTGGTGCATCTTCATTGCTGCTTCCAAGGCTGCCATTTTCTTGAAACACTTTGATTCATCATGATTATCATTCCCACAAAAATTGCAATGACGCTCAGTCTTCTTTCATCGGTCTTATTTCCTTTTTGCTTGGATCCTTTGTATTTTTTAAAGAAGGAGTTGACTAAGAGAGTTTGGGACCCTTGTTGTTTGGCTTATTATTGCGAAAATTCTGTTTTTTGGGAGGCTTGGACTTTTCTGTCTGTTGGGACAATAAGGCTTTCCCAGATGTATCTGCATTGTTAATTATTTCAAGATGAATGAGCTTATCTTGCTCTCTAATTAAGGAATCACAAAAGGATTCAAGACTAGGCTCTTAATAGCTAGCTGCAGTCAAGAATTCTTTCATGGAGTAGAATGTAGATACAAAAACAGAATATGCAGGTCTAAGTTTGGAAAGAATATGATAAATACATTGTTTGTCTTATTTCTTAATCTTGTATTCTGCACATAAGATTCTAAGAGTTTTATACTTAGATAAATAGTCTTGAATGCATGAAAAATCATTTGGATTCAAGGAAAGCAATTCATTCTCAAGTTGATGACCTCGAATTTCATTGTGTTTACCAAACACAGATTCCAACTTTTCCCAAGCTTTATCAGGTTCATCAATTCCAGATATGTGGAATCGCAAATCCATAGAGATTGACATCCCAATCAATCCACGAGTTTCATCACATCTATTTGCCCATTTAATTTTATTATCATCATCAGTGGGTTCTGTTTCTTTCCCTGAGGTTATCTTTAAAAGTCCCCTACTTCGTAGAACATCCTCCATACGATATTTCCATAAGAAATAGTTAGAACTTGTAAGTATAATATCACAAGGGGCGGCCATACTGTAAAATAATGGCTGAAAAAACAGAAACTAAATGTCTGGTTGCAAAGAGCTCGAAAAAATATGCGGTTAAAAAAAAAAACAGCACTGAAAACTGATTATGGATGATGAAGTTATGCTTGATCAAAGAAAATGTTGAAGATGTCAGATAGATTTGACCAACTAAAAAAAAAAAACCCCTCTTCCCAAAATCAACCTTTGACAATCACTTTACAATAAAGTTTCTTTGAAGTGAATCACTTTTGTAGAATGAGTGAGGTTCACTTTTACAATAATGTTACTTTTAAATAGTGCGGCAATAAATTAAAAGACTTAAGTGACTCACTTTTTATTTTATTTTATTTATGTGAGATGCACTTTTACGATAAAGTAACTTGAAAATAGAAATTGCATGCACTAAAAAGTAGCTTAATAAGACTTGAACTCAAGACCTATTAAGGAATAAAGCAACTTTAGACCAAGTGAGCTAAATTTAAAAGATACGTAAGAGAATGGAAAGAGGAAGGGGCTTTCTTCTTTTTTTTTAGACTTCTCTCTCGTTCTCCGTGCTTGCCTTTTTTTTCTGCAAATCACAAAAAAAAACAAAAAAACAAAAAACAAAAAACTTTTTCTACAAAATGGGGTTAGATCTTGGTTAGCTTACCCGGAAAGTATACGTTTTCGAGTTTTCTTGTTGTTTCTGATTTGCTGTGATCGCACAAGATGCACGGCAAAGAGCATACGTAGCCGACAAGACAAGAAAAAAAATTTCCCTTACTGTTTTTTATTCGCCGCGATCGCGCAAGGTGCACAGCAAAGATCATATGCAGTTAAGGAAGGAAACAGTCTGAGAATAAAACAAAAAATATCTTATAATAAAACTGATAATATATGAGAGATTTAAAAAAAAACAAATCCCTCACTGTAACATTATACCTTCAGATTTTCCGAAATGGGTGTTTCTGGAACAAACGAAAATGGTTTTCGGTGAAACGAAAACTATTTCCCAATGGAAACGACGCTCCGGACGCAATGGAACAGTTTCCATAGGCCAAAAATGCATAGAAAATCCAAAACCATAAACCCTTTCAAAGTTTCGGCAACACCGGTTCCAGATCTACATCAAAACCGAAAGCGGCTCTTCATAAACGCTCTAATACCATGTTTGGGTACACAGGGTACTCCCAAAAGACCAAACACCTTGAGCAACCACGTCACACAAATATATCATAGATAAACACACCAATTTTTGTCATGTGGTTAAAACCGTCGAGAGGGAAACAATCCACGGCCCCAGCCAAATAGCTACCCTGAGCAATTTATTATGCAAAAGAAAGAAAGTTACATGAGCTTCTCATAATCGATCAACTAACCAAGGACCCTCTATGTTCTTTAAATAAAGATCATAGACCAATCGGGTGTTAAGCCACGTATCAATGGTAGGTATGATCTAAGAGAAGTTGAACCGTCGGGTCACTCTATGTCTAGAACATATCGTGATCGTTGAATTAGAATATTTACAAATGCATACTAATGCATACTAAAGAAACACACTTTTACCTAACAGATATATTACACAAGTTGATCTTAACTAACTCCTAAGCGTCTAAATATCCTAACATCAATGCCTGTTACTAATCGAGCAGGCAGTTCCTTGAACCATTTCCTAGCCTGACCATCTAGTATTTGTACAAAAACCCTAGTCCACACATCTTCATGTTCTATATTAATGTTCTCAACATAACTGTAAAATGTCTCTAGATGTTCTTCAGTTGTGAAATCTCCCTCTCCTGCAAATTTATGCATGTACTTGAGATAATCTCTAGTGGGCATGGCCGAGATGGGGTTAGGCATATTTACAGGGCCATACCTAACTACCAGGATCCCTTCCATTTTGGTCAGAGGAGCAGCCATATTGGAAATGGGTATGGAAAGGGTGGAGGAAGGTAGTAATGATGTAGGTAGTAGCTGAAAAGGTGATGGTGGTAAACTTATCCCAGTGGAGTCACTAGGGATTGGATCTTCACAAGCAGCAGTGCTTGAAGATGCCCAAACCCTAAAATTTTCTAATGTCTTTATAAATTCCTGAGAATTAACTATTTCAGCAGAAGAAATAATAGCAGAAATATTTCATGAAATACCTGATGTAGCTTCCTTTGCAGCATTATTGTTCTGCCTTAGTGAAGCCCTAGCTCTTCTCAGAATCTCTTCTGGATCTCAAATCGGTGTTGTTGGTGGCCCTTGAGGGTTTGCTATGGTACTTGGTCTTCTTGAAGCCACCTTATTTCAATGGAGTCGTCAAATAGATGATTACAACCAGAATAGTGTCCAAGCTTTGTCTATCATCAAAGCGGGATCTATGTCGTCTCCCAGGGAAGCTGAGCTTCAGTCTCCTCTCCCCGACAACGACGCCAATTTGTTATCACTCCAGGAAACTCCTCTAGGTTGCAACTCGAGGATGTCTGGTAACTTAAATGTTTTTGGGGTTTTCTAAATGGATCAATTCATATAACCTATAGAACCTAACACTCTCAATGCATGCATGAAACTCAATCAGGGATAAGGCTTCTAACTACCACTGTTCAAATTTTTGATAATATGGTGCAGAGATGGAGAACTTATCATGCCGACAGATTCATACATAAAACAGATATATATAAATGGCTAATCATAACAAGGAAGGTACTTATAATTCAAATCATCAATATGCCAATAGGATGAAAGCTATCAGACATCAATAAACCTGAATAAATATGAATAACACATTCAAGCATAAGCACAGAATAGATAGAAAATGGAAGCTGAACATATGATAGCAAAAGAGCTTAAATTAGGTCATGAGCAATATGAGAAGCTTGACAATAGTAATGGTCTACAAGTCCCCGAAGTCGAACCCTTTCAATCAAATAAGTCTTAGGCTTTATAGCCTTTACAAAAATATTCAGATCCTGAAAAATTGGATCTGATTTACTAAAAATAGACAAAATAATTGTTTTTGCATAATTAGGTCAAAAAACCCTAATTTAACTACTAGTCTAACTAACTGTAGACTTCATTCATTGTTTGAACCTTCTGATAACTAAAGTAAGTACTGGAAATAACTACCACTGGTCCTCTACTGGTTAAGTCACTGTTTCACTTAGACAGTTAAGTGTTGGTGGCCTTTTCTTCCTTTATGCCACAACAAAACTGAAGCATACCTTCCCTGATGTTTTCTTCAGCGTCTTTCATCTTTATACTCTGTCCCTGAGCTATTCATGTTCGCCCAAAACTGGTCCTTCATGTCAAAATTCGATCCTATGCCTCTTTCTTCTTTTGAGGGTTAAGAGGCCAAAATATCGGAACTGTTAGCTACCGAAAGTGGTGCTTTCGGTGGCTAATGAACTACCTCAGCATTTGCCTAAGCCACCGAAAGCCCTGTTCTTCAAAATTTCTATAGCCATCTCCAAAATTATTTTTTCAAGTTTGTCTGCTTATCTTTCTTATTCAGGAGGCTCTATGTTAGGAAGGTTAACAGCAACCTGGCTTGATTCTGGAGGCTGAAGGCTTACTGCAGCTTCAGCTAGAGTTTTCAATGTGAGGTGAGTGCTATGGTTTAGCTTGGCCTCCTTCATCTGCAGTCTGTGAAGTCTAATCATTCTATACAGTCTTGTGTTGTCTTTCGGGTATCTTTTATTTAGTCTTTTTAGGAAAACATATATTTCTCTTAACTCTAGGTAAGAGTTATGCAGCAACTTGTTCCTACTGGTCAATGTAGCATTGTTTTTCTTTATCTCCCTTTCTAAAATTTCCATCTCATACACTTTCCTCAGCAACTGATTTATCCTTTGTGTCTTGGACTTTCTAGAGGAAGCCTTCTCTGCTGGTTCATATTGCTCTTTTGGTGTAGGTGATGGGAGTTCTTCAATCTCTGCTACAACTTGCAATCCTAGGTCTTTGTCGTGCACCCGATATGCAAGTGAATTACTACTAACATACAGAGTGTACAATATTTATTGTCAACACGGGAAAGTCTTGTATTTCAAGGATAACATGCACAGTATATGCTTAAACATGAAATCACTGTAATTGAACAATACTATCCTCTGTTCGGCTATGCTCATCGCGAGAATCTAATTAATCTAGTTACCTTCTAAGGAATGCAATCACAATTACCTTGTACAATGGCTTGGTCTAAGAATGGAAAAAGTCACACCTAAATTACAATTGTAGATAAGGGAAAATCCCGTTCACACCACTTAATGATTAACTCACTACCCAATCTGATTGTCCTAGGAATCCAAAAACATAAATTGAATATTGATCTAGGAATTCAAAATGCAGAGATTGAGTTCAGCTATTTTAGGAAATTGAAGTACAGGAATGAAATTATGTAATCATAAAAATAAGATACAACCTGCAAAGATTCATGGAAATGACAACTAAAAGATCTAAGGATGAACAGAGCTGTTACAGTTACCACACGAATTGCATAAGAAATAATTACCTACTCAATCGACTGTCACACTATGCCACTACAGGTATCCAAGGAATGCAATCACGACACACTGTAATTCCACACTTGTTACAGCTTCCTATGAGGAAATAAAATTAACATAACATCACACAACAAAATAATTGAAAGGACCTAATTTAACTCAGTGATCCCTATGGAAGGCGGGCCCAGCCTTCACACAGAGATGCTGGCTGAACACACGTAAAAACCTTTAGATCAGAAGTAACTCCTTGTATTAAAAGACAGAGTGATTACACAATTCCTCCTCACAACTAATACAATGAATTGATTATATGTTCAGCAACCCCTGGCTCGAAACAGTTCTCCATATTTATACAATGTAAATCATAACATCCTATCCTATTATGGGGTAGCCATGAAGATCTATGATCTTCAAGCGCCCTAAATGACAACAACTGTTACAACCGTGGCAGGATGAAAAATAGGAAACATAGGAAAATTGTTAACCGCCCCCAGGAGTGACGATATCGTCAGATTACGGCTACACACAAGAAACAACGCACCGTTGACCTCCAAGTCTAACACATTCTGTTACAGCTACCTTGACACAGGTTTGTCAAGGATATCGAACTGGAACCGCATTCCTTGGGTGATGATAGGATGGATGGGAATCAGCTTAAGCAGTTAATGTCCATCCTTTTCGTGGCCTTTTCAGCCCAATCTTCTTGCAGTCCATATATCTCAAAATACCTTTATAAACCATCATATGTTAGCACATTGAGAGATACGAAGCCTTAATTATCACAATCATAAGTATTAATAAAATAAAACAATGACCAATCATACCTTAGTGGTTTGAAGAGTAGAGTGGGGTTAAAATGTTTATCTGGCATGCTCAATGGGGTAGGATAGAACAAGAAGAGGTAATTAAGGGTGGTCAAAAGAGGCCATTTCTGGGCCAAACATCTCCCCCAACTGTCCTATTGCATGTCCTCATGCAACAACCTCCATTACTCTGAATCTGAATCTTGCACTGAGCTCTATTCATGGAGAGAGGAGAAGTTGTAGGGGAACTTAGGCGTCCCTTATTTTTCTACGAACCCTCTGTGAGCAATCCAATATTGCCAACATTGTTGCTCCTCGGCCTTGGTTAGTGATAAATCCATCCTATATGGTTTTGCTGGCCACCAGATGAGGGGAAATTTAAATTTCAGACCCAACCAATCAACCCCACATTCCCTGATACATCCAACATAACCCTTGACCCTGGAAAGTGCCAGTTTAAAATTTCTAAAATAATAGGGGTTTCTGCTCCTGAGTATAGGAGAGGAAACCTGCCATCTGTGCTTACTTCCTTCCAACACTGCTTGTTGGTGTATAGAAATATGGTTGGTACAAGTGGAAATAACTTCCTCCTGCAGTTCTATTATGTGCCGAGTCTGGATGGAACATGAAAGCAAACTCCTGTATCGAGCAAGAAGAATACCCAGATTTTGAGGCTCACTTTGAACCCACAGGTTAGAGTGAGCTTCATTGTGAGAAAAGGTTTGAAAATACCTTTTCCATTGAGCATGATTGATCACAAAAGAAGCAAAGGCCCTCAACTGAACATCCCCTGAAAAATGGACAGGATTTGAATGGAGGTCCAAAGGACAAGCCATCTCATGCAAATATAATTCACACAGCAAATTTTGATCTTCAAAATTACTGCCCAGTTCTCCTCCAGTCTCTTGATAATCTTTTTATGCTCAGTAAGGGAAATTATCCCTCCTTGGTATTCCTCCACCTGGCTCTTCCATTTTATTACCTCCATTTTCAGAATTGAGACTTTTGCTGTAAGGTTCAGGATTTCTTCTTCATGAAGCTCCTCCTTGTCAGAATCAAGTTCGATGAAATTTTGAAGGGGATCAATCCACACCTTGTCGCCTGATGTGCCACATTGGACACCCTGCACATCTGAAGCTATTTCGGGAGGTGCTGGTTCTTGTGTGACAGCAACATTTTCTAAACTTTCTTCAGCAACAACATCCACCACTCTTGGAGACGCCGGTGCTTGTGTAACAGTGTCCTCTTTCTGGGGTTCTCTCGTGGCGATTTTGGCAGCTGACTGTGAGGAGGTTGGTTCTTGTGGAGCAACTTCCTCTTGAATTTTAATTCCATTTTCTACCTGATTATCAGCTGCTATCTCAACCAGAGGCTGTGAGGCTACTGGTTCTTGTGTGACAAAGCCATGTTCTTATTTTTCCTCCTGCTACTGAGATTGGATGTCTTCTTCAGTATGCAGCTGCTCCTGAAGGATTTTAGTATCGCCTGAGGATTGTGTTTGAACTTGTTCATCTTCACTCCAATGCATATCGAGAATGACATCCACTTCAGGGTTAATTTCTTGTTGCATTTCAAGAGTCCCTACTGCAACCTTCAAGGATGTTGGTTCTTGTGTGATAACATCCTAGCTCACTTCTTCATCTCCCTGTTGTTGTGGCTCCTCTTCTATGATTTCTGTGTCATGGGACAATTCTAGAGTTGTAGTACATAATTCTTTATTAAACTCCAGAGTGCCCCCAATCCTTGATTCTCCTCCCATCTGGTCAACCACATGGATAAGCACATTCAGGGATGTTGGTTCTTGTGTGACAGTACCCTGTTCAATCCCATCATTGCCTTGCTGTTGTGGTTCCACTTCTATAATTTTTGTGTCATGGGAGGACTCCGAGGTCATAATGCAATCTTCATCCCCACAATCAGGGATAGCTTCATCCCTTGGTTCCTCTGTCCTAGAGTTAGTGGCAACTTCAGCAAGAATATTTAAAGATGCTAGTTCTTGTGTGATAGCATCTTCTTTCTCTGCAACTTCCTCCATTGCAGGTGCAGACTGTTGTGTTTTAAAGGCATGAATTACAATCTTGTGGCTTGCTTCCTTAAAGATTTCTCCACAGGTGGAACAGACCACTCTTTCTTCCTCATTACCAGGCTCGGTAGAATTTGGTCCCTCCAATTGATCCGCAACCTCCACCAATGTGTGCAGCTTCCTTTCACCCTGTTTTCTACACGCTTCTTTCCAATTTTCCAATTCCTTTCTGAGTGTTTGGACTTCCTCTTTTAATAGCCTATTTTCGAACAGAAGTCCTTCAATTTGGGGCTCTTCTTCGACCCGCCCTTGTGGGGCATCAATTGGCCTGGGTTCAAGAATGGGGAACTCAATTTGTGCTTCTAAGGTTTCCCATCTTTTCCTTGTTGCTTCTGCTGCTGCAACCAACCTGGTTCTTTTCCTTCTTATTGGTGGAGATATCTTAATTCCATCATTTAATATCTTCCTTTTTCTTTGTGGTGCTGGATTTTCTGGATTCACAGCTAAGGTAGAAGGAATGTTCCCAGTTCCAGCATTTTCTTGTTCCTCGAGCTGTTCTTCCTCAATCAAAGTTCCTCCCCACTCGGGTGAAGATTCAATGGTCACCAGCTCAATATTTTCTTTTGTTGCCATGGCTCTGTCATCTTCAGGTTCAATTGTCGCAGCATCTAATTCTGCTCCAATTTCACCCTCTATTGTCAGAGCTACCCTGTTATTTAGTTCTTCCACAGGGTTTTTATGTACATCTTTTCTCAATTGTTCTACTTGTGCCCCTAGTTGATCCTATGATCCAGTTTCAACTCCCCCCCCAACTATATTGGAGGGGCTCCAATCCTCCTGTTGTGCTTCATGTCCCCCCAACTGTGGATGGACCTGCTCTTCTTCTATTGGGATACTGGGAAAAGGAGCAGGTTCCTGAACTTGAGCTGTAAATTGCTCCCAGGTTATATTATGTTGAGCAAGGGTCCTTAAAATTATTAATTTAACGAGGCCATGGTGGGTCAGTGAGGCGAGTGGATGTTTGGAAACTCAAACAAACCCATCCATATGATACAAATCATTGAGCAAATAATATGGAATGTTTAACAGAATCCTGTGACGGAGATGAGATGGTAAAGGGTGTTCATAATTATAGACAGTTTGGTACCTACCTTCACAGGTGATATATTTCTTGAGAAAAAAAGCTACTTGATTCCATGGCTGTGACAATGAATGCAATACTATCCCCCTTTTTTTTCGTTTGAACCTACTCCCCCTCTACTAGAAAGTCCTATACTGCTGCAGTAGTGGGGACTCGATGTCCAAACCAAGCCCTTCCCACCTGAGGAATACTAGTGACCTCAGTTACAATGACTTCAGAAACTTCAATGAGCAATCCCCAAACCTCTGAGTGAGTTTCTGTGAGGTTCAGAGCAAATTGTAAGGCTGCTTCACGGTGAAATCCATTCATACGTTCAAAAAATTCCATCCAACCAGCAGCTTGAAAGATAGCGAAGACTGCAGCGTTTCTCCTGAGCTCTCGTGTGTTTGAAGGTTCGTAACAGGCTAGAATCCCCATGTTTCTAACTTCAGAATTAGTTTGCAGCTCAACAAATTACAGACTCTGACAATGGAGGTTAGAGTACAGAGTATGCATGGACCGCTGACAGGAGAGTTAGGCAAATTTGGAAAGTTTCAGCGCACCGGATTATTTGAAATTTTATTCTGAATTGGGAAAGGTGGCGGTTATTAGGAATCATAATTAGTCTCTACATCACACGAGAAGAGAGTTAATCGATGCAATAATGGGCATAAAAAGGGAGGTACGACTGACATTCTTAAATCATATTGATACTTAATCAAGTGGTTAATCAAAGCCATACCTTCGAAAATGCGCATTGGATGTCCTTCGGAGAATAATAGAACGTGTGGTTGCAGATATTGCGGAAGCCGAACTTGTGCGTTGTGCAGTCATTAAATATAATCATTATAACGGAGGTACTGCAATAATTCTTTCCGCCGGTGAAGCAAACACCATCGTGTCAAAATGGTCGGAATTATGAGAAATATGGCATTATGGGTCAGATTGTCGGCATGAGGAATCAGAGCCATATCTAGAGGAGTTGATGGCATGCAAAAAGATCTGCTAATAACATAGGAGTCACAGTCGCAGGTCATAAATAAATTGAAGCAGAGACACAGCCTTCAATGCTAGAAAAATCAGCTAAATATAGCGGAGTTGCAGCTACCAGAAAAGATGTCGCGGCCGCCGAAAAAGATGTTGCAGCCGCCGAAAAAGATGTTGCAGCCGCCAAAAAAGATGTTGCGGCTGCTAGAAAAGAGGGAAGAAAATGTTAGGCGGACGGAAAGTGTCTACGCTGGAGCGACAGGAAACGGGTTTTATGGTCAAAAGTGAAACGAGGTCACAACATGTGGAAATGGAAGAAGGAGAAGTTCATGATGCGGCAGCTACCGGGAACAGTGTTGCAGCCATCGGAAAACAGTGTCGCAGCTGCCGAAAAATGGGTGCCGTAGCTGTCAAAAAATGGGTATTGCAGCTGTCGAAAAATGGGCGTCGCAGCTGCTGGAAAATGGGTGTCGCAGCTGCCGAAAAATGGGTGTCGCAACTGCCGGAAAATGGGTGTTGCAGCTGTCAGAAGAGGTGTTGCAGCTGCCGAAAAATGGGTGTCGTAGCTGCGACAAATTTATTTAAGGAAAAAGAAAAAAAATATTCGTTGTGCGGGAAGGCACAGAAAAATAACTTCCGGTCGACAAGCCCAATCCGACCCTCATCCTTGGGCGCTTCGTTGTAAATTTTGGAAAAACAACAAAAAAATAAAGATCAAATGCAAGAAGAAAAGATAACATAACGAGAAAAAAAAATAGCAATTATTTATGTACAATGATTCGTGCACGATTTACAATGATTAATTAAAGATTGACAGAGGCAGAGAGAAATTCCTACCCTTGTGCTAGCTGGTAATCTGGATCAGCGGCAATTTGTAAGATAAATGCATCCTTTGAAATTGGTTTACGGTACAGTCACAGCCTATGACTATTAGCAAATAATGGTACACAGTTTTCATCAATAGTTACCAAGCGGACTGTACCGTTATCAAATACCCTGTCTACTAAGCATGGGCCCAGCCATCTTGTGCGTAATTTTCCCTTGAAATCTCTTTTGAATATGGAATCGTATAAAAGTGCCCAGTCTCCCTCACAGAAGACCTTCTTTTTAATGAATCGGTCATGCCAATTGGATCTCTGTTGTTGAATTAACACTGTCTGGTTTACTGCGGCTAACCGATTCTTGTCCAGTTCATTCAGTTGATTCAATCTTCTTTTCTGGGATTCAGTTACATCTAGGTTTACTTAGGTGGCCGTCTTCAGGGTAATGATTTCAAATTCAATTGGGAAGATGGCACTTTTTCCATACACTAAATCGTGAGAGAAACCTATGGTGTTACGCCAAGTGGTGCGATATGCCCATAGTGCTTCCGGAAGCATGTCATCCCAATCTCTACGATGGCTCTTAACTGTCTTGGTAAGGATGGCTTCAATAACTTTATTAGTCCTTTCCACCTAGCCATTGGCTTGGGGATGGTAAGGTGAAGCTACCATATGCTGAACATGATACTTCCGTAGTAGAGCTTCAAATTGATGCGACATAAACTGCGGTCCCCCATCCGTAACTACTTCCTTAAGTACCCCAAAATGGGTAAAAATTTCACTGTATAGAAAGTCAATCACAGCCTCATCGTTAGCCTTCGCCAGAGCTACAACTTCTACCCATTTGGTCATATAATCGGTACAGACCAAGATGTAAGCTTTCTGTTTGGAATGAGGGTTGATAGGGCCAACGAAATCTAGAGCCCATCTATCAAATGGTTCAATTACTGATTGAGGTTGCAGAGGCATTTGATCTAATCTGTTCGTCTGGCCCATCCTTTGGCAGCTATCACAGGACTGAACATATCTTTTTGCATCCCTGAAAAAAAGTTGGCCAATAGTAGCCCATCCTCAGTGCTTTGTGTCCTGTCCTCCTGTCTGCAAAGTGTCCCCCACAAGGTTCATCGTGGCAGGCCTTCAGTATATGAAAGATTTCATCTTCCCTTACACATCTTCTGATTTCAAGATCAGGACCTGTGTAAAAGAGATGACCATTTACCCAACAATACCTGGCACTTTGCTGGATGATTTTTCTCTTTTCTCTTTTAGACATATGTGTGGGAAGCTTTCCTGCAACCAAGTAATTAGCGACATCTGCATACCAAGGGGAATGACCTGAAACTGCGAATAAATGTTCATCTGGGAAAGAGTCCTCAACAGGCAAATTATCATCACTGTTAGTGAAACGAGATAAAAAATTAGCGACAACATTTTCTTTTCCAGGTTTATCTATGATGGTAATATCAAATTCCTGTAATAATAAGAGCCATCTAGTCACTCTGGCATTAGTGACTGTTTTGTTCATTAGATATTTAATGGCAAAGTGGTCAGTGTGCACAAATGTAGGATACCCAGTAATGTAGTGTCGAAATTTGTTAATGGAGTAGACAATAGCTAAGAATTCCTTCTCAGTGACAGTATAATTAAGTTCAACAGGGGATGAGTTTTTACTAATATAATAAATTGCACAAGGTACTTGACCATCCTGCTGTCCTAAAACTGCTCCAATAGCGATATCAGAAGCATCTGAAGAAATGTGGAAGGGTAGGGTCCAATTGGGCCCTCTTAAGATAGGAGCTATGGACAGCTTCTCCTTAAGCTTGACAAATGTTGTCTGGCATGCTTCACTCCAAATAAACTGCACATCCTTCATTAACAATGAAAACAAAGGAGAAGCAAGTTTGAAAAAAATTTCTATAAATCTTCGGTAGTATCCAGCATGTCCCAGAAAACTTCGCACCTCTTTTTGAGTTGCAGGAGTAGGTATATTTTTTATCACCTTAATTTTTGAGGGGTCCACCTGAATGCCATCAACAAAGATGAAGTGCCCCAATACTACTCCCTCACTCATCATCATATGGAACTTTTCAGTGCTTAAAGAGAGTTGGTTCTGTTCACGGTGAATTAAAACTTTTTTCAAATTTTCCAATGCTTCTTCAAAATCCTTGCCATAAGGAGTGAAATCATCCATAAAAAATTTTATACTGTCATTAACTAATTCAGAAAATATGCCGATCACAGCTCTTTGAAATGTTGCCGGTGCATTACATAAACCAAAGGGAAGCACTCTGTAAGCAAACATTCCCCACGGACAAGTGAAGGTAGTCTTATCCTGGTCTTCAGGAGAAATCTGAATCTGATTGTACCCGCTAAACCCATCTAGGAAGGAGAAGAATTTCTTCCCTGATAGGGTGTCGAGTACTTGATCAATAAAGGGCAAGGGAAAGTGGTCTTTTTGTGTGGCTTTGTTCAGGTCCCTATAGTCAACACAAATTCTCCATTTACCATTTTTCTTGGGTGCAATTACGAGCGGGGAGACCCACTCGTTGTCTGAAATAGGATATATAAATCCTGCTTCCAAGAGTTTCTGAATTTCTTCCTTCACTATGTCCATAATATTGGGGTTCATTCATCGTTGAGGCTGACACACAGGACGTGAGTCACTTTTAATATAAATATGATGGGTGCACAGGTTAGAGGGAATACCCCTCATGTCTGTATACTCCCAGGCGAATGCCCCCTTGTGTTCTTTCAAGAGACTGATCAAGAGCTTATGTTCATCTAAGGAGAGGCTGGGGTTAATATTCAAGGTTTTTCCAGACTCTACCTCAATGGGAATACTTTTCAAACTTTTCAATACTGGGATTATGTGTGTGTCGCCAACTAGTGCTTCTTCTATGAGATTTTCTTGCTCTTCCGTACCCAGAGTAATGTTCGGGATTTGATAAACTTCTTTATTGACTGAGGTGGGTTCACTAATGAAGTTATTAATGGCATCGTCTTCAGTTTCATCTTTAAAAGTTAAGGCTTTCCCTACAGTTAATAATGGTTGAAATCCCTCCTCCTCCTCTAGCTCCATCCAGAAAGAAGTTTCAGCTTCTAAACTCGGCTGAGCTGGAGGATAGAGAGTGAGGTTCTTAGTCTTTGTGCCATCGGATATGGTCATAGACCAAGATCGATAGCTGATGCAAGCATCAGTTGTGGCCAACCAGGGCCTTCCTAGGATCAATGGGTGTCCTCCCAGCTGTGACTTAGGTTGTAAAACCAAGAAGTTAGCAGGATACTCCCAAGAGTCAACTGAGATGACGAGATCATCCAGAATTCCTTTAGGTTTAATGGTGGATCTATCTGCCAGTTCTAAAATAGTGGGGGTCGGCCTAAAATTAGTGAGCCCAAGTTTTCTTACAGTCTCAATTGTCATGACATTAATCGTTGCTCCTAAATGTACTAGTACGTTGGGTATCTGTGTATGCCCAATCTGCACAGTGACAGTAGGATTCCCAGGGTCGTCATACTTGGCCAATAGAGTTTTCCCTGTTATTAATGCAGATAATTTCCCTATGAAGTGGATAGTGGGAGGATCTCTGGGCTTCCTTCCTGGTTTCTTTATGCACAAGTCCTGAACGGTTCTAGCATAGATAGGTACGTCTTGAAGAGCTTGAAAGAGGGGGATTTTAACATAGATATTCTTTAACTCTCCTAAGAGGTTAAACTGAGGTTGTCCCCCTGTCCTTGGTATCATTAATCTCTCAAGATACGATGGTTTCCTGATCAGCTGGGTAGGCTGTGCATCGCTGGATTTATCATTTTGTGTTTCAGCCACCCCATTTGTGGGATGTTCAGCATCTTCAATAATGGGTGTTGTATTGGATAGATGCTGTGGATTCACCCCTTCTTCATGTACAGAGGGTGGAACATCTTCTATGATCACAGGCTCTACTATTTTCTCTAACCGTAAACAAATATTGTTGCAAGGCACAGGAGAAAGGGAGTAGGTGGGCATGTTGACAGTCTCAAATTGAGGGACTGTTTTATTGTTTGGGTTAGGATTAGGTTGAGCAGGCAGCTGAGGTTGTATCGGTACATTAGGGGCAGAATTGTTCTGCAACTGCTGATGAGGGTATTGAGGATATTGAGGATATTGAGAAGGATATGGTGCTTGTTGATGTGGAGGTTGTTGAGGAAACTAGTTCCCTGGATGGAAATTCCTCCATCCAGGAGACCAAGAAGTAGGTTGGTGTGGTGGTTGTGTCCAGGGATTCCATGATTTATAATTTTGTATTGAAGGTTGAGAAGGGTTCCACTAAGAATAGGTTGAAGGGAATTGTGTATTCACATTTTTCATATTATTCCAATTGCTCATATTATTCAAAAATGGAAACGAGTTCGAGGTCATACCTTGGTTTCGAGGCTACCAAGCTTTCTTTTGTGCAATTAAGTAGGTCGGTTCCACCTCTGGAGTTGATGCCTACAGAGCAGCCTTCACTTGGGGAAGTGAGGGGCATTCTTTTATGTCGTGGTTCAGTTCACACAGCTGACACACCTCTACCTTGTCTGGTGGGCACTCCCTCAAAGGGTGGTTCTTTCTACATCGAGGGCAGAACACACCTAGTGTGAGGTCCTCTACTGCCTGTTTTTGCTTTGACTACAGGACGTCGATTTCCGAGGAGATAGAGCTCATCATTTCTATTTTAAAATTTTCAAGGAGGTTTCCTATCTCTGCACGGGTGGCTCCTCCATTAGATGACTTCTGATTTATGTCGAAGACATCGCGTTCTAGCTTATCCCGTTTGTCTCGCCTGTTATTCCTGGAAGATCCCCTGGAGTACCTTTTACATAATTCCACAATCTTTTCGAAAGATTCCTTGGAGATATCCCCTTTTCCTAACAAGTTTAACATATCTAGGTAGTCATCCTTAATCCCACAAAGCAGGATTATCTTGAGCACGTCCAACTCCATGTTCGTCTGTCTAGCTCTTTGCACATTGTATAAGAGCCTTTCTACAAAATCTTCCAGACTCTCGTCTTCCTTCTACACCATCTTGAACAATTCTTCTCTTTTGTCCTTGGTGTTACAATATTCCTGATATTTCTCCAGGAACACCTGTTTCATCCTATCCCAATTAGTGACAGTTCCACCTCCTAGGCTCATGAACCAGCGTAATGCATTGTCCTTCAGAGTGGCATGGAAGAGCTTCAGTTTGTGTGCATCGGTGACGTAGTCATAGCTGCGACAAAGGATATCAAACTCGAAAATAAATTCATCTGGGTCCTCTGCCGCTTTTCCATGGAAGCGAGGCAACACCGATGGTGATATATTTTTCATAGGGGCTATCCCTTCTGGCTGCTGAATCAGGAATTGAAGTGTAGCCACCATTTCTTCAAGCAAGGAATGATTTTCATGATGATGGTTTTCCCCCATTGCCTCTTCCTCATCAGATTCATGTATGTTACTCATTCCTTCTTCCATTTTCTCTTCTTCGTTCATTCCTTCGTTCCTCTCCTCGCTCTTTTCTTCATTCTTCCACTGATCAGCAATCTTCTGGTGGAACTGTTTCCACTCTTCTTCAGTTACAACCTTCCCGTAAATGTGGTAGATTGGGATTCTACCAGTAGGTCCAGTTGTACCAACTTTGTCCTCTCCTGCAGGAATATTTGAGGAAGTCGCGGCTGCTTGTGTGTTCTCCACTGTGGACCCTGACGCTGGAGCCCCAGGATCGGCAGGGCTTCTTCTGATAAGCATTTCCTTATCGTAATCCTTGGTGGATGAATCAGTCTTTTCAACAAGATCGTCAATGAATGTCCTTCTGCCCAATTGTGGACCTCGATTGCGACCCAAACCACCTGCACTGTTAGTATTTTGTGGGGTTTTGGGAGTCGAAAGATGATCACGCTTTACCCTTCTTGTATTCATGCAACCAAAATCATTACAACGAAAAATGGAAAATATTGAATAAAAACAATTACAGGATGCAACTAATAATGGTGTTTAATCTTTATCCTTCCCCAGTAACGGTGCCAAAATGTCGTGCACCCGATATGCAAGTGAATTACTACTAACATACAGAGTGTACAATATTTATTGTCAACCCAGGAAAGTCTTGTATTTCAAGGATAAAATGCACAGTATATGATTAAACACGAAATCACTATAATTGAACAATACTATCCTCTGTTCGGCTATGCTCATCCCAAGAATCTAATTAATCTAGTTACCTTCTAAGGAATCCAATCACAATTACCTTCTGCTATGGCTTGGTCTAAGAATGGAAAAATTCACACCTAAATTACAATTGCAGATAAGGGAAAATCCTGTTCACACCACTTAATGATTAACTCACTACTCAATCTGATTGTCCTAGGAATCCAAAAACATAAATTGAATATTGATCTAGGAATTCAAAATGCAGAGATTGAGTTCAGTTGTTCTAGGAAATTGAAGTACAGGAATGAAATTTTGTAATCATAAAAATAAGAGACAAGCTGCAAAGATTCATGGAAACGACAACTAAAAGATATAAGGATGAACATAGTTGTTACAGTTACCACACGAATTGCATAAGAAATCATTACCTACTCAGTCGACTGTCACACTATGCCACTACAGGTATCCAAGGAATGCAATCACGACAAACTGTAAATCCACACTTGCTCAGCTTCCTATGAGGAAATAAAATTAACATAACATCACACAACAAAATAATTGAAAGGACCTAATTTAACTCAGCAATCCTTGTGGAAGGTGGGCCCATCCTTCACACGGAGATGCTGGCTGAACACACATAAAAACCTTTAGATCAGAAGTAACTCCTTGTATTAAAAGACAGAGTGATTACACAATTCCTCCTCACAGCTAATACAATGAATTGATTATATGTTCAGCAACCCATGGCTCGAAACAGTTCTCCATATTTATACAATGTAAATCATAACATCCTATCCTATTATGGGGAAGCCATGAAGATCTCTGATCTTCAAGCGCCCTAAATGACAACAACTGTTACAAACGTGGCAGGATGAAAAATAGGAAACATAGGAAAACTGTTAACCGCCCCCAGGAGTGATGATATCTTCAGATTACAGCTACACACAAGCAGCAACGCACTGTTGAACTCCAAGTCTGACGCATTCTGTTACAGCTACCTTGACACATCTTTGTCTGGGATATCGCACTGGAACCGCATTCCTTGGGTGATGATAGGATGGATGGGGATCAACTTAAGCGGTGAATGCCCATCATTTTCATGGCCTGTTCAGCCCAATCTTCCTGCAGTCCATATACCTCAAAATACCTTTATAAACCATCATATGTTAGCACATTGAGAGATATGAAGCCTTAATTATCACAATCATAAGTATTAATAAAATAAAACAATGACCAATCATACCTTGGTGGTTTGAAGAGTAGAGTGGGGGTAAAAATTTTATCTGGCATGCTCAATGGGATAGGATAGAACAAGAAGAGGTAATTCAGGGTGGTCAAAAGAGGCCCTTTCTGGGCCCAACAGTCTGCACCTTCCTCTTTTTCCTCTTCTGAATCTAAGTAGGGTAGGTTCAAGATGTTCCCACTGTGTGTTGTAACTTCTTGGCCCTTTTCACTGAAATCCAAGTTTCTTTTGACCTTCTTGGCTTTGGAAGAGGAAGGAGGATGTTCTGTTGTTGTTGGGGATATAGCCCTTCTCTTCCTTTTCCCACTCCTTGGTGTGCTAGACTTTTTAGAAGGGGACTTCCCATTTTCTTCTGGCTGTAGGCCTGTTTCAAAACCATTCCAAAATAAGAAATAATCTCATGCCATATTTCTCCTCTTCAGTAATTCTTAGATCAGGAGTTGGATAATACCATGATGAGACAGTCTCCCATCAATCTTGGTTGGCTGAGCCTTCACCTGGTGTGCCATTTTTTCCAAGCTCCTGTGTAAGTAGAAAGGTAAATTCAGTGGGATTTTCCCTGTGAAGTGGTTCATCAATTTAAAATGGTAAATCATGGCCCTATTATATCTCCCTTCACAAGTTATGTAGACCACAATGGCCTTCAGCAATTGATGCCGCCTCTCTTCTAGACAGGAGGATGGTACACTTTTCTTCCACACCACCCCTCTATGCCCAGGCTTTAGATAAGATCTGAACTCTACATCCTTTGGAATGGTGGTTTTAAACCACTACTCTCCTATGCTAGGGATTTCATTCACTTCAGTAATTAGGGTTTAATCTATCAAAAATTCTTCTTTACCTATGACTAACTTGTATCCATTGAAAGAGAGAGCAAATGCCTCAGCCACCTACTGGTGTGAACCTTGAATCTTCTGACAAAACCTATAGCAGCCAGCATCCTTGAAAAATTGCCAGACTTTTGGATGGGCCTCTAGGTAGCTGATGTCTCCCAACTCTTGCCTGAGAGCAGGCCCTCCCTTCTTCATTTGTTGAATGTCACTCGTGGGTACCTGCAACCATCAATTCAAGTTCTGTGGAATAGTGTTTTTAGCAGGCTGCCTCTCAGAGATGGTTTTCTGGTGGTGAGAAATGCTAAAGTCAAAGGTGGAGTGTACTGAAGAATGGGCACTGATTATGGGAGCTTTCAACTGCATGATTGATGCTTAGGTCAGAGGGTGATGGCTTTAGTTGATCTTTTCGAGACCCCTTGCCCAGCAATCATGTTAAAATCAACCTGGATACCCAATGGGGATCGTCTGCAGTTCTTTGGATAGATGGAGGAAAAAGGATGGTTTCAAATCACATCAGTCCTTATCAGTTTAACAATGACCTCCTCACTCATTTCCTTACACCTTGATGCAGCCTCCTGTCTTTTCGGTGGTTTATCATGCCCTTTGATGATCATTGTTTTGCTGACAGGATCTAATTTGATAGGTTTCTAACCGTTTCTTCATTTTACCTTTTTGGCGGTTAAGGGCCCTCAGGAATTTGTCTATTATCTGTCAAAAACAAGGCTTTCGGTGGCTAATGAAATGCTGACCTATTCTCCCAAGCCACCGAAACCTTTTTCCAAATGACGCTGTAAAACTTGGCTTTCGGCGGATAGTGGTCTCTCCGGATATCCCTTTTAACCACCGAAAGACTGGCCTTTCGGTGGCTAATGAACCATCATAGCTTTCACCTAAGCCACCAAAATCGCTTTTTTCCCAACGCTTTTTACCTTCTTTCGGTGGTTAACGCCCTTCTTGGACTGTTCACTAAGCTGCCGAAACCAACACTTTTCGGTGGCTAATGAGCTATCTAATCCACCGAAATTGATTTTACCATTTACTCAATCGGGCCCACTTTTGGTGGTTAACCTTTATCCTGCAGTAAACTATTAGTTTCTGAAACAAAGCCTTTCGGTGGCTAATGAGCTGTTAAGAACCCCGCCTAAGCCACCAAAAGCTAAAACTTCCAATTTCTTCAACCATAGCAAAACCAGAGACCCTCAATTTGTTAGTCATCTTTAAATCTTTCATAACATGACTCAAATTCTTCATACTATCAAAATAAATTTATTTTGGGAGATAACACATTCACTCTTGAAGAATTAAACATGGGAACTAGTCAATCTTCCACCAGGGAGAAAGCTAGTCAAGTGCAAATGGGTAATCAATACAAATTTTGTTGTTGATGGTTCTCCTCTAAATTAAAAGGCAAGTTAAGTTTCAAATGGATTCTTCCAATTCCAAGGAATTGACTACAATGAGACCTTTTCACCAGTGGCAAAGATGGATTCCATAAGCCTTGTTTTGGCCATTACAGCTTCCAAGCAATGGGAGGTGCATCACATGTATGTGAAGAGTTAATTTATACATGGAGATCTCAAAGAATAGATATATATGCATCATCCAGAAGTTTTTTTTACTAATACATCTCTTGTGTGCAAGTTGAATAAATCACTATATGGCCTAAAATAGGCTCCCAAAGCTTGGTATGCCAAGATTGATGGATTTCTGCTATCATTGAAATTTAGTAGATGAAAGTATGATCCAAATGTGTTTTTGAAGTTGATTCATGCTTCAATCATAATTATTGTTTTGTATGTGGATGAATTTCTGATCATAGGAAGTTCCATGAAATAAATTTCCTTCTTGAAGGATGTATTTAACCATGCCTTCTCCATGGCTAATTTGGGATTGTTGAGGCAATTTGTGAGGCTTGAGGTTTCTCAATAAGCCTTGAGAATGAAATCAAATCAGTCCAAGTATGCTTAATACCTGCTAAAAAAGTTCAACATGAAGGATTTCAAGCCAAGCAAGACTCCTTTCCTTTCAAGAGTTAAGATTGAACAAGTGAATTCAACTCCTTTGGTAAACAACACACTGTATAGGAAGCTAGTTGTTGTCTTATCTATTTGACTCACCATCGACCTGATATTTATTATGTGGTGAGTGTGGAATATATACACATGGATCATCCACATGACATCCAATGGATGGAATCAAAGAGAATCTTGCACTTTGTGCAAGGAACAAAGACACATGGGATTCACTATGTTGCAAAATCTGACCTAGAGTTAGTTGCTTTTACTAACTCTGATTCGGCAGGTGATAACACTGATAGAAAATCAAATTCTGGATATGTGTTTATGCTTTCATATGGATCAATCATCTGGTCAAGTAAAAAGAAAAGCTTCATTGCACTTTATTCTACTAAGGAAGAATATAGAGGAGTTGTGAATGCATCTACTCAATGTTTGTGGTTGCGAGGTATACTTGGAGAGTTTGGGATCGAGTCTAACACTTCCACAGTAATTTATTATGAAAACCAAAGTAATATTTGAATCTCAATAGAACCAGTACAGAGGCAGTGAACCAAACACATAGAGATCCATATGCACTACATCAGAATACCTGTGCATGATGGGATCATTGATCTGCACTACTGCGGATCATCTGAGCAAGTTGCAGAAATATTCACCAAATATTTCTCTGAGAATACCTTCAGCAATATCAAATCACTACTTGGGATATTTTATCATATGGTGAAGACTGATTGAAGACAATATTTCACAAAATTTTGTTCATGTCCATGTTTAAGGGAGGATTTTCACCTTTGTGGTTTTGCCTCTTTCCTTATTTTGTATGGACAAGCAGTATGTAAAGGGTGACTAAACCTTGTTGTTAGGACCTATATCTCTGATTTATTTATGATATTTCACATAATTCAAGATTAAGAGGGGGTGTTAGAAAAACCAAAAACCCATTCCCATACTTAGGATAAAATAATTAATCTTTCTTATTAATTTCCTAGGTCCTACACTAGCTAGTTGGCTTCCACTTGCACCATTTGCTCAAAACCTGCCTAAACTGCCTCTGGGAGCACCTTCATAAGATTTTGGATAAGATTATAACAACTCTACAGACTTCCCATTTTAGTAAGTGCGCATTCCTTCCTTATCCTGAGTTTGTGTTATGCACCAATTTCAGTCTCCAATTTGAGTGGATCTATGCATATTTTTCAAGCAATTTTTGTGAGTTCAATTGATCTAAACTTGGGATAAATTTTCATATAGAGAAACCAAGTATGCATAAATGTGTGGTGAATTTACATTTAAAAAACTCGGTGAATCAACAAAATGACATGCTCAACCAATTATTGAGTGCAATGATACTCCCAAAAGGAATACATCACACATGTTGTGGTGAAGAACTCAATATTTGTGGATGGATCAACTATTGAAGAAAAAAATGCACTCATAAATCATGTTTTGATCTTCTAAAGTCAGGAAAGGTTGCACTAAAAAATCATGTTGAATTGAGGCAGAAAATAAACGAATTAATTTGGAAGATGGGTGGCTTGGAAGGTCAAATTTTATTGTTTGCAAATTTAAGAAATCACAAGATTAAAGCATTGAAAATATATGTGTTCAAGTTGTCAAAAGTTGTAATCTATGGATACAATTTTGGCTCATATTGACTTGAAGAAACCAAGGTTGCAAATTTTGTGACCATATATATATGTGCTAATAGAATATCACTACATATCACAATCAAAAGATATTGTGACATGATGGAGCATTAAGTCGTCATTATTTCATTCCTTTGTCACAAAGTGCAAATATTTTAAAAAAGGTTTTATATAAAACTTATAAACTATTCCCCTCTTGTCCAACTCATGTAAAAAAAATGGCAAAATTTTGATAAATTCAATGTGCTTATTACATTGTTTCTATACATATTAAATTTGAAATGTCTTGTAATGTAAGATAGTATAAGAAAACATTTGCAAATCTATTGTGAAGAGACTCTAAACCTTTTGCATGTTTCCTACCACCTATAATTCTTAAACTCCTTCAAATTAATGATGTCGACTTATTTTGACAAATATATAAGCTCCCTATTTTATTCATAAATAAATGCATATCGTGATGAAATATGTATCTCCTATTTTTCATGTGCTATACAGGACCATGTTATACATGCTCATACATATACTCATTAATGTGTCCTAGTCAAGGAGGGGACAAGCAGACATATAAACAATTTTGCATGTGTCTACTATGAAATATACCTACAACTATCAACAAACCACAAATACCTTCCATAAAACTTTAATAGCTATGGCCAATGCCTTATCAGAGTTAAATAATATTAAACATTACACAATAATCATACACTAATGGAGTTATTCACTTTATCACAAAACTCTGCCACACCTTTCAAGAAAACTTCATAGCTCCCTAAACAATATTACACTTCTCGAGGAAAGCCCTCATAAAAGTGGGTTCTCAAGGGAAAGAGGATAACTGCATCAGGGCACGCTTTAAGGGTTAATCAAAAATACCAAACAACTAGCAATCACCTAATTTCAATCATTTCAAGTATCCCAATGCACTTTCTCAAGAGAGGATGCCCTCTAGGGTTTATGGATAAAACCCTAGGGAAATTTTTTAGGGTGTACCAAAAATATCAAATCATATATTTTTTATTTTTTTATTATTTATATTTTTAGGGTTTTTCCGGCAATATATTGTTTATGTATTTTTTGCATAAAGTAAAAAATGGAAAAAAATTGATAAAAATTAAATGGAAAATTTTTGTTAGGATAGAAAAATTAGATTCTTGTCTCAAACCCTAGGGATATGAGAGATCAATGCTAATGTCCCTCTTCTTAAGATGGCATTCAATATTTGCAACTAGGGCTAAGATAGCAACCTCAAGGGTTAGGTAGTGAAACCCCCATTAGGGAAAATAGATGTTAGATTTATCTTCTATACTAAGAGGGGGGGTGAATCAATATATAGCACAGATTTCAAATTATTTCACATTAACAAATTTTCACCGCTTAAAAAAATTTTAGTTGAAACAGTAATATACACAGTTGCGCACAAAAAAATGAAGAATAATTATATATGTATATCTATATATAAAAAGAACTATTACATCAACGGGAGAGAAAAATATCCAAACATGAGAACCAACTCATTCAGGCACCAACATAATCCACAAGCATCAACTTGTTGATTAGAGGAACCGACTTATAAATACTTCAATCTGCATGAGTACTAACTAATTAACTTCAGGAACCAACCTAAATAGATGTATGTTTATTTGTGCAAGATCTAGCTTGCAGTAATCAGGCACCAACCCATTGAATACTGTGACCTCCAATTTGTTTCTTCATCTATGACTAAATGGAATTACCAACTCCCAATTTTCTTTACCAGCTCCAACCCCCTAATTTTTTTACCAACTTCCATTGGAAGGAAACACCAACTCCATGATTGTTTTACCAGCTACCACTGGAAGGAAGCTATGACTCCCTAATTTATTTACCAACTACAAGTGGAAGGAAGCTACAAATCCTTGATTATTTTACCAGCTACAAATGGAAGGAATATATAACTCCCTCTTCGTTTCCCCTTCTTTCCTCCCTAAGAAGTTTTACCAACACCTATTGGAAGGAAGCTTCAACTCCCTATTCCTTGCCCCTTCCTTCCTCCCTGATAATAAATAGTTGTGTATCAAATAACTGAAATATGAACTTTACCTTATCTTTGATGTATGACTCAACAAACTACAACTATTGTAGCTCTCTTGTATGTGTCTTTCCTTTGATTATCTCCTTCAAAACATCCAGTTGCCCCATATGTGATGTGCGACAATATATGTGATTCATCCAATCTCTTTGTATCACACAATCTTCAGATATATGAAAACACTAAGTTACTTCCACAATATATAAGTTGTGTTTCTACGTTGCCAAATGTTCCAAACTCAATTACTTTTGCGGCTTTGCGGTCTGCATCATTAACTAAGTAAAAACTTTGCACATCCTGATTCTGGGTATCCTTCTACTTTGTGCTCTTCTTGTTGTTCATATTTTGTTGTTATGTGCAATTCAGCTCTGTTGTATATGTTCTTCTTTTATGATCAATGAGCCATTGATACTCCAAGAATTATGAAGCTTTCCCGAACAAATTATCTCCAATGCTTCACACAACAATCGTATTCCAACACGTCCATCTCTTGCTTATTTATACTCTTTCTAGTTCAAGATATGTGTCCACTCATTAATATCCCTTAAACTTGGATAAAACCCCAACTTTATTGCTTCTTGATCAAGTTATCTTTTGTTTCAGCGTGCCATTTTTCACAGTTCAAATTTGTGGGGATTAGTGCACATATGCCATTATCTTTTTGGGTTTTTCACACACAATTTCATATCTTTGACTTCCATATTCTTATTCTAACTTATTACATAAGTCTCATACCATAGTGGTATTTGCGCACATCCTTTTCTTTCATATTCTTCTTCTAAATTCTTCTTCAAGGTTGTTATATGCGCACATATGACCCATGTCATAGTGGGATCTTTGCACTCACTGGACTTCCACATTTTTCTCTATGTATTTCTTCAATCTGTATTTGTGTGAGGAAGTATTCATATACTTCATTCACCTTTGATATCAATGACAACAAAAAGGTTAAATATTTTTTCCTTTGAAATCAATGACAATACAAAGGTTCAACAATCTCTCCCTTTGGCATTAATGTCAACACCAACTTAACATGAGCTCCCCCTAAAAATGAACTCTTCCTTTGTGTGCAAAAACATCGCCTGTGATTTTTTCTTTGATTCTATTCATTATTATTTTGGACATATCCATCTTTCTATTGTAGTTGTCCATTTTCTCATTTTCTTTCATTTTTTATACCCCCCCTTTGACATCAATGGAAAAGAGATTATTTCATTCATCGACTTATGTTAGATTCATGCTCGTTACTTCCTCTTTGTTTTTCTTCTGTTGTACCAGGTCTTAGATAATCCATTTCTTCATCAGGTACGATGAACTATATCACTCTACCTCGTCACAACTATTTTCACTTTCTAATATTGTATGTCTTAATTAATGAAGTCAACGTATAATCTTGTCTTGGATTTCGCACATGAGGAAATTTGATGGATTTCATTAAACTAGTTTGTGGTTGCACATATTTCCATTCGTCAGCGTCCGTGGTAATAAATGATATGACCAACAACTTATGTAAAAGATTCCACGTGTTTATTTCATACTCGAGCTTTTAAACGGCATCATTCTCTCTGAATCGGTACCATGAAATAAATTTCTACTTTTTGTCCATTTCCAAAATTCATCAATCCATGCAATAAATTTTTATGTCTCCATAACTATTATGAAACATGTGAACATGGATTTCATTTACTTTAAAGTATCTTCAATTTATTCTTTGATCCCGTGGAGAACCACCTTCCAATTGGTTGTGTATTTTCCTGGCTCATCACTATAGTTCACTCTCTGTCAAGCTTGTTGGGATTTCCTTCTTCTATCTCTATCATGTCTTCTTTCCTTAAGGGTTCTAGAAATTTAATTTATAGTCTTCGCTCAGTTATTTACTGTCAGCAGGCAGAGTTTGGAAGGATGAGAGTAGAACTAAGGGTATGGAAATCTCAGTTCAAGGAGACAAAGTTCATGCATTGGTACAACCAGTCATAGTTCAACCAGAATGCTACAGAGAAGCTGTCCAATATAATAGAGAAGGTTGATATCTTGGAACAAAAGCAACAGTGAACTTTTGAACTTCTGAACCAAATTCAGGCTGAGAAATCTACTACCAATCCTTCATCATGTACTCTGGATCTACTGCAATCATCAAAGTTCATTGAGATAGGTCCAATGGATCTGTAACTACTTCTTTCATAGCTTCCTGATAAAGAAGTCAATCTCAAACTGCATCTATGAGTCATCTTTGGATTTTATCGGCTTCAATTTTGTGCATCAAGCAACTGCCTCTACTTCAATTTTGTTCGATTTCGTTGTATGTGATCACTAGAACTCTGGTTTTGTTTTTTTCACCCTATGTGGCTTGATGTAATCTGAGCTTAGAATCTCCATTTTTTGTATATTGTAATGAAATATTCTGAATATAGTAAAACCTTTGATTATTTTCTTGCACAATCTTTGTGTGTGTTCAAGCAATGCTTATTTGTACCATGTATCTCTTTATTGTTTCATGTATAAAAATCCAACACACTTTTTCATATAAAATAACATATGAACATCACATTATATAAAATAACATACTTCAAATTATCTCTAACTGCAACACTTTACTAATCCATTCCTTGAATTCCTAATATATACCTAGTTTGAATTCAAGGATCTTTCCTAACCTTATCTTGGTTAGCAATGGGGGTAGCAATTACTTGTCGATTGAGTTGTACTAGAGTTGCTTACTTCTTTTTCACCTATTCGAGGAACTTTCTTTACCCATGTGTTTTTGTCTGCAAATTGCCTTTGTTTCTGTATAAAAAACCTTTCCTCTTTTCTCCATTATTCTTTGATAGAGTTATACAAGATAGTTCTTCTTGTCTACTTTACTCTCTTTGAACAATGTTGAGTTTTTTGTCCAAATATGTCCCACACATAGCATCTTACAGTATGACAAAATTTTGCTATATGGCTAGCATATAGTACATCTCCAGCATGTCACTGAATTGGAATTATTTTTGTAACTAGAAGTATTACCATACCTTATTTTTTCATGTCTTATAGGAATAACATACCTTCTCTGAGATGCATCTTGTTTCTATGGAACAAATCCTCCGTTGTTGCAGTTATTATAACTTGCTCATTTGTATCCAAGACTTGTTTTGTATTCTGGAGATCTTTGATTGCTTAGAATCTCATCTAGAATTGTTGAGTTGTTGTTGAACTTATCTTGGGTATCTGTGTCCATACATGTTTTGATTCTACTTCGAACTGTGCAAACTGTCTCAGTTTTCAAGTGTGAAACTTCTATTTCCTTTTTCTCAATTTGTTATGCCAACAATTCATTTTTTGGTTCCGATTCTTTCATATATTCTTCTGGTACAAACTTATTCTCTTTGATTTGATTTATCTTGTATTTTGCGCAGTCCAACTATTTTCTAATATCTTTTTCTTTTTCATTCATATGTATTTTCGGTACTTCGTGCATGTCCTTGGTGTGCTTGACTAGTTCTTCTACTTTTTCCAAGTGTTCTTTTAGTGTCTTATTGCTTCTTCTTGACTTCTTTAATTCTTCTAGTGTGCTAACTAGTTCTCCTTCACAATCAATGTCAGAACTTTCCTCATCTTCAGACTTTGAATTCTCTTCTATGTTACTTGATCCTTCCTTCACTTCAACGTTTGAAGATAGTAAATACATCCCATTATAGGGACGTCTGCTTGCTATTGTTGATTTTTTAGCAAATATGAATAACTTTGAAATTTAAAGCATTAATTGCATATATATTGAAGAATAGAATCAATGGAACATTCACTCACACAAAACATTCATCCACAACACAATATGTACCTTGGGAAAACCCTCAAAATAATGAGGATGAAAAACACAGCAATTCTTTAGAGTATAATAGATAGATTTCAGAGAATGAATTTTACACAATAGTAGCCTTGCTTGATGAGAGAGAACACTAGGAAGTAGAGAATAGAGACCAACCATATGAACTTGTCATGTGCCCAACACATTAATAACAATCCATAATCACTGCCATGAATGCAATAGCGAATGGATGCATGAGAATTTTGCACTACTTGCACTACAAATTCAAATTGCCTTCATTAATAATAATTATTGTACAATGGAATGTTCATCATGCATAACATATGCACTATGCCTTTCATCTTTGACATTAACTAATGATTAATTGAATCCAGAGTGAACTCATCATTTAACTGGATGTAGGATCACTTAGTTAACATTCTAACTTAAGTGTCATGATGCTTTAACTCAAGTGTCATCATGCAAATAGTTTATAATTGAAGTGTCGTCTTTTGATTAACTTAAGTGTCGTCTTTTAGTTTAACTAAGTGTAAACACTTTTGTAAACTAGCCCATATTTCTTAACACTTAGTTAACTTATTATTAACCGAAACATGTTTATTGATTTACACTAGATTGATCATTATGAGTTCCTTAATTAACTAAATCACACATAGAGTATTTTAACTGAAGCTTTACAGTTCAAGTTCACTTAGTCATTCTTTAGGAAATTTGAATTCTCTTAATCTCTATGCTTATCTCTTTATCTTTTATCTTACTGCATGTTATATATGTGTTCACATTAATTATCTATCATATCACATTATACTTAGAAGAATCGTCTCATGCTATGATCATATTATATTACTCTCGAACTATATAGTCATATGCTAAAGTAATTCACTCTAGAGGTGGCCAATATCTAGAGGAGACTCAATAGATTTATCCATCTCAAATGACTATGGTTAGTAATATATCCCATAACATTAATGCTTCAACATGCAAATTATTACACCTCTATAACAAGAGGCCCACGCTAAGGGTACCCACTATAATTGGGGGTTTTCATGAGAATAATTAACTTAATATACTCATAATTCTGATTTGATAGACTCACAAGTCCGGAGTCTTTTTCACCAAGAATTTACAACATCATAACTTTCATAAATCAAGGTATCCACCTCAACACGTGAGAAATATCCTTTATTACTGAAGGCTTATCCATCCTTAAGTTCACCATAAGAATATACTCCAAGTTATTGAGTCCAAATCGGTCTCTCTACCTCAAAACATGAGTCCCAATCCTTATTGCACAAGATTGGCTTGGATAATGACTCCTGATGTTGTACATTTAACACTCCCTCATAGTGAGGGAGGCTTTCTCTACCATACCTATATTTTCTTGAAAGTACCTAAATTTCATCCTTGACAAAGGCCTTGTTAACACATCTGCAATCTACTCTTCAATAGAAATGTACTGAAGTCTTACCTTTCTTGACCATGTCTTTGATGAAGTGATACTTTATCTCAATGTGTTTTTATTATAAAACACTAGGTTTTTGAAAATATATAGACTCAAGATTTTAACCCAGCGGGTAGACTCCCAAGCTACACTACTTCTCGATAGGTAGTAATAGCCACAAGATACTTTTCTTCTATAGTACTAACTGAAATACACTTTTCTTATGTAGTACTAGCCGCAATACACATTGCTTATGTAGTACTAACCTCAAGATACTTAGTTGATCTCAGGATAAAACAATAGTCATATATCATCAAATATAATAGGTATACTATGTATCATAATACATTAAGAAACCTAAACTGACATATGTTTCCCTAAACTAGAAACCATGGATTTTCAATCTATCATGTCAAAATTTTTACAACACATAAAAAATGTTTGATTTTGTTACAAAAAGAAAATCTTACCTATGTCAATATTCATAATTGACTTCTTAGAATTTTTGATGTGGTCAAGGCCTAACTACTTTCAAAGTGGTTTCATCTTTTTCTATCTTAGGTACCCCACTAGCCAACTATATGACTATCTAACCTCTCCAATAATTTTTACTGCTCCCTGACAGTCTAGACTATAACTCTTTTTGAGTGACTGATAATCTATGATAGTCTCAAAGACCTTGACTATTATCTTTGCTCATGTGGATTCACTCCACAAGAGATACAACAGCCCCTGGTTTTCTGATTCATGCACCACAGCATGACTAATATGAGCTATGTGCCACTTAGTGTCTTATCTGTTGCATCACTTAACTAATTCATGTACCACTACATAGATAATATGAGCCACATACAACTATATGGATAATCGGTGTATGAGCTATTAGAAAAACAGGATCCCAGAGCAATAACAATTAAACAATTAAACAAGATGAAAATATTAAACACATTACAAGAGAGAGATAGATATAATGTGGTTCACCCAATATGGGCTAGGTCCACACAGAAATCGCCAATCCTTTATTATTATACCAACCAACAAAATGAAGGGATACAACCTACAGCAACCCCGCTGCAGTTTCTCTTATCTCTCTCACAATCTCTCTCACACAATCATAGAGATTATTTTGAAATGCTACAATACAATACACATATGTATTGCAACGTTTTCCTTTATATGGGAATTACCATGAGAAAATACTACGGGTCACCCAATACCATGGATCCGCAAACAATTGGCCAACAAACATCCCAAAAAAATATTTCAAGGGCTTCACCCCGAACCCCCGCACCGCCCATTTGGGATGAGTGTACAATAAAAATCAGGTACAAACACAGTTGAACAATAACATCTCTAAATCTAGAACATCGGGCTCCACAACCAACATGAGCCATGTATCATTGCATGACTTACTAATGGTGAGAATTCCTCAATCATGTCCCACATGACTAATTGGTGGGGATAGAATATATATATTGTTGCGTATGGATAAATATCAATACTCCCTATTCAACTAGAGGATTTATTATGTACTCTACTAAGCTTGTCCCAAAACTTCTCAACTTTACTTTTGTATAGAGGCTTAGTAAGCATATCGGTAAAATGCTCATCTGTGAATATGTACTAGAGTTACAATGCTCCTTTCTATACCATGTCTCAAATATAATTGTCTGATACATAAGTGAGATTATATCCACACATACCATGTAGGTACCACAACACATGCTTTGTTGTACATGTCTATGTACTGACTGCAAAACATAAAAATAGCCTTGTGCTAACCGGGTACATGTCAAGTGTCTATAATATCCTCCAGATATGAGGAATAATTGACTTCAGATTCATCATCATATGTGTGGAAATGGACTTATAGTCCATCCTCCCAAATCTCTTCAGGATCTCTACTGTGTATTTTCCATGAGAACTATGCTAAGATTCTTGAATTCAGTGATGTGATTCCTTATGAATATGAGCATCATGCAGGCCTCCTATTAGTAGGAGGTACATCAACCGGTTTTATTGGTTCTTCGGGAGCTAGAAAACTTGGATTCTCCCTCTCAACATCTAGATGTGCGAATCATAAATTGGGTCCTCCATCATAGGATTCTCATGCTCATCTATGTATTAAACATATTGAAGCTCTTTTGACACATGAATGTATACGGGATAAATAAATATCTTCAGGATCTTGATCTTCTCCCAGAAGCTTCCTACTTCACAGCATCCTACTCTTTTTTGGGATCTTCCAACGGAATGACTCAACATTTAATACATGTCATTCTATACTTGTTGGTCAGGGAATATTGTTTTTCCCTACAAGACAATTTCATTCTAATGGTTAGAAACATTGCATGACCATGAAATTCATTCATATGAATACTTCAATGCACTGGTCAATGATTCACACAGTTATGTACATATTTTAATTAATGTCTCAGCATAACCACCATTCATATCTCATATAATGGTATGCAGCCTTATATTCTTATTTACTTAATCTGAACATGTACTTCATGAGTTTTACTATTTTCCAATAAAAAAACACTATATGTACCACATGTTATACCATAGCATCATTCCTAATCATAGGAATACAGATATATATACATACATACATATATACATATATATATATATATATATACATACATATATATATATATATATATATACATATATATATATATATATATATATCTATATATATATATATATATCTATATATATATATATATATCTATATATATATATATATATCTATATATATATATATATATCTATATATATATATATATATCTATATATATATATATATATCTATATATATATATATATATCTATATATATATATATATATCTATATATATATATATATATCTATATATATATATATATATCTATATATATATATATATATCTATATATATATATATATATCTATATATATATATATATATCTATATATATATATATATATCTATATATATATATATATATCTATATATATATATATATATCTATATATATATATATATATCTATATATATATATATATATCTATATATATATATATATATCTATATATATATATATATATCTATATATATATATATATATCTATATATATATATATATATCTATATATATATATATATATCTATATATATATATATATATCTATATATATATATATATAT
>LPNX010023355.1:781078-803578 GCA_001517045.1 Pseudotsuga menziesii | reverse complement strand
ATCGATGCCTTCATCTCATATAGTTTTGTCAATGTATCAAAAACACTCCTTGGTTTTCTTCAATGGAGTGATCAAGGACATCAAATTGTCCTTAACTGAATCATAGATGGTATGTTTAGCTTTAGCTTGGTTATTCTTGAAGTTGATGTGCCCTGCATTTGATGTATGGTCATCTAACAGTGTGGGCACGTACCTATCTAGGTCATGGTCCTTTAATATGTTCAATACCATCGCCTTCCAAGTGTTGAAATTATAAGTGCCCTCAACACGGTCTTCTGGTCGAATGGAGATCGATGCCATGGATTTTCAAAAACTTTACTCAACTCCTCAAGATCTATGTAGGATTATAGATATCTTGCACAACTCAGCTCCTTCACGCCCTGAGCTCTAATACCATGATGATTTTTTATCAAATATAAATATATTTGAACTTTAAAAATTTAATCGAAGAGATACTAAACAATAGAATCAATGAAACATTCAATCACACAAATCATTCATCCACAACACAAGATGTACCCTGGGAAAACCCTCAAAATAATGAGGAAAAACCTAGCAATTCTTCATAGTATAATAGATAGATTCCAGAGACAATTTTTACACAATACCAGATTGCTTGATAAGAGAGAACACTAAGCAATAGAGAATAGAGATCAATTGTATGAACTTGCCATGTGCCTAGCACATTAATAACAAGCCATAATCACTGCCATGCATACAATAGTGAATGGTTGCATGAGAATCATGCAATACTTGCACTGCAATTGTGAATTTCCTTCATGAATATAATTCATATACATTGGAATATTCATCATGCATAACATATGTTCCATGCCTTTCATCTTTGACATTAATTGATGCTTAAGTGACTCCAGAGTGAACTCTCCATTTAATTGGATGTATGATCACTTAGTTAACATGCTAACTTAAGTGTCATTATGCTTTAAGTCAAGTGTCATCATGCAAACACTTTATAACTGAAGTGTCATCTTTTGATTAACTTAAGTGTTATATTTTAGGTTAACTAAGTGTAAACAATTTAGTTAACTAGTCCATCTTTTTTAACACTTAGTTAACTTACTATTAATTGAACCATTTTGATTGATTTACACTAGAGTGATCAATGTGAGTTATTTAATTAACTAAAGCACACATTGAGTCTTTTAATTGAAGCTCAACAATATTCACTAAAGATTTATAATTGAAGCTTTACAATTTGAGTTCACTTAGTCATTCTTTAGGAAATTCGAATTATATTAATCTCTATTCTTATCTCTTTGTATTTTATCTTACTGTGTGGTTTATATGTGTTAACATTAATTATCTATCTTACCACATTATACTCAGAATAATCGTCTCATGCTATGATCATATTATATTAATCTCAAACCATATAGTCATATGCTAAAGTAAAACACTTTAGAGGTGTCCAGCCTCTAGACGAGACTTAATAGCTTTATCCATCTCGAATGACCATGCTTAATAATATATGCCATAACATTAATGCTTCAACATGCAAAGCATTGCACCTCTATAACTAGAGGACCAACCTAAGGGTACCCACTATAACTAGGGGTCCGCATGATAATCATTGACTTTATATACTCACAAGTTTGAAGCCTTGTTCACCAAGACTTTACAACAGCATAACTTTGATAAATCAAAGTATCCACCTCAACACATGAGGAATAGTATTTATGACTGAAGGTTGGGTCATCCTTAGGTTCACCCTAAGAATATACTCCAAATTACTGAGTCCAACTTGGTCTCTCTACCTCAACACATGAGGCCCAATCCTAGCTACACAAGATTGGATTAGAGAATACTCTTAGTGTTGTACATTTAACAATTATTTTCTTCTCTAATTTGGAAAATTCTTCTATGCAGTTGATATTTCTTATGTTTCATATTTTGGAGGGGACATATAGATCCCATTGTAAGTCCACTTCCTTTATTCCTTAAATGTTCTTTCATAGGTCCCTTTTACTCGCAATTTTCCTCCATATTTTGAGTCTTAATCTTGAACCAGTGCCATAAACAACACTTCTCTTGAGCCATCATGATTTTCCTCTTCCTCAGATAAATCACTATCCTCTGTGATGTAAACACTCTTCCTCTACTTGGGAAACTTCTTCTTGTTCCCAACTCTTCTTTGTTGATACTTATTCCTTTGTTCTTGATAGTTTGGTTCTTCTTCACTCTCACTTTCTTTGCTTTATTTGTATGTATATTTGGAGGAAAAGTGTACAATTATTCCACATTTGAAGCATTCGAAAGGCATCTTCCCTTTATAATTTCCATGTCCTCTTTTTAAATTTCTAGCAAAATTGGCTTCTTCTTCATCAAACATGGCAGATGATTTCTTACACTCATGCTTACTATTTTTAGGTTTCCTTGTGGACTTAAAGGTATCTTCTTTTTTGCAACCATTATCCTTTTCGGTCCTCATTTCATAAGTTGTGAGAATTCCATGCAACACATCTTTTGTTAACTTGTCCAAATTAGCTCTATCTTGTAAAACTAATACCATTGATTTGAGTCGTGGAGGTAAGGTTCTCAATATTTTCTGCACAATTGAATCTTTTTTAATGGTTGCTCCAAGTCCCTTAATGGAATTCACAGTCTCATCAACTCTAAGGAAATAGGATACAATGACTTCCTCTTCTTTCATTTGTAGCGTTTGAATCTACGCAGAAAAAGTCTGTAATTTTTCCTTTTTGACCTTTTTGTGCCCCTCATAAATTCTCTTCATCTTGTCCCAAATATCTTTGTTTTAGTGCACTACATAACCTTAGTGAATTCAGCATCTGCAAGTCCACAGAATATTGCATGTTTAGCCTTTGCATTACACTCACATAGTCTTCTCTCCTCTAGTTCCATTGGAGTTGTTCTAGACATTGTGTGCTCATCCTCAGTTGATACTTATGATTCCACTGAATTTGATTTTGAACAAAATTATCCATTCTCTAATGACTTCCATATGTCCATTGCAATAGATTGTAAATATACTTCCATTCTTATCTTCCAAAATGTATAATTTGACCCATCAAATCATGGTGCTCTGTGAGTGGATAGTTCTTCCTACTTATCCATATATGTGCTAGATCTATCTTCCAAATGTTAAGTTGTTACTTAATACACCTTCTCTTATACCAATTGTTGGATTTATTTTATATACTAAGAGGGGGGTGAATCATTATATAGCACAAANTATATATATATATATATATATATATTATTATATTGTTATATCACTGGGAGATAACAATCTCCAAACATGAGACCCAACTCATTTAGGCACCAACCTGATCCACAAGCATCAACCTGTTGATTACAGTCACTGACCTGTAAATACTTCGATCTGCGTGAACACCAACTCATGAACTGCAGGAACCAAAATAAATATATTTCTATCTATTTGTGCAAGCTCCGACTTTCAGTAATCAGGAACCAAGTTGTTGAATACTGTAACCTCCGATTTGTTTCTTCAGTTGCAACTGAATGGAAGCACTAAATCTCAATTGTGTTTACTAGCTCTGACTGAAAGGAGGCTCCAACCCCCTAATTATTTTACCAGCTACTGTTGTTCAGGATTAAGCTCCTACCTTTTGATCAGTTCATTAGAGCTTCTCTTCAGTTAAAACAAGGAGGAAATGGGAATAGGGCATCCCATATTAACCATGAATTAAAATACACCATGGGAAAATTAACCATTCCTTCCTTTGATGGTTCCTCACAAATGTCTACTATTGCTTGGTTGCAGAAATTAAGTGTATATTTCCACTTAAATCCTATCATTGAAGAAGATGCATTGAAAATGGCCATTCTCCATCTTGAAGGGGAAGATATTGATTGGTGGTTCCATGGTCTTAGAACCTTGGGACATGATCATATTTTATCTTATGAGGGTTTCTCCAATGCATTGATGGAGAGATTTGAGAGGAAAAACCATAAACTTTCTTTCAAAGAACTAGCGCAATTGAAGCAAGTAGGACCTCCTGAAGCATATATGTTAGAATTTAAAAAGATTTCAGTAATGGTTTATGATGCATCTATGGCTAGTTTCATTTTATTGTTTACTGGAGGATTGACAGAACCTTTGAGAGGGATATTGAAATCCCACAAGCCAGCCACATTGAAGGATGCCATGAATTTGACAAGGGATTTGCAGAATGTGTTGCCAAGAACCAAATATGCTCCTAAGCCAAATTTATCTTCCAAGTTCAAGGAAGTTAAGAAACCATATAAAAAGGACTCCTATACCTAATAAAATAAAGGAGTACCAAGAAAAGAAGAGCTTAGAAGAAAGAAGTTATGTTTTACATGCCAACAACCTTGCGTCCCAGGACATAGATGTGCCAAGGGGAAGGTACACTACATTGAATTTTTTTTAAGATGATGAAGAAGAGAAGGAAGAGGAAGAGGCACAACTTGAAGCCCAAGAAGAATTGTATCAAACATCAGAAGAAGAAGAACCCACTCCTGATACAGGAAAAATTGCAGCACTTTCGGTTGCACCTAGATTCCACACCTTAAGGCTCAAGGGAAGCATACAAGACCAAAAGTTCATGGTTCTAGTGGATGGTGGAGCCACTCACAACTTCATATATGCAGCCTTGGTGGAGAGGATAAATTTACAAGCTGAAACTTTTGATGGTTTCACAGTCATCATCCCAAGTAACAATTCTATGGACCGCACTAAATGGATTCCAAAGCTTCAAGGTACTCTAGGAAATCATACTATCACTGATAATTTTTATGTAGTGAATGTGGCTGATACAAATGTGGTTAAGGGAGTACAATGTTTTTATTCTTTAGGGGAACATACAGTGAATTATCAAGTCCCTGGAAAAAGGTTCAAAAATTCATAAGGAAAACCCATCTTGTTGAGGGGAATGCACACTTACCCAAATCAAGTAGTGTCTTCTCACAGCATGAGGAATATATTGAGGAATGGAGATATAGATTGGGATGTTAAATGTTTAATTACATATCATAAACCCCACTTAAACATTTCCAAGCATCCTAAGGAGATAGAGAAACTATTGAGTAAGTATGAGAAGGTTTTTGGAGACCTTCCCCCAGGAAGACCACCAAATAGAGGTGTTGAGCATAGCATTGAGTTAGAGATAGGAACAAAACCTATCAAAATTAATCCTTATAGGCATCACAAAAGGATTCAAGATGATATTGAAGAGGCCATTAAATAACTCTTGGAGTTGGGTCTCGTAAGGACTAGTTCTAGCCCATTTGCTTCATCAATTGTTGTGGTAATAAAGAAAGATGGAACCTTGAGAATGTGCATTGATTTTAGAGCATTAAACAAGAAGACAATAAAGAATAGATAACCCACCCCAAGGATTTATGAGCTCATGTACGAGATACATGGGTCCAATTTCTTCTCAAATATTGACCTTAGATCAGGCTATCATCAAATTCGAATGAGAGAAGAAGACATACCAAAGACTGCTTTCAGATGCCGCTATGGTCACTTCAAGTTTGTTGCCATTCCCTTTGGCTTGACAAATGCACTAGACACATTCCAATTATGCATGAACAACATATTCCACAATCAACTTCATAATTTTGTACTTGTTTTCTTTTATGACATTCTTGTTTACAGTAAAACTTGGAAGAAACGCTTGCATCATCTATAAGAGGTATTAAAACTTCTGCATGATCAATCTTTGTTTGCTAAACTATCAAAATGTGAGTTTGGTTTGACAGAGCTCTTGTATCTTGGACACATAATTTGTCAATATTGTGTGAAGGTGGATATGGATAAAATAAGATCCATTTTAGAGTGGCATCGTCCCAAAAGTCTCGCTGAATTAAGAGGATCCATTGGAATTTGCACCTACTATAGAAAGTTTGTGAAGGGGTTATCCCAACTCACTTCACCTCTCACTGGTTTGACAAAGAAGGATTCTTTCCAATGGCATGAAGGGGCTGAAAAATATTTCCAAAGAATGAAGGAGGTAATAAGCAATTGTCCTATTCTAGCATTGCCTGATTTTTCTAAACCATTTGTCTTGGAATGTGATGCATTAGGGGAAGGAATTGGAGCAATCCTAAAACAAGGACAACACCCAATAGATTTTGAGAGTAGGAATTTACAGCCACATGATATACTTTACTCCATGTATGATAAATAAATTCTAGCCATCATTCATGCTTTGATCAAGTTTAGACAATACTTGGTGGGAAATAAATTTGTAGTCAAAACTGACCATAACAGCTTAAGGTACTTCCTCACTCAAAAGGATTTAAATGAAAGGAAGCAAACGTGGGTGAGTAATATTCAAGATTTTGACTTTTATATTGAATATGTGAAGGGGAAAATAAATTTGGTAGTTGATGCCTTATCTAGAAGACCTTCTATTTCTCTCATGGATGTAGTAGAAAATTGGAAAGCCGCATTAGAAGTAGAGTATGCCAAAGATAACTTTTCTTGTGAAATTTTTGATGGGACTAACAATGATTATAGGTATAAGGTATTGGAAGGAATCATATACTACAAAGGTAGAATATATTGGTCCCTAATTCAAGTTTGAAGGAGGAAATTTTAAAAAAAGCTCATGATTCTCCTCTAGCAGGTCACCCCGGTTTTTTCAAAACATACCGAATGTTGAGGGAAATATTTGCATGGAAAGGGTTGAAGGATGATGTTCTGAAGTATGTTAATTAATTTCCCATGTGTCAGAAAAATAAAGTGGAGCACACTCATCTAGTTGGTCTCTTACATCCCTTTCCAATTCTAGCACAAAAATGGGAGAACATTTCCATGGACTTCATCACTGGTTTGCCCAAAGTATTTAGTAAGGATTGCATATTTGTGGTGGTGGATAGACTCACTAAATTTGCTCATTTGTTTTATGTTACTACCACTTTCACTACTGCACAAGTGTTTGAACTATTTTTTAAATAAGTTTTCAAATTGCATGGGCTTCCTAAGAGCATTGTTAGTGACAGAGATAGCATTTTTATAGTGCATTTTGGAAATAACTCTTCAAAATGGTGGGGAAAAATTTGACACCTAGCACAAGATATCATCCCCAAACTGATGGCCAGACAGAGAGGGTGAATAAATGGTTGGAAGAATACTTGAGGAATTATGTTAGTGGGCAGCAAAAAGCATGGATAAAATGGTTGCATTTGGGTGAGTTTTGTTACAATACTACTTTCCATATGTCCATTGGAATGTCTCCATTTAAATAAATTTATGGTTATGATGCATCCACTTTTATTGACCACATTTTTGGTGATATTAGAGCTCCAAAGTCCAAGGATTGGATTGAATAAAGTCAAAAACATTTGAAGGTTTTGATTGCTCAAAATCAACAGAAACAATATGCAGATCAACACCGAATGGAGAGACAATTACAAGTGAATGACTTGGTGTATTTGAGGTTGCAGCCCTACAAAAAAACCACCATAAAATTTAAAGGTTCAAAAAATATCAAACCAATATTTTATGATTCAAAAATTTGGGGAAGTGGCCTATCAATTCGAGCTCCCCATGGGAAGCAAAATTCATAATGTATTTCATGGTTCTTCTATAAATAAGGTTATAGGGAAACACATTTCAGTTTCAAATACTTTACCACCTTTTTATGATGAAGGACAACTTGCTCTCATTCCAAACAAAATCTTGAGAACAAGGGAGAGAAGACTACAAAGCAGAACAATAAAAGAATATTTGGTACAATGGAAGGATTTTCCTGGTGAGGAGACCGCTTGGGAAGATGAGAAAATTTTGCAGCATCAAAACTTGGCATTGATTGAGGACAAGAAATACTATTGGGGAGGACTGTCATGTCCCCATTCCAATAGTTCTACTAGTTGACAATGTTTCACCCACCTACTAGTTCCCTAGGTTGCGGGAGGAGGAATTAAATATTGCAATAAGGGAGCTATGGGACCCAAGAGAACCTTATTTTATTATTTACACATTAATTTGGGTCATACAAATAATAAATATTTAGAAAATAAAGTGGCGTTTCTTCATAAGGACATTTGGAGGTCCATGGGGGCCTTGGGTGGCTAGATTCCTCGTTACACATGTCATGACTTAATCCCAAATTTGAAATTATGAGTGATGGAAGGTTCTTGGAAGGTGAAGATTCATCAAATTACATATCATGAGCCCAAGGATTTGAATGGTGAGTAGGATTAACTCCCCATAGAAGAGGAAGAGTCTAGGAAGAAACTAGGTGCCATGTCGAGCTAGATTCCCTGTGCTTTATGACAACAATGATGGAAGATTCTATGACAAGTCAAACCCGATTGCAAACCCGATTGCTGACATATGAAAAATATGACATGACAGGGCTAAAAATAGCCACAAAGAGGTCTAATTTGGGAGTTAGAGGAAACCATTCGAATTTGGTGGAAGATGAAGGGTTGAGGAGAAGGCCATGTGTCATGGAGGTTACTAAACATCAAGGATGATGTGGATGAATCCTATGGGGATGAATTCAACCATGGATTACCTTGTGAGGGTTATACAAATATGTCATGAGGAATGGAAATGTCATTTTATCATTTCTGAATTTTCCATTGGCATTTGGAGAGCATTAGCTTGTCCTTTGCACGGTGAGTGCACACTTACCCTGCTGGTGAGCCAATTTTGAGAGAGTGAGATTCTAATCCAAGTTGTCCATGGGAGAGGCCACTCATACCTATAATTGGATATTCATGGAGTGTTTTACTGCATATAGGATGTTGCTTCTGTTCGTGAACCATCTCTCCTCCCATTCTATCAATTTCCACTTCCATTTTTCCATTTTTTTCTATGAAGGCGCACTAGTGTGAATGGTGGTTGTGCCCCATTGAGTTCATTTGATTAACAAGTTATTATGTATGATGTATTTCTCTGTAATATCATGTTAACATTCTCTGTAAGTCGAAATCAGAAGAAATACATATGCAAATGTCCACCTTTTCAAGCTTTCTTGTGATTAGTTTCCATGTGATGATTTTCCCTTTCAATGGAGATTGTGTACTGATGTATATTGCGAATTGGGTCAATGTTATATGTTTTTAGTGGTATATTGAAATTATTTAAATGGTATATATTCATATTTCTATGTTCTGAACTATTATATGCACCATTTATGAGTCGAAGTTGAGCTTTATTGTGTCATTTTCCTTAAGCAAATATCACTGAAATTGTGCATTCGAATATGAACCTTTAATACTCTGTTGAACAACTCTTAACCATATATAATGACAGTAAATGAAGTATAATTACATTCCCCATACTCTTTTCTGAAATTTGGTAGGTTTTATTAGGAGTTGGTGAGCCATTTCTACCCACACCCTAGGGGGAATCGCATCATAAATTCCTAGTAATTTTGCCCTTTTTTCCATCATGCCCAATTCGAGTTGCAGATGTATATTAAATGTAATAAAACTAAAGGAGATTCAATTTAATATTCCTAAGACTCCCCACATCATTCCTAACCAAATTCTAGACCCTCTTGAGCCATTCGAATCCCCCTCGGTCAAAACTAGTCAAGACATTTTTTCTAAAATTCTGCCTTTATTGGGAATTTTTGAATTGGGACATTACATAGCCTCCCAAATATTTTTTAAAAAATCTTATCTAAACATCTTCATATTTTCTTTATCTAACCTATTATTGTAAATCACCTCTCATGGAGTAGAAGGGGCATAGGCTTTGGATCCAAAAGAAGAGCACTATAGAAGAAAAATAAAACAAATAAACCCCTCACATTATATCCTCGTTTAAGAAGAAGATGAGATATTATTTATTTGTGTAGTGCCACTCAAAATATTATAATTTTCTCTTATTAATGTCTATGGGCCCAATCTTGTTATGAAACCTACATATTGAAAACGACCATCCAAGGAGAGAAAATGACATTCATGAACCAAGTGGATTTAGGAGGCAATTTCAACCTTCCTTTAAGTGCACGCAAGAAGAATGGAAGTTCCACGGGTAATAGTTCCCCATCCTAGCGGGTATTATTTGTTCAAACTCTCACATAGATGTAGAAACCAAAAATCAGAATTGCACCTAGAATTTGAAACCATTTTCCATGGAACGAGTGGGTAGGATTCTACTAAGAGAAGAATGGACAAAACAGATTCTTTGACACAAAATCCTCCATGATCAAATGATCCTTTTCAAAACATTGGCCAATTAAATTTGGTGACTGCTTTCTCAAGAGTTTGGAGCTCAGAATTCCAAAGATTATGCCAAAATGCGCCACACCTTTGGCTCTGAAAAAACCATCTCACATTGTGTACCAATGAAAGGGGATGAAACTGATGAAGAGTTGCTACATACAATGAGAATCATACTACAATATAAAGGTACCAAACCTCCACTACGAATCTCTCAAAAAATTCCCTAGCATACCAATGTTCATTTTGAACAAATCTGACACTAAGAGCTAGGTCTATAGCTGCATGATCGCAAAGTGATCCAAGGCCAGCAACCCAAACTCCTAAGCAAGTGGTATCCATGGATCCCATCCACCTAACATGAGGGGAAAACCCAAAAACCACCCCTTTCAAAAAGATCAATCAATTGTCATTTTATCACTCGAACCTATAAGAAAAAATTCAAGAGCAATGGAATGTGTATCAACAAGGCAAAGAAACAAGAATATTCCTCCTTTAGGAAACTCCAAATCAAAAGAAAACACTAAAGGAATTGTACAAAGAGACCTTTTAGAATATTTTCACAACAAAAAAGTAAAATAGAAAAAGAAGTGGTCGATTTCTCCACTGAAATGAAGGCACTAACCTGACCCAAGAGCTCCTATACAACAAAGACGCCTTGTCAAAATACCTCGACAAATTTACAAAAGAAAATTTCTCTGGGTCGAAAATCAATAATACAATAGCTCAAAAAGGGAGATTTCTAAAAATATAGCCTTCTTCCATAGAACTACCCATAAAGGAAGGGCTCGACGCAATATCTCAAGAATTGTCAACACACTAAAATATTTATTTCTTCCATAAAAATACCCATAAAATAAGGGCCCAATGCAATATCTTGAGAATTTTCGACACATCAAACTCAATAACATAAAGCTATGTTCAAAGTTGCAAAGAATCAAAAAACTTGATAGACCCAAGTTCCATTCCCAATAAGCTAAGACCCTTTCTAGAACCTCAACCAGGAAAAACAAAAAAAAACAAACAAACAAACAAAAAATTAGATAATTTCCATTTTTTTCAAAATTGGTTCACCCAAATTCCATGGGATAAAACAAATTTACTCTAAAAATCACCAAAATTGTCTGCATACTATATAAAACCCTTAGGACTTTTATGGTTGGAAATTTAAGAATTAGTAAGATTCACCAAGGTTTTTACAGTTTAAGAAAAATATGGATCCTTAAAATTTCCTCTAACCTCAACACCAACATCATTTTATAAAGACATGAATCCATAACTATTGGGTACCATCTCTAAAGGAGATTGCAAGTTGTCTTAAATGATAAACAATAAAGTGTTACAATAGACTTTAGTATTAATAATAATAATGTGGCATGTGAGCAAAGCAAATCTCCTTGGAATAGTAAGAGAATCACTTAAATTTGACGAAATCCTTAATCCATGAATTTCACCTTTCTCACCTTCAACCCTAAGAAAGAGGTGGCTTTAGGTTTTTCCTCCTTCGTGACTATCACCCTCTTTGATGCCTCTTGCAAAACCATTGCCTCTAGACATGAGTCCTTCTTAAACCCCCCAACATTTAAATAATAGAGCATATTTTAGGCAGGTAGAGAAAAAGAAAATAGATCATTTTAGTACATGGATCTATCCATTCAACCTATTGAGAAAAAACACTAGAAAAATCTCAAGACAAACCAATAGGACTGTTAAGATCATTGAGATTCAATGTCAAATAGAAATGGTTTAGATAATGCATCTCTTCCACCTCTTATTCAATTCTTACCAATTGAAGACCTTAAAAAAGAATCACCTCATCAAAAGGTCTAACACAAGGATTCCCCCTTTCCCCTCTCTTTATTATCTTGGCCAAAGCCCTAGGAAGGGTTGTAGTCAATGTGTGAGATTCTATTTGAATGAAAGGTCTAAATGCACCTTCAAATACCCATGCTCTCACTCATGTTTAGTTTATGGGTGACACTTTGCTAGCAAGAGAAGCCAGCATTAGTGAAGCAAAAATATTTTTGAATAAGCTTTGGGCCAAGCCACCTTAAGAGAACTCAAGTTAATATTAACCATAAACTCAAAAGATGGATTGGAGGAGCTTTGGGCTTTCAAATATCTAAATTTCCAATAATTTCTTTGGGGTTTAATCATTTTGCATCTCTGTGCACAAGGCAAGCCACTAAGCTCCAATTACATATAAGCTTAGATGCAAGATGAGTTCTTGCACAATAGGTCTCTTTCCGTCATTGGAAAGATCATAGCTTTACTTGGTTGGCCTCATTTGGGCCATTTCATTTCAGGAAATGTTGGGTAGTGTTGCTTAACAGTGTCCTTCGAACAAACTACAAGGGGCATTTCTATGCCATCAAAATCACCGAGGAATGATTCTATGATCAATTCAGAATTGATGTTCAAAAATGATTTTCCCAAGGCCTAACTCAAGGATTTTGTGATGCCATAAATAAGAACTGCTAATTCAACTTGAATATTTCTTCTGGTACTTAAATATTTCTAATTAACAACAATACAACCTTTATGGTCCCCAAATATTCCCTTGGTCTTTCCAACCTTGGATTTCCTTTAGAAGTGCCATTAAAGTAGAGATCGGGGTTCAAATCCCCTTGAGTATGTGCAATGAGGCTAGGATCATTCCTCGGTGATTTTGATGGCATAGAAAGATCATAGCTTTACTTGGTTGGCCTCATTTGGGCCATTTCATTTTAGCAAATGTTGGGTAGTGTTGCTTAACAGTGTCCTTCGAACAAACTACAAGGGGCATTTCTATGCCATCAAAATCACCAAGGAATGATCCTAGCCCCATTTGCACATACTTAAGGGGATTTGAACCCCGGTCTCTACTTTAATGGCACTTCTAAAGGAAATCCAAGGTTGGAAAGAACAAGGGAACCTTTGGGGACCATAAAGGTTGTATTGTTGTTAATTAGAAATATTTAAGTACCAAAAGAAATATTCAAGTTGAATTAGCAGTTCTTATTTATGGCATCACAAAATCCTTGAGTTAGGCCTTGGGAAAATCATTTTTGAACATCGATTCTGAATTGATCATAGAACAACTCAATGGAAAAAGTTGGGATCCTTCTTGGGAAATTGGCACCAATGAATTAAATCAAGGTTTTTCCATAGTTAATTATGAACTCTGCAAATTCAAACATCAAAAGGATGTCCAATTATTTTGCGGAATGGTTACCTAACAAGGTCACATCCAGGAAAGATGACACTTCTATTTTTTTCTTGAATACACCCCAAAATGAAAAAGACAATTGCAAGGAACTTTTCAAAAGCATCCCAAGTCCCTAATGCTCAAAGTGGTTTCCCTCAAAAGATGGGACATGCATTGTATGGAGACGTCAAGAGGTCGCTTCCTATCATTATCGCCCATATATATGCACCTTAAGACTTATCCTTCGATGTGCAAATGGATTTGGAAACATTCCCCAGCTAACAAAAGAGTACAGGAATGCTAGCCTCCTCCCATCCCAAACAACCTAAGTAACATTTTTATCTTTTTCAACCACAGTAGTCAATGATCCCCATCATCTTTGTTATCTCTACTTCTCCATTAATCGGTTGTACTCTTTGTGACATGTCATGACATACTCCCTAGTTTAGAGAGGGCACCCAATAACTAAGGATCATGTTGTAGCAAGGAGGGATCAGACCAAAAACCCTTTCCACAATCACGAGTGATTCAACAACTTCATGTCCCAACAAAAGCATGACGTCTACACAATCAACCATTGTAGTCACCCACAACCACAATCAAGTTTCAAACAAGAGAATCACGAGTTCTCTTAGTGAGTTTGAATCCTACATCAAAAAAGGGTTGAGTTTCTTGTACTAACCAATTTTGAGCAAAGGATATTGAACTCCTTGGACCCCCTGCATGCAATAATAAAGAGATTGGACAAAAATTACTCATGGCGGGGTGATGAAAATTTGAGGAGACAAGTACTTAGTTGCCTATATTCACTAGTCTATATATGAAATGGCAACCATCAATATAAATCTAGTAGTACCAACAATGTCATCCATAGAAAGTGGTCTCAGGCAAGTAGAAATAGCTACAAACACAAATGCATAGCATTGTCATGTATGATAAAGGGTCAAGTGTTGGTTGTGATGACCGAGGCAACATCAATATGAACAGTTTTCTTAAAATTGAAATGATTTTCTTACCATCTTGGATGTAGTTGGTTCCTTCCTTTGTGAGCAATTATCAAAACAACATAATAATTAAAATTGAAATCAGCCCAATAGCTTTGCATAGCAACAGTGTAGATAACATCGATAAAAAATCGACAATGTTAAGAAAAATCATGATTTTTTAAAACATCGTAACAACACAATTTTTCTGTAACCAACGTGCCATGATCCAAAAAATCACAGAGGATTTTTCACAATTTTAAAAACTCCAATTTGAAAAAAATGATCAATTTTGTAAAAGTGACATTGAAGAAGTCAGTTAAAGTGAAATTCTCTTTATCTTTCTTTTTTCATCTTTGTACTTAAATATTTAGCATTACCATTAATTGTTTCAATATGTTTGAGAGTGGGTCGAACCTCATCAGACTTCGTATGCAAAAAGTAGAATTTTAGGCCTCATTCAAATTTCAACAGACTTATGGTTTTCAGGAATTCAATATTGCAATGTTTCCACTAGATTTTATCATGTATGAGGGTAAGGGATTGGAATTTAATCAACCACATCAAACTCTTTGTGTACCTTGATATTGGTGGTGTTGATGCTTTATTGTTGAAGTCGATTGAACTCCTTTACAATGAACTTAATAAAAATGCACCCTTCAGTCAAGCAAAATCACTTATTAAGTATAGGGAGCTCTTTCTACTTTATTTTAACGCTTGGATTGAGAAGTTTCATCAAATTGTAGCTTGTTGGCTAGTGTGCTTGGAGGATCAACTTCAAGATTCGAGTTAGAGGAAAGGGCTAGAGCCTAGAGGAGAGGGGAACATGATGCTATTGACGAATAGGATCCCAATATAGACAATGATTTTGATAATTATGTATCCTCAATTTTGATTCAAATGTGTATCGCACTTTGATGTCATTTTGATATATTCACCCTTAAATGGTATAAACATGAGTAGACTTTGCATATTTTGTCTCCAATGGTTTGGAATCTTTAATATATTTGTTTTCATTAAAGTTGTACATTTTTATGTATTTTTTAATAGTCTGAGTCATTGAAATCAAACCGCTTCGAGCCATTTGCATCCACTACATCTCTATATTATTTTTTTCTTCATATTTATGTGTCAATTGTGTTTCTCTGATGTTGTTGCTTTATATGTTTAAAATTATGGGGAAAAAATGAATATATTTTGTATTTTTTAATGTTTATCGCGATTTGCCGATTTTTTTGTTGATGTTGCCGAGAAGTTGTATTAAGAACCCTTGTCGACTTTTTATCGATGCTGAAATTATCTATATTGTTATATATGACACATTACAAATTATGGCACTCTACATTTGAAGATCTGGCCTACTCTACAACTTCTATGATGGCACTTAGAATGCACTAGGGGATCTTCCAATGGTTGATCAATATATAACTATCATAATATGTACTCGTAAACCAGTATAGACCCATATAACTCTGGTTTTATGAAGTGTCCAGAGGGATCAAATCCCTTGAGGTGCAAACCCGTTTTTTTAGTGAAGGAAATGAAAGGTTTGCACCTCAAGAAATTTGATCCCTCTTGGCACTTCTTAGAACCGGAGTTATATGGATCTATATTGGTTCCAACCGCAGTGTGCACGTCAAAACAATGTAATGTTTTAACGTGTTCCTGGTAATCATAGTTAAATTATTTCATCAAAAAAATTAACAATACAAATGAATACAGATCAAAGATTGTAATGTTTAAATATGATATACGTCAACCTGTTGGTTGATGCTATCAAATAATATAAGCCTATATAATGTTTAAATACAAATATATTACAAATGTGATCAATTTTAATCTTTCTTCTTCATTTTTTTCTTGATTCCACTCTTGCTCCCTTTGCCATCTTCTCGTATCGATTGTATGTGAAAGGAGAATGAATTCGAAAAACGGAAATTTCTAATTTTTATTTCTTCCATGTGCTCCTATGATTCTTTTTTCCTTTGTAATCTTCTACTAGTATAAACCCATAATTCTTCCATACTTTTGTATTTATGTTTTCTTCATTGTGCCCTTTTTCTTCCAACTTCTTGTCTTATATGGTTTTCCCTTTGTTCCGGAGTCATATTATCCCTTTGTAATCTATGTCATTCATGATCTTGTTTGTTTCGTTCTTCCGTGTGCTCTTATGATTCTTTCTACCTTTGTAATCTTCTTCTAGTATAGGCCCATAATTCTTCCATGCTTTTGTATTTATGTTTTCTTCGTTGTTCCATTTTTCTTTTAACTTCTTGTCTCGTATGGTTTTCCCTTTGTTTTGGAGTCATATTATCCATTTGTAATCTATGTCGTTCACGATCTTCTTGTTTTTCGTTCTTCCATGTGCTTTGATAATTCTTTTTGTATTTGTAATCTCTTTCGTTCACAATATTGTTTTCGTTGTTCTTCTGTACATTCTTATGATTATTTTTCTCTCTCTTCTATCCCTTTGTCATACGTTGCTTCTTTGATCGTCAATATCTTTTCATCATTCGGACTATTATCATGAGAATCTGTGGTATACCCTTAAACAAAGAACAAAAAACGTTAATATGTTGAAATCATTGCAAAGTAGTTTTTTTATTAAATTGATAAATTCAATTTATGGGGATGTCAAAACAAAAAATAATGCATTGATGAAATCAATGCAATAATTTTTTTATTAAATTGATAAATTCAATGCATACATGTATGTAAAAAACAAAAAACAATGCATTGTTGAAATCAATGCAACAAATCAAATCACTATGCACTTTTGTATTTAAACAACATTTGTGTGTGGTCTCTTCGTAAGTAGTGAGGCGATTGGGCTTGTGTTAACCTAAAGACTAAGGTTCAAAACCTTTTTTGCTTGGATTTATAGTTAGTTATCAAATCTAACTATTAGTTATCAAATCTAGTTATTATTATGGTTGCATGTTAACAAATTATAGTTGCATTTTTGTTGTTGAAATAACAACTAATGCTGCATTTTAATATGATTGCATTTTTTTGAAATATGGTTGTATCTTTTTTTACTGCAATAGAATTGACCTTACTATATTTTTAGATATTTAAATCAATATGTTGTAATTCATTCACTACATCCACCTATATTGTAGAGACATGAATATTGAAGATTATAAATGCATAAATTGTTCACACAAATGTGAGAATCATACTTTTTTTATTCACAAAATCTGATTTTTATTCACCAAATCTTATTTGTATTCTACGTATCTGATTTTTGTCTAAATCATGCAGACCCAAAATTCTTCATACCTGAATTTAGCTTATAAAACCGGAACTTTGTATGTTTTTCATGTCAATCTCATTATGGGTTTATATATTAATTTTATGAACCAATATGACCTTTTGATTCTTAATTTTTATATCTTTTTTATGCCAGCCATTACATTCTTAATTTTTATTTTTTCTACTTTTTATGTCGTTTTTGTTTCTACTTATGCCCGCTATAATATTTTTTTACTTCTTTATTTTACTTCTTATGTTTCTACTTTTTATGTCAGATGTAATATTTTTTTACTTCTTATGTTTCTAGTTTTTATAACAGCTAAAAAAGATTTACTTCTTTATTTTAGGTCAGCTATTACTTCTTTATTTTACTTCTTATGTTTCTACTTTTTATGTCAGATGTAATATTTTTTTACGTCTTATGTTTCTAGTTTTTATAACAGCTAAAATAGATTTACTTCTTTATTTTATGTCAGCTATAAAATTATCTTTCTACTTTTCATATCTGCTATAATATTTTCCCGAGCTGTAAAAATAATGTGTCTATTCAGTTCACTGAAATGATGCATGTACCACAACTATTCAAACTTGAACAAACAAGGTTCCTTTGCAATAATGACATCTAAAATTTCTCCACAAAATAGTCCTCTTGCAATAATGCGATCTAAAGTTTCTCCCAATATCTCTTCTAAAACAATAAAGAGTAAATTTTATGTCTATTAACTGTTAGAGACATGTCATGCAAATAAGGAAGAGACAATAAATTACATGCCACAACCATAAAGAATACAGAAAACCCTACTATTTGCATTTTTCTCTTTTCCCCATGTTAAACAACTTGCCCAGTGACCATAACTTCTTGCCACTTTCAAATTTCTTCAATAATTATAGATAGTCTTGATAGGGTTTTTCTAAGTCCTTCAAGTAGTTGCCTTTCCAAAAACTACTGTTTTTTCTGCATTTCATGCATTTTTAAGAAACGGACCACATACTCATGTTTTCTATGAGATGGCCAATTGACATTAGACTACCACTTAATTTGTGGTTGGTGAACACCAATACACCGCAAATTAAAATCCACAAAATTATGTTATACATGCGTCAACTACCAATCCACCCCAAATTATACATTATCCATCCATTCATGCATCAACTAGGAGTTATCCATTCATCAACCATCAGTGTTTTTTATATTCTTTTTTATCTCACATCTTCTAGTTATTTGTCATGAACTGTCCTAGTTATCTGCCATGAACTGTTGGTTATCCATGCATCAGCTACCATTGATTTTTATATTCTTTTTTTAATAATTGTTTATTTTGAATTTCGAACGACTGCCATAAAATCAAATAGACAGTACATTTGTCTCATCCTCGTGCAATCCTAGAAAAGCATATGCCGTAGTCCACCCCAAATTCTAAAATAAAAAATGCCTATCAGCGTAAATATGAATCTTGTCCAACATTCTAGTCTAAAAAGTCTTACAGAATGTGTGCCTAAACACTTATTTTCCCCTTTGCTTTCGTGTTTTCCATTCCACAGTACTTCCACAAAGAAAAATCAATTAAAAAGTCATCTACCACCTCAAAACATTTACAGTTTTCATAATATCCTTCAACTCTGCTTACATTTCTGCTATGGCCAACACCCGTTCATGAGATGGCCTCTTTACACTAGAATATCAATCTTGTCCAACTTCCTGTCTAAAGATTCTAACAAAATTTGCTATTAATTTGCAGGAATCTCCTTTACCCTGTTGTTTTTGTGTTTGCCTTTCCAAAAATTCATCTACAGTCTCGCCACAATAAGTTTCATCATAAACTCCACCTCTGCTCACATTTCTTCCATGGCCAACACCTATTCCTCCATGAGTAGCAATTTTTTTTTTAAACTGAGATCGTTTTGAAATAGAAAAAATCTCCAAGTCCGGAAATTTAAAGCAAGAAGCAGAAAATATGGACATTCCAATAGAAAATCAGAATTTCCAGTAGAAAAATATCCCTTGGAAAAATAGAAAACTCCTAGGAATCAATACCACCCTTGTAAAAATAATATTTTTTTGTTATAAAGTCGTTTGCTCATCCTCAAAAATGCCTATAGCAGAAACTTACACTCATTCGGAGTCATAAACCCTCTAGTAGAAAAGGCTCCGGTATATAATCTCCAAACTACAAAATGAAGCACCATCTTTCCTGTATTTGTGGCATATGCCAGGAAAAATAGTGTTGTGGTTTAGGGCATGATTTTTTCAATCATTGGCTCGCTTATGTGTGTTAGAATATAATCCATCAGGATTATTGTAAATAAATAATTAAATAGGAATTTGAATAGTTGCCCGGGAAGGTGAAAAGGCTGGTTCTCAACCGCCCCATTGTAATCTATAAATTAATGTTTTAGTCGTGAATAGAATATTGAATCGGGAGTTATTACCAACAAGTGGTATCAGAGCAAGGCTGTCTGCCATAACTCCTGGCTGTCATTCTGCTTGCCAATCCATTGCCAGACTGCTCCATCAGTCTGCCAATCGAGTCGCATGCATTGTCTGCGTTACAATTCCTTCTTGATTGAGTTTGCGGGCTGCGAAACCCTAATCCGGAGGCGTTTTGTATAGCATGGGCGTAAAAATTCTGTGTTATACCTAAACCCTAATTTTCTGTGTTGGAGTCTGCCCTCCAGGCATGCGTTTCTCCTCCTCCACAGCTGATTTTCCAGATTGAAATACATCCCTTAGAGAAGCAGTTATATTTTCAGGAAAATCATTCCACTCTCCATTAAATACAGCCAACGCCTTGTTAAATACAGCCAACGCCTTTTGTTCTTCACTTCCATGTTCGTGTTATAAAACCGTTCAGAAAATAAAATTAAGAGCTCAAAAATAGAGCATTTACAAGACTAGTGTACAGCTCTCCTTCGAAGAGAAGCCGTGAAAACCTAAGAAAAAACTTGCAGATTTAGATCAGTGCCTATAGAGTGGTAGGCTCGGCGCAGCTACAGCATAAAACAGTATTATTATTATGTAGTATTATTGCGTTGAAGGCTGCGTTGGAGTTGGGAGAGCGTGGAAGCTGCGACCTGCTACACTGGGCTGCGATCTGAGCTTGCAAGCTCTGCTGCAGCAGTACCCTGATTTCATGAATCTGAAGACTGATCTGTATTTGTGTTCCACACATCTTTGTGATTGCTACCAGCGTGAAGGCACTACAACGTGAAGCGTGAACTGTGGGGAAGCGTTGAACCTAGCTATTGTAGTCAAGCTGCGAGTTAGTGAAATCTTGTCGATATTGCTTTCAAATTCCTCGCTGGTTAAGAGCTACGTCTTTCTAGCAGTATCGTTGCTACCCTTACATTGCTGTGTAATACATTACAATGTGAAGCATAAAGACCATTGCAATCTTCGTGAACCCTAGCTCATGGTTGGTGTGAATACTACGAGATGTGAATCTCTCTCTGCCAGAACGGTGAAATGTGAAACTTCCTGCATTGAAGCTGAACACTGCTGCGATCTCCTCCATTTATTGCTGCGTTGGTATTTGCTTGCTGCTTGAAGGTTGCGATTTTGAATGTTGAAGACTGCGAGTCTTCTGAAGATTCACGCCTCTCTGAATGATGGGCTTGGAGAGAAGACATTAGACAGCTGATGGAGAGTTGCAGACTCGAGGCCACTCAAGTCGAGCTTGAAGACTGCATACATGCTGCGTTGAGCTAGCTGCCTGCGACTTGAAGACTGCATCATGCGTTGGAGATGATGTTTTGGGAATGCACAAACCCTAGACTGATATATTGCAGAAGATTGATATATTATGTTGTTACCGATATGTCATATATTGTGTTGTGATATATGTGATTATATAGACTGCGTTGTGATTGTATAGACTGCGTTCTCTATTGAAGACTCTTGCTTATCATGCTGTGTGCTGACTGCTATGTACATGGCATTCCTATTGTTTGGAATCTGAGTCCATTAAGCTGTGCTGTGCATGAAGAGACAGGTTCACAGCGAGAGAGCCTGCGTGAAGAGACTGACTGTGTTGATGGTGCTGTCAATGAGAGCGTGGAGTGCGACTCCCCTCTTATCTTCGTGAAAACCAGCGTTGAATACCTATCAATGCTAACTGATATATAAAGCTTGCTGCCTGCTGCGTGCGCTATGGTGTGGGTGCTGGACGCTGTAAATTTGAATTAAAGTGCCTAAAACCCTAGTTTTGGCCTAGTTCCAAACTGATATAATGAAGACTGATATAATGTATGCTGCTGATATAATGTATTCCGCCAAACTGATATAATGCATGCTGCGATTTGAGACTGTGTAATGGATGCTCAGATTTGAGACATTCTTATGTGATTTACATCATATATTGAAGACTGCATAATACCTATCAGCATATCACATCTGCGACCAAGTTGAAGAGCTGCCTGAGTAGAGCTGCGTGGAGCTGAATGTGAAGATTGTTGCTGCGATTCAGAGAAATGCTGATGATAATTGCTGCTGCTAATCACTTGATTTTGCAGGGTATATAGTCTGGTGCTTGATTTTTTGTGCACTTATATCATTTGCACACTAATATATTAGCTTCCAGTGCCTCCACACATTGTATAAAAAGGAATGTTGTTGTATATTTGAAGCTAGTGATTGATATACTGCATATTGAAGAAGTTTGTGTATGCTCACCTGAAGCTTGCATTGTACACCTTGGCAGAGACTGTAGACCTGCAAGGTTATTGTTTTTCTCTTTGTCATATCAAGTTTATTATTGTAAACTAACAGTTGTAAAGATGCACTCTTTGGCATCTAGTATTGGTGCTGCCCTAGCTGGCAAAGACCATTCCAAAGACCCTTCCAAGGGAGATTGCGGCAAAGAGAGAGGACAAGGAATAAGAAATTTCAGAGGCAGAGGGGGCAGAAACAAAAGATCAGATCCGCAA
>LPNX010023355.1:650551-778167 GCA_001517045.1 Pseudotsuga menziesii | reverse complement strand
AATTTGAATAGTTGCCCGAGAAGGTGAAAAGGCTGGTTCTCAACCGCCTCATTGTAATCTATAAATTAATGTTTTAGTCGTGAATAGAATATTGAATCGAGAGTTATTACCAACAATGTGTTCTATTTTTTAATTGTTGATTTTTCCCATGGTTGGACATAACACCCATCTGACAAGAATTTATTTTCATAATCAACAGTGAATCACAGATGGTTTTGGCCTTATGGAACCATTTTCAGTGATCAGAGGCAAATCCAATCGGGGACCAAAATCCCCTGTAATCTGAAATTCTAGATTTTGGTTGTGTCAATGCTATACAAATCGATGATTTAGCAATTTGAGGGACATTTGGAACTAAGACTTCCCTGAAGGGGAGGCAATTTAGGTTTTTTTACTCAATGTTTTGCAAATTGATTACACTAATGAACTAATGGTGTCCCAAACAATTGAAGGAGTGCATAATAGCATCGAATGCAAACAGAAATGATGAGTAGTCATCAGATGCTTTAGAACAAAAAGAAGTGAGTTTAGACAGATTTACAAATTATTTTATTAGTTAACTACAATCAGAAGCATTCAGTTAAAAAAGGACAAGGATACCAATCACAAAAGTTCACTTCATTACTTCAACTGTATTTGACAAACTAGGCATCCTAAGTGCTGCAAAGAATAGCAAAACTGTACAGTATACAATTACCCTTTGGTGCTCAGAACACTCGCAAAAATTTCACAGCACCTTTAAAACTGAGCACTTCACATGCCAACTAACTACTTATATTACCATCAGTTCCACTTCAAAATTGAACAGCACCAGAGTAATTTACAAATGAAACTGATAAAACCATTAGTGCACCGATTTTTGTTAGAAGAAAGATTTTGCCAGTTCCCGCACTTCCTTCACCACTTCATCGTAGTCCTCTTTCAATTTTTTATCTTCCTCCTCAGTAAGGCTACCTTTAGTAGGACTTGTAAGCACTAAAACACAACATGTTGGCCTCTTAGTGGCCCCTGCACCCGCAAGATCCTACAGAAAAAATACAACAAAATTATTATCATATGGAAAATAAAAGAAGAAAAATACAAAAGGCATCATAAATGTTCATACCATATACCTCTTTCGATGGAACATAAATATATGGAATGTCAGCTTCTTCACACAGAATAGGTACATGTGTAATTACATCAATTGGTGAGATGTTCCCAGCAATAACACAAAATCTGTAAGGACAAAACGTTAGAAGTTGCAAGAACATCAATACAACTTTAGTTTGAATAAATATCACATTAAGCAAACAATGAAATTTAACAACAAATTTACCTTTTTTACTTCTAAATCCTTCCGCCATTTAACTAATCAGGCAACAATATCCATATTGAACAGATTAGACAAGGTATTGCACCCCGTAGGCACAAATATTTATTTATGCTTCTCTCCAGGCCTCCTTTCCTGAATGGGAGGGGCGTTTCAAAGGATAGATCAAAAACAAATTGACCAGGAGATGAACTGCTTAGGTTTGGGAGATAATAGGCAGTAGGTCTTAAAATATCATATATTGTGTTGATAATTTTTAGATCTTCCTTGTTGTATTGATGTCAACAGACAAATTTTACAAATGTCAAATATTGTGTTGAATTCTTTTTGAACAGGAGTGATGAGTTTCAAAGAGTAGTTTCATTTTTTTTTAAATTCCCACAACCAGAAGTCCATAGATTTATTTTCCTTGTGGAAAAATAAATCACCTGCTCTTTTTTCTCAAAAGCAATCCTTTGCTCATATTTCATCGTGGGTTCACTGATTATGAATCTATTCTTATAAGCAATGTAACAGGAACTTCAAAACAAACTAGAGAAATCGTGAGTTTGACTCATATTGGGTTGAAAAAGAATTTTTCCGAGTTCCAACTTAGCCTGAGACAACTTTAGGTTGACCTAGTTTAGATATATCAGACAGTTTGACTCGTGATTAATACAAAGATAAACTCACTTGACCAAGTCAAACACCACCTCAGGAACTTGGATTTCTCTCATTTCTCTTCTTTGTGTGATCTTATTCTCTCCCACAGCAAAGGCAATCACAAAACAGACCCAAAGGAGGGCACATAGAGGTGTCTAGGTCATTGACAAGTCACTTACAGCCATTTGAACAGCAAACAAAAAAGGCAGACAACAGGACTGTAGCATGAGAGGGGTCCTACAGTCCTCACCAATTCAGGGAGGTCTTGAACATCCTGACGGCAGTCACCCTTACATCATGTGCAGCAGCATGCCACAATTCTGGGCAGCCCTTTTGAAACAACTGGTTATGCTCCAACAATTCAGATCTACAGAATGCTCCATTCCTTTTGCATCCTGTAGCAGTAGATTTTGTTCAGAGGCATTATGTGGGCAAATTGTGGTGGCATTTAAAGACGAGAAAGTTCTGGCCAGAATGACTTCCTTCCTCTGCCCATCAAGCTATAATGTGATCCAGAAGGAATTGCCGTATAAATCGTTTCCAGAATAATGATGCCTTGGTTGATGGACTACACGTCTTGGAAGAAGATTAATCAGTTCTTAAAGCCAGGTTTGACACTTGCAGTTTGATGATCATTCATGGAAGGTGAGCATTGTATACAGATCTTTCCGGTGTTCCTTGAAGTATGGTGACCCCAGATTATCATAAGAATGGAGATACTCCAAGCAAATGAGCATGATCATAAAAACTATGTTAAAATTATAAATATGAACCTAAGAGCAGCATATTGTGTTCCCACAACACAGGCCTGAGAATGGTGCAAGAAAGTGCCAATATGTTAGCTAAGAGGTACATGTTTCCATCTTGATAGCCTGAGTTCTTGGGGTCTAACCTGTAGGGTTACAGTATTGCATCCTGTGTTGAAGCATATGACAGAAATGAACCCACAGTATGGGCTTTATCCAAGGCATTGTTCTAACTGTCCTGAGCCAACAATGAAGTGGTCTGCTCCAGGTGTAACTTCTTAACTTGCATAAAATCTTGGGATCAAATCTTTGGAGGTGCCAAAGGTCAAGGCTGTCCATTTCACATTATGGTTATTGAATCATGTGAATTAAAATCTAGGGCTGCCTATGGGCTATATGTATTACGGACTGCTGTAGGAGATAATCCGCTGCCAAGTTTCACCCCAAAATCAGGATTAGTTTTCAGATCTGTCACTTGCTCTTTGCATATAAGAAGGCATATTTATCTGCAGGATACTTCAGCACATTCCTGGTAGCACATCTTTAGAGGAAGACCACACCCGCTCAAGGCTAATAGCATCATCTGGGAGCCTATGCCAGAAATACAACACTTCTACCTGCGAACATCAGACAGGCCACGTACATAGCTGTGATGCAGAATATCGCAACTTCGGATAAATCTGGCAATGAATCTTTACTGACAATTTCCAGGGAGAGAGATCCAAGTCAAGAAAAGTTCACACTTTAAGTTCTATTTTCTTTTATTGTTCAGGTGCTGAACCAAGACGCAGTGTGTGTACTCCATGGAATTAGAAGAGAATCAATTCGATGACATTTGAACAGTTCAAGAGGACCAGGCAAAAATGTCACTGCAAGTAAATCATTGGGAGCTCCATGTGGACGGCCTATGGCTTCATGCTAGCATAGCACACCAATCAATGGATTGCTGCCGAAAAATAGCAGCCGAAAAATAGCATGTGGTTTGGCACCGGGTCATGAAGCAGCAGCCACGCGACTTGGTATAGCTGTGATGCAGAATGTCGCAACTTCGGATAAATCTGGCAATGAATCTTTACTGACAATTTCCAGGGAGAGAGATCCAAGTCAAGAAAAGTTCACACTTTAAGTTCTATTTTCTTTTATTGTTCAGGTGCTGAACCAAGACACAGTGTGTGTACTCCATGGAATTAGAAGAGAATCAATTCGATGACATTTGAACAGTTCAAGAGGACCAGGCAAAAATGTCACTGCGAGTAAATCATTGGGAGCTCCATGTGGACGGCCTATGGCTTCATGCTAGCATAGCACACCAATCAATGGATTGCTACCGAAAAATAGCATGTGGTTTGGCACCGGGTCATGAAGCAGCAGCCACGCGACTTGGTGAATGGCGATATCATGGAGCTGTTTTAACTCTTGAATCACAGGGTAGTCTATTCATGGCGGAGTTGTCCACCTCTAAAACCAATTTCGTGGGCCCCTTAGTGGATATGTGATTGTATATGTGAATATGGATATGTTACTAACTCGATAGTAGAGTTTAAAAATTAAACATCAGATAATAAAGTTCAAGTTTCATGATGATGACAAGGATGGAGGATCATGCAACAGTTGCCCTAGATGATCTAGATCCTACATCAGATTGGCTTGTATCGAAGGCTTCTCTTTTTCAACTCAAGGACTTGGAGAACCCTGAAGGCTCAAGCAGCACAAGACATAAGAGAAAATTCTTAGATTTACTATCTAGTTACCTTTATAGATATTATAAACAAAGGCATCAAGTTCCTTGTTTTGATCGTATTTTGACTCATCATATATGAGATATTGTTTAACAATAAACTATAAACATCTTTATTCATGTTGTGCATTATATAGTCATGGATTTATTAAATATCAATAAAAAATAAATTTTCATCAAAATATTTGTATTTCTTTATATTTTGTACTTGTTGGGTTGTTATCTAAGTTTTCCTTAATCTGATTCAAACTCTTGGTTCTTCCTCACTAAGTTTTCCCAATTCCAACTAGACTTTGTTTATAGATCCAAATTATGATATATGCAACCGGATATGCAGGATGAGCTCTCTGTAATCACAGTATATGGCAGATTCCTACAGAAGACTAAAAGGAACCCATTGATGATAAAAAAAAAGGAAGAACGCCTTTAAAGATGAATTAAAGGGCAAAGACTCATATGCAGACATGTGTCAGATGAACTATGAGTTCTAATTTAGAAACAAGAATCTCCTAGTGATGAGAAATTCTTTAAAGGATTTCCCCCATAACTACTAAGGATCGGAACAGTCTACATGCTTCACTAAATCAAACTATTGTCCAAGTGCAACATGTTAATACAGAACTTCAAAAGTGCAATTTGTCACTACAAGAATCCAATACCAAACCCTTTGACAAGTATCACAATTTAAAGGATGATCATGATCAATTGCTTCAACAACTAGTCAACAAGGACAAGTCCATCCAGAAACTATTAAAACTATTAAATCTATTCTCCTCTGCTACAGGGATGGTCATCAACTTGGAGAAATCAGTTCTCCTCTCCTTTGGTTTGGATGGGCCACTTTTGGATAGTCTGACAAGACTCTCCCATATTCCCTTGCAGGACAATGGGGAAAGTCTCAAATACCTGGGTTTTAACCTTAAGGCAAACAGTTACAGGAAAGCAGATTGGAATTGGCTCATCTCTAGAATTGAGGGCAGAATACATCAGCGGTGCAACAAATGGATTTCTAGGGGAGGCAGGTTGGTATTGATTAAAGTTGTACTTGGGACAATCCCAGTATAATGGCATACCCTTGCCTCAATTCGAAAAGGCATCCTGGGAGAACTCAAGAGAATCTTTGAAATTACCTTTGGAAAGGAAGCCCAAAATAGAAAGGACCTCACTTAGCCAGTTCGGATTCAATTGCTAGACCCAAAAAATTTGGAGGGTGTGGTATCAAAGATTTATTATGTATGGAAAATCTCTTGCTTGCAAATCTTTATGGAAAATGATGACCTAAGTCACCGGATTCAGCAATTTTTTGCCTTAAAATTCGAAATTCGGCATTTTTCTGCCATGGGCAAATTAAATCGTTGAAAATTGACAATATTTTGGCAGCCTATGAGTAAACCCTAGTCCCTCCAAAACTACCGCCGCACGAATTCTGCAAATGCCGCCATCACGAATTGGTGAATAAACTGTGGAGGTTGTCGCCACGAATTGGTGAATGAACTATGGAGGCTGCCATCGTGAGGCTCAAGCTGCAATTGACGAGGGCAAAGAGTCACAAGCATAGGCGCAGTGTAACAGAGGCGGGTATGGTTGGACCTGCTCGCAAATGGAAAGGACATGGACTTCCACATTTAACCGGTTTTCATAGTCTTGCACCGCTGGGCTCTACCTGTTGGCCGAGAAAAGTTAATGTCTCAAACAGATAGAGTGAATTGAATGCTCGCCTCAATAGCAATTATAAAAGAAAAAATCGAGTGAACGCTAGCAGTGCCAATTGGGAACTATCTCTTTGAATTCCTAATCATTAAACTATATTGTATAATTAAAAAAATACATTTTCGAAAATAAATTTTGGGTATATATTAAAATTAGTGCAGCTACGAGACCCATTCTCAGAGAGAATGGTACCTTAGTCAGTTAACTAGGGCAGAGTAAGATCCTAGAAGGTACCCTAGGGCCCCTAGTAGTCTCCTGGGGTTTTTGGTCTAGGACCAAGCAGGTTGATGCCATGGAAAAGCCACTAGCATGTAGCTAGGGCCCCTATGTACCTCTAGAGTATTCTGGTCTAGGACCAGGGACACGATGCCCAAGTAGATCCTGCAGGCAAAGGCAGAGACATTCCTGGTCTAGGACCAGGCAGACTCTTGGTCTGGGACCAAGCAGGTCCTGCAAGTGGTTGATCAACATTCAGTCTGGGACTGAAGCTCAGCTTAGTACTGAGGACCATTCTCCGAGAGAATGGAGGACCTGATCAAGGACCAAGTGGTTGATCAACATGATTAAGTCTGGGACTGAAAATCAACCTAGGGCTTAGAGCCATTCTTTAAAGAATGGAGGATCTTGGTCAAGTTGACCAAGATGATGTCCTCTCTCCTAATCAGTTATTGCAAGGTTGTTTCTCAAGGGACTGGACACCCCTTGATGATGTCCCTAGCACCTAACCCTTAGGAGCAGTATTGAGGACCAAAGGATTGTACCATCCAATTTGGATCTTCCCCTTATATAGTGATGATAAAAATATATGAAACAATGTACCTTGAGAGAGAGAAAAGATTAAATCCCTTGGTCTTGTTGGTCCTATAGGTAGGTCCTATAGGTAAATGTTTGTCCACCCTTATGGTTCACCTTAATCTTGTGGGTATGTGGGTTGTTTTTATTGTGACCTCCTTGGTTGACTCATGGTCCTTTATCTTACTTGATCCTGGCACTCTTAATGTGTGTGTACCTTTGTTATGGTGACTCTTACCTTATGGGTGTTTGGTACACTAACCTAAGTCCCTTTTATCTTTTGGTTGGACCATTTACTTTATGACTTTATTCTAAAATCATTAAATGTTTACTTTATGGTTTTATTGTAAGACCTTTGGACATTTTATTGTTTTATTTTTGGACCACTTTAAACCTAAGTGTTTGATTCACGCTTGTTTTATTTACTCACCCTAACCTATAAAAAGCTAAGGGTATCTTTCAAGATAGACACAACGATTGGTATCCATCTCACTTACCTATCTGCTTTATCTCTGCGTGAATGTTTTTCCTAGCATGACTGCATTCCTTCACGGTGACTGTTTGCCACAGCGTGACCGTATCTCTGTCCTGCGTGACTCTTCGCGGCTGCTGCTCCACAACATGACCGTGGCTCTATCTCTGTCCCACGTGGCTACAGCGTGGCTACTCTCCCTTGCAGCATGAATTGTTTGTCTTTACTCAATATGACTATGGGTCACTACCCAGTGTGAAGTTTATCTCTAACTGTGTGTGTCACTGCTTGGTATGATTGTGTATCTCTGCTTAGCGTGACTGTATCGAGTATGATTGTGCTGCTAATTTGATTAAAGAATCTAAGGTATGTTTACTTCTACTTTAACCCTCTCTCTCTCTCAAGGTACGTAAATTGTTTACACAGTTGACTTGTCCCTTCGATGACAAGATCAAACCGAAGTAGCTGAGTATAAGGCTAACTCAAATAATGGTTATGATTCTGCTGATATCTCCTATACATTATTTTATGTTGTTACTGTACATAGAATTTGAGATTTACTATTTTACTGTACATAATATTTGATGAATCTCGATGACCAACTTTAACGCAGTGACCAAATGGTTTGTTAAAGTTGAAAGAGATGAAAATAATGTTTAATTCTTATTGCAGTTTAAACTGATTAGAGCAATACTATTTTAGATCTTGTTTTATATTTCTATTCATGCATTAAAATTTATATCTTATGTTAATAACTATCCTAGCCTAAAATTTTAACATGGTATCGAACCCAGGTTGTAGCTAACTCTGTTTTGAGGGTAACAGAGTCCAATGTGGAAGGCATTATGTCGGCAAAAATATCGTCGAGGGTCCGAAACACAACTTATCGGCAACATCAAGGAAAATTCAAAATATCGGAAAAAATTGGCAAATATCGGCAAACTTCAAAAAAATAGAAAATTATTCATTTTTTTCAAAATTTTAAACATTTAAAGCAATAACAACACCAAATAAACACATTGCTGCATAAATATAAAAAGAAAACAGATATATATGATGTATAAGATATGTAATGATATATCATGCATCAATACTAAATCATGTCCCAAGTAGTAATGAGTGTACCGACTCTAGAGCCTCAAAATATCATCAAAAAATATAATAAATGTATCTTTTCATCATGAGTCAGCTGTCAACTAAGATCTACATACTACATAGTACAATGAAATCAAATAAAACAAACTAGCGATTCCCTCTGCCCCTTTTACAAGCAAAGGTGATGGCTCTGGTAATGGCTCTTCCTCTATCTGAAGAAGGCCCTACAGGTGGAAACAAACTCTAATGTGATCTAACAAAAGGAGAAGCTACACTCTGACGTCCTCTAGAAGAGGAAAAAGCTAGAGTATGGCGACCTCTACTACTAGTAGTGTTGTTGCTATGTCCAAGTCTAGCTTGCTCTGTCGTCACTGTCTGTGTCTGTGTCTGTGAATGTGGTGGTGCACTTCGAGGGTCAATAGCCACCTCCTGTAAAGTTGTCTGCTCTAGATCATCCTCCACCTCCTCTATCACCTCCCCTACCACCTAGCCCATGCCCCCCCTCCAAATCCTCATGTAACCAATCAAGTTCTTGTTCCATGACAAGTGCCTCTCTCTCCAACCTCCATGCAACAATGGTGTCTGTGTCTGTGTCTGTGAATGTGGTGGTGCACTTCGAGGGTCAATAGCCACCTCCTGTAAAGTTGTCTGCTCTAGATCATCCTCCACCTCCTCTATCACCTCCCCTACCACCTAGCCCATGCCCCCCCTCCAAATCCTCATGTAACCAATCAAGTTCTTGTTCCATGACAGGTGCCTCTCTCTCCAACCTCCATGCAACAATGGTGTCAATCCCATCCAATGAAATGGCATCCACATCTGGTGTTTTTTAAGCTACCTCACCCATAATCAAAGGTTGTAGTAGACATGGACCATGCCATTTGTGCCCAAGAATTTGTGCAAGGTGGTATTTCATTCAACTAATCCCCCTGTCATTTCCTTTCCACACAACTCGCAAGTCAATTTTTGCCTAGTAAACCCCTCCAGGGGCTCACCATATACCCACATAGAATCCAAAGATTTAGGCATTTTGATTTTTCACACAACAATGATTCAACCTGGGGCAAATAAAATAAAATGAAGTTCAAGTTCAAGCTTGAACAATGAAGATAGTAGATAGTAAGATTCATTGAAATTTGCAATACCTTATAGTTTGTTTTGTGCAAAAGAGTCATTAATGGATGTGATCAAGAACTATTAAGTACAAGGAAGTTAGAGTTCATGATCATATCTTGAATTATGTTGTACTAACAAGTGTGATGATGCATGAGAATGATATTGATGTAGAATGATCGATTGTGTGCATCGATCTATGTAATATGAAGTGCAAAGAAGCTTAGAGTTTATAGCATGCCTAGGATTATGACCTAGATTGTGTTAATACATTTGCATGAAGACGATATGATGTTGACACCTTTAAGGATACATGTTCAATGAGATGCACAATGTAATTTCTACATAAGGGCAAATACAAATAGGGAAGACTTTCTATCCCAACTTATGTTGATTCTCTATATTGCCATGACATGTGGATATGCTAATGAAAGCATTGAGTTAGTTGTTTTGTACATAAGATCATGTTGTTGATATGGGCTATTAATGACAATCAAACTTAACTTATAGAGGAGGATGAGGTGACAAGTAATGAACGCTTGCAGATCTTGTTTATGCTTAGAATTAAATGCACAACTCAAGAGTGAGCTGAGTACTCAAGTACATAGGGAGCAAGAGGCTCCACAAGATCAAGATCAGTTATGCTGGATGTTCATCCTCCCAAAGAAGTTGCCAGGCTTTTGTTATTGGTAGAATGGAACTGGTAAGTTAAGAGATCAAGAGGGAGCCATTTGTGCTCTTCAGTCCCCAACTAACTGGGGTTGGAAAAAAAGAAAGTGTAGATGTGATCTTCCATCTCTCCAGAGTGTCTTCCAATGACTCAAATATGAAAGTTTATGAGACTTCGCATTTAGAGAAACAGAGGGAGAAGGCCAAGAAGCCTTCAATTGATCTCATTAAGAAGCCTAGTGAAAAGCTTCAAGGTTGATCCAATAGGAGCCATGTCACTAATTCAGTTTACTCTCGTTATGGGGAGTTAGCCAAACAACAGGTTTGGAAAGGTGATATGTGGAAAGTGATTCTCAGCTATCAGAGGAAGACAGATATAACTTCCAAGAGGATCTATGAAGACCATGCTTCATGCTGAGATGGAGAGTTGTTTGAAGCTCTCAAGAAACCCTGTATTTGATGACAGGTTGGAACACATCGAGATGAGTTATCACCATGTAATGGTGCAGTATGTTCTCGATGTGTTGAGAATGCCCCTCTTGCTGAGAGGGAGTGTTAAAATTAGTGCAGCTACGAGACCCATTCTTAGAGAGGATGGTACCCTAGTCAGTTAACTAGGGCAGAGTAAGACCTTAGAAGGTACCCTAGGGCCTCCAATAGTATCGTGGGTTCTTGGTCTGGGACCAAGCAAGTTGATGCCATGACAAAGCCCCTAGCATGTGGCTAGGGCCCCTATGTGCCTCTAGGGTATTCTGGCCTGGGACCAAGGACATGATGTCCAAGTAGATCTTGCAGGAAGAGGCAGAGACATTCCCGGTCTGAGACCAGGCAAACTCTTGGTCTGGGACCAAGTAGGTCCTGCAAGTGGTTGATCAACATTCAGTCTAGGACTAAAGCTCAACTTAGTATTGAGGACCATTCTCCAGGAGAATAGAGGACCTGATCAAGAACCAGGTGGTTGATCAACATGATTTAGTCTAGGACTGAAACTCGGCCTAGGGCTGAGAGCCATTCTTTAAAGAATGGAGGATCTTAGTCAAGTTGACCAAGATGATGTCCTCTCTCCTAATCGGTTATTGCTAGGTTGTTTCTCAAGGGACTGGACACCCCTTGATGATGTCCCTAGCACCTAACCCTTAGGAGCAGTATTGAGGACCAAAGGATCGTACGATCCAGTTTGGATCTTCCCCTTATACACTAATGATAAAAATATATGAAACAATGTACCTTAAGAGAGAGAAAAGATTAAAACCCTTGGTCTTGTTGGTCCTATAGGTAAATGTTTGTCCACCCTTATGATTCACCTTGATCTTATGGGTATGTGGGCTGTTTTTATTGTGACCTCCTTGGTTGACTCATGGTCCTTTATCTTACTTGGTCCTAGCACTCTTATTGGGTGTGTACCTTTGTTATGATGACTCTTACCTTATGGGTGTTTGGTATACTAACCTAAGTTCTTTTTATCTTTTGGTTGGGCCATTTACTTTATGACTTTATTATAAAATCATTAAATGTTTAATTTATGGTTTTATTGTAAGACATTCGGACATTTTATTGTTTTATTTTTAGACCGCTTTAAACCTAAGTGTTTGATTCACGCTTGTTTTATTTACTCACCCTAACCTATAAAAAGCCAAGGGTATCTTTCAAGATAGACACAACGATTGGTATCCATCTCACTTACCTATCTACTCTATCTCTGCATGAATGTTTTTCCCAGCATGACTGCATTCCTTCAGGGTGACTGTTTGCCACAGCGTGACCTTATCTCTTACATCAGTTTTCTCAATAATTGGAGACCATTTGTCTTGGAAAGTTGGTGCAGGTTCTCAGGCAAGGATTAGTGCTGATGCTATTTTAGGATGCAGTCAACAAGTCTTTCTTCCCCCCCTGAGGTGATTGAACATCTCAAACTGAGAGGCTTGTGCACTCTAAACAAAATTGCAAAAGAGGAAGATACTTCTATCCGGGCACAAGGTTGGTTATCAACCCTAGAGGTTGGTTTGGAATGTATTCATGTCCAGGCATGGGATAGGTTTATTGATGTTTTGAAGAAAGCACACATTAGAATAACAGGATGAATTCGCCTAGCCCTGGCAGGGAGAAGGCAGTGATTATAGGGTGGCCCTAGGTTATGAAGCACAACAGGCCCCTAGACTCTTGGCCATTGAGTGGTGGATGAAGAAGCTTTAGAAAGTCAAAACCCCAGCAAAAAGTACCCTCCTATGGCTTATTCTGAGAGCAGAGTCCCAACTTGGGACAAAATTCAAAAAAAGCAAATGGAAGTCTTTGGTGGTGTTGCCTCTGTCAGAATGACAGTGAAACTATACAGCATCTTTTATGTGGCTGTTCTTTTACTGTACAGGTATGGAGGAATGTAGAATCCACTTTAGGTATTCAAAGCTTGTGGACAAAAGTTGTCTTCTTGGACAATCTATTGGAATGGTTTGGAAGAGGTGATTTACAACGCTGTAGAGTTGCGCCCTTCTTGATTCTCTGGAGAATTTGGATTGCTAGAAATGAATGTATTTTTTAAGACAAGTTTGTCCCCAGTTTTCAGGTCTCTGCACAAGCTCTTCCTTTATTGCCCTATTCCAGACTTCAACCACAGTGCTTAAGGTCAGAATATTGAATCCTCCTCAGATTGATAAATCAACTCCTTGGGGGGGTTTTGATGGAGCTAGTCAGAATAATGGTCTGTTGTGTGGCGTTGGTTGTGTCTTATTTTTTTCAGATGATCACTACTATATAGGCAGGCTTTTCTGGGCCATGGCTCTAACAATTATGGAGATTTTGAGGCAATTTTCCTATTGATGAAATCTGCTTTACATAAAGGTCTCACCAATCTGCAGGTTTATGGGGATTCTGAGTTAACTATCATATGGATGACAGGTGAAAATCAGGTGCAAAGGTCTGGGCTGTTCAACCTTGCAGGTCACCTAAGGGAGGCTGCAGCTCTCTTTCGGCAAATCTCTTTTACTCATATATTTAGATAATTCAATGACCTTGCAGACTCCTTATCAAAGGAAAGTCTTTCTGGATTCCTCTTACAGCTGCAAGAAGATAAAAATAGGAATGGGACTCTCGTCTCATGTAAGACTTTCCCTATACATGAGCTCTAAGATAGTTGAATACTCTAAATTCTTTTTGTTTCATTGATGAAGATTTTATGTTTCAAATGGTTGTGCTGATAGGAAGGATCTTTTTTATCAGCTTTTTGATGTGTAATTCTGAACTCTGGCATGATTAGGGTGCTTATGATTAGGGTTTATGATTAGAGGACTACTGGTCCCTGAACAACTAGAATTTTGAACTAAAAATTAGTGACATAGTTTTGTGAAAAAGGTTGGCAGACATTTCAGATAAGCTAGTTCTGGGAAGAACAGCTATTTTTGTTCTAACTTATTGAGGATTGTATTTTATTTCTTTCTAGAAACACAAGTACATTTTTTTCAGAGGGAAAAGAAAGACCAGTAAGGGTAAGCCTTATTCCAAGAACTGAAAAACCCTAGAGCAGGTTAGTAGCCTGACACATAAGAGCTGAATAACACAATGAATGATATTATTATGAGACAGACGATACAACAATACATTGAGCGTCCTCACTCTTAAAAAGAACTTGAGTGACCAAAACCCCAATGCATTTAAAACCCTAATATTTAATCTAAGACCCTTAAGTGACTTTATTACATATGTAGCCTTATATCTTAACACCCCCCCATACAACGTACATTAGTGAAAGATAACATACTGAAATCAATACATATGTTTGAATGAAAACACAAACTGAAAACTAAACAAAGGTGGTCATCCTTCAGCAGCTTCTTCTTTGACCACAGTTCTTGGACCAGGTTGAGCTCCATCAAGCTGCCTCTTAACACTAGGAAAGGTGTAGTTCCTCAATTGAATTCTCGAGTTCCTAGATTCCACTTCCCTGAACTCCCAAATCACAAATCTCCCAAATTCAATTACTGGACAGTGATCCACATGCATGTCGCACAACCTCACTAGTAAACTGCAATCCACATGCATGTCTCAACCAATGACGAATCATTCCCTATATCCACAACTACTAAACTAACTGGGCAACCATCCATATTGAGTTGTTAACTACTCCTTTCCTTGTCTTCAAACTTCTTAAAATGCAGAAATATAGTTGATTCCCAACAGCACAAGGTTGTGTGACCCATCTTCTGTCTTAAAATTCCTTCACCATTAAATGATCCCAGACAATAACTGAGGGAATTAGAAAAGACATTTTCATACTCGGGCTTTGATGAAGGCTCCTTTGTTTCCCACGGCATCTCGGGAACTCAAGTTGCATGCATATGAGAAAATCGTGTGCCAAAGGCCAAAAAATCGGCAACTGCTCTCTTAGTTAATTTCTTGAGTTAATGGTGCCGACTCTTCTATTCTCTAGTGAAATTGTGATGGTGGCTCCTATCGATTCACAAACCACATTTTTTATTTTATAGAACAATTGCATAATTAAAAAATCATGGTGGCTCGAGCAGATATGATGGCAAGGTCAAGGTCGGTTTCAACAACAAGCATCGACAAGACTTTATGATCACTACCTTCCATAGCAACTGCTTCAAATTTAAAAAACCATTGGTGATTGGGTGGCCTAGGAGGCGACTCTCTTCTTTTTAAACGGTGGCTCCTTTAAAGTTTAAGGCTCCAATATGCAATAACGACTACAAGCTCAACTTGAATTGCAACTCAAATGACTATTGAAGACCACAGCTCGATTTGGCAGACAAATCAACAATCAAGCAGCTCCAAATGATGACGGTTGAGTTAACTCGTTGAGGCTAATAAAAAAATGATGGCAATCAGAGCCTAGAGGTGCAACTTAACAAATTAAACACCCACAATAAAACGGCATATTCTAGATCGCTAGTGGATGACTTCTGTCGCAGGTATCGATGGTGGTTTCTAACAGTGAAGGCGACAACTAATATGGCGGCCTAGCTGGTTGGCAACAACGACAAACATGATCTCCTTCTATTCATGATTGTGGTGATTCTAATACATAGTGGCGTCTAGCAGTTTAACTCTCCTTGATGTTGTGGTGGCCCTTTTTACCTAGCAATCATTTTTATTTGACCTTGCTAATCTATTGATATAGCAGCCTTCAAAAATTTGTGGCACTACCCTTCTTATTTGCATACAAGATAGTGGCACTTACGAACAAATTGCAAACCCCTTGATCTAATCACACTATTTTATATTCTCCTGTTCATCATACGATGCAAGAGAAGAGCATACTTAGTGGATTAGTCCAAGGCACTCTCTCGCTTTGATACCATATTCCAACAACTAAGAAACCTTGGAGGGGGTTAGTCGCCAAACACATGAGAGTCGAATAACACAGTGAATGATATTATTAAGAGACGATACGCTACAACAATACATTGAGGGCCCTCACTCTTATAAAGAGATTGAGTGCCCAAAACCTAATGCGTCTAAAGGCCTAATACGCAGTATTACACAGGGAATCGCCCCCCAAGGTCGAGGGTGCACCCCCCTCGCTCCCTGTGCCTCGGGGACTCGGGGGCTCCGAGAGAAACGTTTCCCAACATCCCCAAAATTAGGAAACTCTCAAAAACGCATAAGGGGGCGTGTCCCCCTGTTCTGCAGCACGCTTCAGTGAAGGGGGGCTCCCACACGCCCCTCCAGAAACTGGGGGGCTCCTAGACACCCCCCACGATTCTCCCAATTTCAGTTTTAAAAAACAAAATTTTAATTTTAATTGTTGTTTAGTCTCTATTTCAGGCTTAGTCTTTAGTAATTTACTATTTCACTATTTTAGCATGCAATATCATTGATTCAATTTTTCAATTACAATGACTAAAATTAGAAATATGAATATCAAGATTCAAATGACAAATTTGAAAATTATCATGATGAATTGTACAACATGTGTGTATTATTAATTTGTTATATTCCTATTTACATTGCATAAGGATAAACTTAGTATTTACTATTTATTATTTACTTTTAGTAATTTACATGGGATGAATCATTGAATTGTTATTGCTAGGATTTAAAAATTTATAATATTAATTTTTATTAAGACCTGGACGTCCCCGCACCCCCCCCCCCGATTTTCGCTAAAATTTGGGGTGGTCTCCACACATCCCCAATGTGCGTTCCCTCGCTCCCGCATCCCAGAAACTTGGGGGAACATTGCTAATACGTAAACCCTAACATTTAAAAGTCACTTAAGTGACTTTATTACATATGTAGCTTTATACCTTAACAAGCCTTAAATATGTTGAAACTACATTGCTAAATTTATGTACCTATGTTGCTTCTATTACTAATCCACAAGAAATTGAACCTACACCACCTACTCATACTATGGATTCCTAGAAACTAGATCCTTCTAATCAGCAGAAACTAAATACTTCACCATCTACATCAACATTACACCATCCTAATAATATTGATCAAAGACATTGTTGCTCTTCACCATGTATTAACATTCTGACTGCCACAAGTCTACTAACAAACTAACAGTTAAGAAGCTTGCATAACAAAAGAATTCATTCGGTACCCACTATCAAGATTAACATGGATGGATTGATGATTGTAGATGGCGACATTTGAGCTCTTATCTAAAGACATCTTATTAATGTCTTTCGCCCATTATACAACCACACACTCCTCACAGCTCCTTTTAAGGTGACTCAATGTAGCAAAAATCATTGCATTTGCAACTCAAAGGTGACTCAATGTAGCAAAAATCATTGCATTTGCAACTCAAAGGTGCCTTTATTTGATGCCTCCTTTGGCAAAGTGCACTTTATGATGGAAAAATAATCTTGTTGTCTACACTGTTTGGAACACTTGTTCAGCTTATTGACTATCAAGAAATATCATTAGGTTCTTAGTTTGCTTAATGACAATGATGAGCCTTTTTTCCATTATCATCTTTGCCATCGCCCTTTCACCATTTGTGCCTATGCTTGTTTAAACTTATATTTGCTTCATCAATTCCAAAGATGTTCATATGATGGTGTTTTGGAGACCACAATTTTAATGTGGGATACTTTGTTTAAACTCATATTTGCTTCTTTCACTCCAAAAAGGTTTGAGTGAATATGTTTGGGAGGTTTCTACTTTTGAAATTGTACTCTCCACTAAGATCTTGATAACAATGCATCATGGGTTATGATTGGTCATTGTTTCGACAATTGATCTAGGATTCAATATACTCATTTGGAGTGCTATCATATTCAAAATATCTTTCCGAAATAATCATATATAAAAAACCTTTCATGAATCAATCATAGAGACCAAATTTGCCAAATTGCATACTTTAAGTAATGAAGGAATATGTCATTAAGGGGGAAGTATCATAATATCCCTTCCTTACCCCCCAAGTGAAGCTTAAAATGGATGGAGTAATCTTGACTTCAATTATTAAGGTTATAAAATATTATTGTTAGTATTATTGTATTATAGTAATATATCATTATTAATAGCATATGATAATGTATTCAAGTGCGACTAAAGGGTCCCAACTCTTTCAATATGTTATTACATATGGGCCTTGTTCTCTTTGTATTGAATATCACAAAAAATTTGAGAGCATATCATGTGCGGGTTATGATTAAATAATAATCAATCCTAAACCCAAATTCTAATAAATTGGACTCTAAATTACAATGATAATAACAATGGTAGAGTGCCTAAAGCATAAGACAAGAAAAAAAACTATAGAGATTCTTAGAACTCATTATAAATTATAACTTGTTGCTTTCATGGCTCTCGAGCCCCTTTGTCTATGTACATAACAGAAGTTACATCCTTTTGTAGAAACATATAAAACTAACTGATTCAACTTCTGACAATCTAACACTTTTTTTTATTGATTGTTCTTTTCAACTTCCTTCCAAGTCGTGCCCTTGAGGCCCTGGGGGTTTATTGTTGTCCATAGTATTGGGTGGTGTATTTATGTCTTCGTGGATTGTAGCCTACAATACCTAGTTGAAGGGACCACATTTGACCACAATGAGTTCTGGAGTTTTCGCCTCTTCTAATAATTGGCAAGGATAGGATGGCCTTCACTACCCACAAGATTGGTTTATAGGTCTTCATTCCCACATTGGCGGGTTGTAGCATTTCCACTTCCCACAACAATGGGTTGTGAGAACTGTTATCACATATACATTCTGCATCTGGGCTGCCATGATGCAACATACAAACTTGTCTCTTTTTCTATTCCGGGCTATTTATCACATGGGGTATTATATTGGATCTTTACAACTTCAGCTATTCCAGAGCCTTGTTCATCATATTTTCCTTGCCAGGACTAAGATTCAAAGGTCCATTGAGATGCTTTTGGTGATGATCTTGTTCATTGTAATAGAGCAACAGATCAAAGTTGGTACACAGTTATAGAGGGGCTTATCAGTTGGAGACAGGTATATTTGGTGAGATCAAGTATACACTTCCTTGATTTGATTTTGCTCTATGATGTATGTCAGACACCTATGCTTATCATGTTAGGATGATTATGGTGACCTATGCTTATATCTATTGTTGCTTTAACCTGTGTTATGACTAATCAAGGGACTTGATGTGAAGACTGTTGCTCATGCCATGCGTGTACAAATAGTAAACCTTAGTGCTAGGTTGGTTCCATTTATCACTTGCTCTCGTCCATCCAGTTTCATCCATTATAAACTTATCCTATGACTTAGACTGTTTGAGACTTGTGAGATTGAAGATCCTTTCCCCATTTTGACCTCTATGCATGATGGATCCCATGTTGTTTTGTTTCTCAGCTCTGAGTTGTGCAACAAAACTTGTGGAAGCCTTGATCCTTCTGGGCCAGAAGGACCCGCTGGTGTTGGTTCCTGAACTTAGGCGAGTTGGGTTTTGAAGACTTGGCCTCTTTGGTCGGTTGCCCCCGATGTTTGGTCATGATTGTGGATATTCTCCCCTAGTTACCCGAGACGCTGTCAGTTAAAACCTGAAGCAATATTCCTACCATCATTACATGCATTATGAGCTATATGATATATATTATGAAATGCAAACCCTACAAATGAAATTGCAAATTGTGTTTTTAGACACAAGTAAAAAAGGCTATGGAATGAAATTGTTAAAGGCCCAAATAAAGCAGTGGATAAACAAATGCTAAATCTAAAGACTGTTGACCAACTAATTGAAATGTAATGATTAATTCCTCACTGAGACTACAAGTTTTGATGTGAGATGGAGTAAATGACAGCTAATTCTAAGTGTCCCCTGGGATCTCTTCACTATAGTTTCTTGTGTACTCAACGCAAGGGTCCTAGAAAAGATCCTCACAGAGCTGGATCTTCAACTTGGATGTGAGTCGTAGACATGTTGTTAAGGTTGAATGGGCACTTTTCAGATCAGCACATCCACCTGTAAGAGACACCACCATTCCCTATTGTTCAATCTATCATGCATATGTCACTTTGGTTGTGTGTACTTGTCATTATTCGGATAAATCACAAAGTCAAAGTCAGTCAAAATTCATCACCCTAGGCCTCAACCTTGTTGTCCATCCTCGCCCAGCAGTAGCACATTGTTTACCCTTTGTAAACCTTCCATAAAAGTTCCAAGGTTCTTCAGAAACATAGGTACATCTTACTATTATTATTATTATTTGTCACCATAATTATGAATAATTGATTTAAGCTTGGTTTTGATATACATTATTGGAGCATTTCTTACCCTGGATGCTTACAAGATCATATTGATACAGTTTCTCACCTTCAATTTGGGTACTTTGACCTGGTCAACCTAGTTTGACCAAGTCAAGCACAGTTCCCAAGGCAGTGACTCAAAATGCAATTTGGTCTATATTTGTTCCAGACATGCTGAAGACCAATACTGCGGTTTCAGTTTTGAAAGTTTGGCCCCTGTCCTCTTGATAAGTGATTATTATCACTTAATTATTGGCCAAATGATCAAATTTTATTCCAGGTGGGAGTATGATTGGTTCTCCTAGAGCAGAGCAGTGTTCCAACGGGTATGAGTAGTCACTTATACCATTCTTCTATGTCTCCAGATCATCCAGGGCAGTCAATTTGCCCCAGTTTGCACCATGGACAGAGTTATGGTGGATTTATCATTTTCCAGAGATTGTACCAACAAAAATGAACTAGAAATCACTGAAAAAATCGATTTGGCCTCCTGGGTCAAGGAAATGGCTTGGAATTTTGACAGATGATGTGTCTTAGCATACCGAATAGTCCTCCAACAGTTTTCAGTCAGTAGTTGTCCGGATTATTTTTTTCTTGGCTCGGCCAGTGAGGAAAGCCCCCCAAGGGGCGCCCCCTCTACTTGGCTAATGATGTATTGTATTGTTATATCATATGGTTTGAAGTTGTAAAGGGGCCTAGGGTGAATTAAGCCCCCCTAGTGAAACCATCCTATGTTTTGTCATGTCACACTTTATGTTATATTGTGACTTTCACCTAGTATAGGCGTCCTTGAGTAAGTGCGCCCCTCTTTGACTTAGTCACTTGATCCATGTTGTGATCTATGTAATGTCGATCTCCATCGTTGATGATGTTTTAATCTCAACCATTGGATGTAAAAGTGAGTTAGGGTCTATGTCTCTCTCAAACTATTTAAGAGAGGTGACCCCCCCATTGTATTCCATGAGCTTTGGCAACAGAATTTGAATAAAGAGATTTATGTCTGGGATTACTCTGTTGTGTATCTTGTACATGATTTGATGATCTGATGACTAGCATTGCTACTCTTCTACACTGAGTTTTGCTCGGGATCCATCTTGTATATTATTATTTTCCTTTGCCCACTTCATCTGCAGGAAAGGAGGCGCGCTAGGAGAGAGAGAGAGGGCGTTTCTATGGGGAAACTCACCATCGTCCTGGCTCTGGGGTGTCCGAATCAGGGAGTATTTCTTTCTTGATGATTTATTGCTTCCTATCTTTTCTTTATTCTGCAGAACTTGTTCGTTTGCCTTATCATTTGATTTTCACTGATATGGCAGGTTGAATGAGGCGCTAGGGTGACTAGTTGTGGCTCAACTACAACAAGATCTTCTCAAAAAAGGGTCATTTGAACAGGAAAGTAACATTCTTCATCATTTCTAAAGTCATCTACAATATCCACAGAACATCTCGCAGGTAATTTCTCCTTTTATTTTCTGCATGCATTGACCATCACTTCCATAATTACAAAACCCTCATTTCGTAGATCTGTAGGTTTTGGTTTGCGACTGGCTATAAAACTTAAAACCCACCTTGGAATAAACATAAAACCCATAAGTTTCAATTTTCATCAGACTCCATTTGTCCATCCTAAGCATTGGCCGACTTCTTAAGGGAAAACGCCCTCCTTAGGAGGAGTGGGTATTTTAGAAACCATAAACTAGGTATTGTTGGCTTTGATTTCATTTGCATAATCCTACATCCAACAATCAGTTTGAGTGTCCCATTTTATTGAATTTCACCATTTTGCCCTAGATCCCAATTTTTTGCATTAAACTTAGAGTAAAATTGGGGCTTTTCTCCTGGATGCTCGAAATCTCTTAGTGATTGTTCTAAACTCCAATTAACCATTCTACTAAGAGATTCCACCATGTTTCCCTAGGTTATCTATTCATTTTCCTTGTTTTAGGGTTTTCTTGGTCATAAGGACGCCCCCTGGGCTCTATATTTATATTGGGTCTGAAGTGTTGATATCCTTGACTGGTGTGACATCTGAGTTCTTTTGGAAGTCTTGGATATCGTAGGTTGTGACTTTAGTTGCCTTTCCTCTGTCGTCCTAATTAGGATCACCTCATGGGGCAACTACAAGGTTCGTGATAACAAGAACTTTACTCCCCACAAAAATGAGTGTGGCTACAAAGCTATTGCATCAAATAGTCATGGGTTACAAAGTATTCACCCCTCACAACATGAGGTTCGAGACACCTACATTCTGTTGCCTTTCTTCCATTGTCACCATAGCAATTGGGATTGTGTAGTGTTCAATAACCACAAGATTAGGGCATGCAACATCATTCAGGCATCCACATGTTGCAAGGCCTCCTCTTGCCACAACAATTAAGTATAGCCACTTTATTACCACTAGCAATGATACTGATAAGTTCCACATTAAGTCACACGACACTGGGATATGAGAACATGATTGTTTATCATGGACACATAAACCTAAAAAACCATTGCTTCTAGCAATCATGGGCTATAAGCTAAGTCATATGACACACATAAATGTAAACCACCTAAAACTAGACAAGAGGGACACATAAATATATGTATCTAAATAAAAATTACAAAAACAAAATAGGCATAAAGATGTGAATTTTCTAAGAATTTAGAAAAAAGAACTACATTGCATCAAACATGCAAGAATGCACCATAAATCATATGCACATACAACCATGAATTAGTTTTCTCATTTGATGTCATCAAAACATATTGCATAGATAAGATGGCAAATGGGAATGCCAATGAAAAGTACAAATAGGGTAGAAGAATCTCATAGCTCATCCTCCTCGATCTCACAATCAAAATCATCAACATCTAGACCATGCCACTGCAAATGTGCTTTCCTACCTCCTCCCCCAACATATCCAAACCAAGTGTTGCATCTATTAGTGTCACGTGATAAATGAACCCTCAATAGGATCACCATCATCAAAAGTGATTGACTAAAGGGCAAGTACATTAAGATCCAATTAATGATCCTTTGAAAATAAGTGACCAATGCCAGCACACGAAACATTTACCATTGGACAACATCAAGACATGCATGACTTGAGTGTTGAACACATACGAGACACGTGTCCCATGAGTGTCCGACACACAAATCCAAAATGTAGTGATCTGACATAGGGGCAAGAGACAGATATAGCCTAAAAGGAGGTTGTCATGTGACTTAGATTACAACGTGTTCACCACCTAAAACTAGGATTCCAAGTCATTGCACTTGGCCAATTTTAGACCTTTGTAACGCCGAAACTTGATCATGTGCCCCACTAGAGAGCAAGATTATCATTCTTTCCCAAACAATATATATTAACTCAAGCATCTCCAAGTCCGCTAATCCATCGACATTAGTGTCAAAATAGCGTCAAGTCAACTAACCCACCAAATTTGGATGTGACTCAAGCAACTGCAAAATTATTCCAAGTTATTCTAAATATATTCTCATTTATTTCAAGTCATTTGTCATATTTTGAGTTATACCCAAGTTTGGTGTCAAGTTTTGCAAGTGGTTGAGTGATTCCCAAGTCTACGCTTAACAAACTGGCTAGAGTCGTGATCCTAGTTTCTCGAAACATGTGACCACCAAACAATGATCTTATCTCTTCCAAAGCATGCAATCTTGCTTGATATGAATGTTTGCCAACCCTAGCCGCCCAAATTAATAGAATTATTGTGGAGCAAGCATGATTTACTTTACCTCTAGTGGTGCATTGTATTACAAATAGAAGTCAAGTATTTGTTGTGGAGATCCATCCAATTGTTCCAACAAAAGTGGACCATAAGGCTTGAGTCTATATTAAAGACTAGAATCTAGATGTATGTCAAGAGAGAAAAGAATCCCTGGCATAATTGCATTGACAGTCAAATGCCTTAAAGGATGGTCGAGGGTGATCAAGGACACAGAGTAAAGGTGTCCAGATTATCTTGATATGGAAGCCAAAACTGTCTATATGTTCTTTAGAAAGGTCAAGGAATGCTACAGATGAGTACCTTTTTCTACCTTTATTTACCTTTTTCTACCTTTAGATAATAAAAAAGAATTACATGTGTACTCTGTTGACAGTGTTTCAGTTATAAGATTACAACAGAACGGAAAGATTTACAGATGGTCTTTGATTTCATTGCAACTTGAGTTAAATAGTCTATAAGACGATGAATAATTCAGATATATCATAGATTGGTAAATATAGTTTGTACTTAATTAAGTTTATGTTTATCTTTCAATGTTCTTTTATTGGAGTAAACTGATAGAGTACAAGTATTAAATCAGTATGTAAAACTAGTTCTGTTTCAATTCTGTAAAATTTACGTTCAGACTTGAGTTATGAATATTGTGAGTGATTCAGAAAAACAAGAGTCTAGATATAAATAACTTGCCTGGTGAATTACTTAGGTTTACAGTTAAATTAACCTATCAGACTCTAGTGTAAACAGGATGAAAAGTCAATTATGCAAACCGCTCGTCAAGATTTGAAGCTTTGAAGATGCTATTAATAATAGAGCTCGGGACTGGAAAAATAAGAATTGTTCCCCATACACACACACATATATATATATAGAGTTATGAATATTGTGAGTGATTCAGAAAAACAAGAATCTAGATATAAATAACTTGCCTGGTGAATTACTTAGGTTTACAGTTAAATTAACCTATCAGACTCTAGTGTAAACAGGATGAAAAGTCAATTATGCAAACCGCTCGTCAAGATTTGAAGCTTTGAAGATGCTATTAATAATAGAGCTCGGGACTGGAAAAATAAGAATTGTTCCCCATACACACACACATATATATATATAGAGTTATGAATATTGTGAGTGATTCAGAAAAACAAGAATCTAGATATAAATAACTTGCCTGGTGAATTACTTAGGTTTACAGTTAAATTAACCTATCAGACTCTAGTGTAAACAGGATGAAAAGTCAATTATGCAAACCGCTCGTCAAGATTTGAAGCTTTGAAGATGCTATTAATAATAGAGCTCGGGACTGGAAAAATAAGAATTGTTCCCCATACACACACACATATATATATATAGAGTTATGAATATTGTGAGTGATTCAGAAAAACAAGAATCTAGATATAAATAACTTGCCTGGTGAATTACTTAGGTTTACAGTTAAATTAACCTATCAGACTCTAGTGTAAACAGGATGAAAAGTCAATTATGCAAACCGCTCGTCAAGATTTGAAGCTTTGAAGATGCTATTAGTAATAGAGCTCGGGACTGGAACAATAAGAATTGTGCCCCATACACACACACAAATATATATATATATATATATATATATATATATATATATATAATTAATGAAACCACAAGGGTTAGACTTAAAACAGAGGTCGACTTAAAGAATTTAATGAACGGGTCGCTACCCATATCTATCCAGACAGTTGTATATAATATAAGAGTTATATAACTATCAGCAAAATAGGGTACGTAACTCTGTTTCTCAGCATAAAAAAAGGTAAAGGAAAATAACCGACGCTAGCCGTGACAACAAGAATTAGTGACTAAACTTTTAAATTTTAAATAAAAGCACAAACATAGTAAATTTACTTGATGTAGGATAAAGACGCCCTTGTTAGCTAAATAACGTAAACAGGACTTTATTATGGATTAACAGAGTTGGATTATCCTCCCAAAGGGAGTTTCCAATTTCGAAAAGGTCAAAGAGAAACTGTGAATGTTTTGTATCAACTAACAGAACGCTCAACGCACTCTTAGCATTATGAAAGGGCAGAGAAGATAAATTTACAAACTAATATGAGTATATACTGGCGAATTCGATTCGAATAACCGGTGACTAAATTTCAAAATATCCAAAAGAATACCCAGCAACCAGGCGACAGAGTATATATCTGTGAATCCCATAATCACAAACCAATCGAACAAGACAATGGAATAATTAAAAATTGAACCTTGTATTGAATATTTTATGCTACTTCATACAGTAAGTGCTGTCCAAAAGAAAGGCTTAACATCGACAGGGTCTTACCCAAAATCCAAGTACTAAATAAATACAAGTGAAATAAAACAACATTTCTAGTGTTGGAAATGCCACAAACTGGAGACCATTATAATCTTTTTCGCCACGAAATAATAAAAAACCAAACTAAATTTGGGATAACCAGACCTACAAATCACAAGAGGAAACCTAGGAGTGTCCAAGGTAATCGCTATAAGAAAAAGTGTATAGAAGAAGAATACCCCTTCTTTCCCCGCCTGATGGACTTCACCACTTCTTTGACCCCGCGCTTCAAACACTTACCCTCCGAAGCTAAAAACAATGAACCCCGTCAACACAAGTAAAAATGGAATGTGTGTAAAACGAAGAAAAAATAAATGAAAAACAGGGTGGCATTTAACCTCGTCGAACTAGCTTGAGGGTTCTCTTGCAGAGCTTCTTCCCTGCGAGAGGACGAGCGATGGGCGACAACATCAGCATCTTCCGCTTCTCCTTCGATGCTTTCTCCTTCTCCATCTCAACATCGCTCCCCATTTTTATTATCAGACAAGTCAATAAAAACCTCGGCTCTACAGAACAGTACTAATGTCGAGGACGGGCGGCCTCAATAACCAGGTGCCTAGCTGTACATCGCCATATCACCGCCGAAGAAATATTGCTAGGTATAATCCATATTCTTGGTTAATTCTTATGCCGCTGTTAGACAAGGGTGCAGTCTATTTATTTTTCGTTATTTTGTATTTTACTTTAATTTACGTTTTGCAGGGTTTTGGGTTTAAATTTGGTAAGCAAATATTTGGTAAAATTTAAATTTGGAAGTGTTTAATTTACAAATAAATTCAGCATCTTCAAATACCCTATACTTCATGATAACTAAATTATGTAATTTTTATAGCTAATATATGCGATTCTAAAATATTTTTAAGATTTACAGAAAATATGATTGAAAAAAGTTGAAAACTTAGAATATTTAAACTACACCTTACCTAAGATCAAATTCTCATCTTCCAATCCTAGGGGGTTTCACAATTATGGGCACCTAATCAAGTTATAAGACTCGTGAAACATGAATATTATACCATGTTTGATAGATGTAATATATGTGAATCTAAGATATTTTTAAGATTTAAAGAAAATATTATCGGAAAAGGTTGAAAACATAGAATATTTAAACTACACCTTACCTAAGAGCAAACTCTCCTCATATAGTCCTAGGGGATTTCACATTTTTGGGCACCCAATCAAGTTATAAGACTCGTGAAACATGAATATTATACCATGTTTGATAAATGTGTGGGCACATATGTCTTTTGTTGATAGGCTTAACTTTAATAGGGTGAAAAGAAACCTCTCTACAAAACTATGGGGATTCAAAAACTGTAGTGGATTGGGCAAATGAACAAAGTACTTTCTATGTAGCCATTTTGGATCAATAGTGTGACAAGATCAAATTTCTAAAGTCTTTTTTTTTGTCAATTATCCTTCTCGCACATTTACAGGACGTACACAAGTTAGTTAATATGTTATCAAAATAAGTTGTTGGTACACTAGAAGGCATCTTCTACTTTGAGGAATTCGAGGATTTTATCAAAATAGATGAAGGATCACTCTATGCTTATTAGTAGGATAACTTTTAGTTTTTGCTTTTTCAAAACTTTAGGCCTACAAACAACTTGTCTGTTATTCTTTGGAAAGTTTGTGTGTGTGTGTGTGTGTATGTAATGAGAGATTGTATGTCTCCTTATGTTAAGACTTTGCCTTAGTTCTATGCTTTTGTTTTCTCGAGAGAGATGGACCTCTAGAAATTACAAGTCTCTACTAGATGGAGGAACTTTCATTTGTATTTGTTTTTATAACTTTGATTTAATTTTGAATAGCAAGTTGTAGATCTTTTTTAGGTGAAAAAATGGTTTAAAAAAAACAAAGTCTCATGACAAAAATAAGGGAGACAAATCCATTTTTAACATGCATTCAAATTTAAGCCGAATAAAATTAAAGGAAACCAAAACAATGGTCATTACATAACAAACAAGGGAAGTTGCAATGCAACAAGTTCCTACCATTGAGATTTGTGTATGCTTATCAAATAAATTGTTATAGGTTTTTTTACAAATTTAGTTTCAAAGTTCTTGCAACAACCCAACTCGTTTGACATATTTAGTTTCTAGTTCTTGCAACAACGCATCTCGCAAGATCATTTCAATTTCAGAGTTCTTGCAACAATGTAGCTCGCTTGACAGATTCAGTTTCAAAGTTCTTGCAACAACACAACTCGATTGTCTTTGTTGTTATCTTTGTAAGCAACTTTGCTCATAACTATTGACAAAGCTAATATTCAAAACCTCCAACATATAACACATGTTCTCACTCCATCCTTCATCTTTAATCAAATTAAAATTCTTAACAAGTTGGAGAAGTTGACCATCCATAGCTGGCAGAAGAAGTGACAATCCATGGCCTCCTTGTATTACCAACTGGTCAAAGCATCTAATATGAAATATGTGGGTCAGTAAGCGTCCATATGTTAGAACTATAATGTCTTTATTGAAATACAAAATAAATACAATTTGAACATCCTCCTCCATTTTATTGCGAACAACCGACGTTTTAAAACTCCAAATAGTGTCATAGTATCACCATAACTAGGAGTCCAAATACATGGCAAAGTTAAATGAGTTCCACTTTGATAAAATGAGAGGATGTGTTGAGAATATAGTTGTCATTGATGTCAAAGGAGTTCACAAATGACAAAGGAATAAGCGATAGACATGTAGCAGGATAAAATCAGTAAAAAACAAAGGATCCATTACATGGATTATCATTGATGTCAAAGGAGTTCAACAATGACAAAGGAAAATCAGTAACAGGGTTGATGACAAGGGAAAATCAGTAACAGGGTCGATGACAGGAGAAAGATTTTCAAAGCAAGCAGTGGAAGATCCATAGATCAGACAAATCTACAGCTGGAACTTAATTTCGCAAAGTGGAGTTGCGAATGAGATAAACAAATATACCTCGTCCATGTGCTTTAATATCTTGCGGTGGAGATCAAAGGTGGTTGAAGATCAATGACCAAGGTAAATTTCGCTAATTTAATAGCAAGTTAGATAAAAAGGACGGTGAGTTGTGAAATATGAAACCAATCGCTGGGAATAGGATCAAGATTGACAAATAAGGTTGATCATTGAAACAGATCAACGGTCGTCAATGATTTCACTGGGAGAAGTTGTGTTGTCTAAGAAAGTTTTGATGTGCACGAAATTTCTATGAAATTTGCCTCATCTTATTTGAAGTCCACTATTGATTGGCGGAGACCCTGATCCGACGGCGATAAAGGCATTTTGCTGGGTAAAGTGATAGGAGGTTAACAAGGGCTAATGGGCGCAAAATGTCCATCAAATACAGTAGATTGCATTTGGAGTCCATCGTTGATCTGGCCAGATCTAGATCCAATGGCCCTCAAGGGATTTCGCTGATTTAACTAGTAAGCTAGTTAACGTTATGATGGGAGCGAAATTCCATTTACAATGAAAACTTGGACTGTCAGGATTGAATCCGCAAGGAAATCTACGATGGGGAATGATTTCCACACAAAGAAAAGGGAAGATCCACAAATCCGCATTTGATCGTAGATCAACGGTTAGGATTTAATCCGCGAGGAAATCTATGGTGGTGAATGATTTCTGCACAAATAAAAGTGAGGATCCGCACCATACTGTAACGTCCTCGACCCTCCGACCGGCGAAGAGGACGCTACCAAACAAACAAAAACCTCCAGGCAAATAGCCCCATGAAGATGAACATACATATAATGCTGATATAAAATGCTTAGAACATAAAACATGCTAAGATGCATAAAACATACAAGGATGCATAGTTACTCAACATACAGCGGAAGCAAACATATACATTCCAGCATCAACATGTTCATCATTATGATTCATTAGACATTAGACAGTAAATGTAAATGTAGAAGCAAAATGGACAAGAATGCTTATCTTATAAATATTTCGTCCCGCAACCAGCTACGTCGCTGCAATGTTCCACCCAACCATAGGCCAACGTGCTCATCAATCTCTCAGCAACACTGCCACCCCCGAGCTGGGCATGATTCCTCAAGGAATAAGGATCAAGCAGGCTTACACATAGCCAAGGTACACAAATCAGCCAAGCCCACACAGTAGGGTTTATCAGGTCGTCAAGGAGCTAGGAAAGGCTAAATGCTAAGCTGGTGGTCTCAATGGAGAGCTAAGGACGCCTACACCAGAGCTAACCTGACTTCTAAGACATCCACACACCCAACACCAGGGATCGGTCCTTTCTCTACTTCACATTCCCTCAGGCCCTGACTTCCCTTCCCAATACTCTTCAAGGGTTGTGGAGAAGAAAGCCAGCAGTCGAACTCTGTCTGAGTGGCTCCCAAACACCAGGTTTCTCAAGCATACCCAGCCTCTAATCCCACTCTAAATAATCCGAAGACCAACCACTGCATACCCGCAGTAAAACAAGCAATTCACAGCTCTGTGAAGAAGATAAAGACAACAGGGTGACAACCCCAAACGAAAAGGTGAACACAGCTCAAGTCAATAAGACGACTCAGAGTTGTTCTTGGCCCTAACGTGGCCAAAACAACTCAGCAGCAACCCAGAAAGGTACTTGCATACACAGCAACCCAAAACCAGGGGAAGACAACAGCCCTAATCTCACAATGAAATGATGGCAACATTACACAATGCACAAATGGGAAAGAATCCAAACTCCTAGCATGGACAAGGGAAAACATAAACGCAGACCGCAATCGACAACATACACGGCCACAATCAGCAAGGAGACATACACCTACCACCGAATCTGGTATGGAACACACAGGCACACAACCCCAAGCGTGAATGGCTCCTGCACCTGAAAATCCTGAGTGACAGCAATGATTTCTCTAGCTCCCTACGTGAGGAAAAACAACGCATAATTCCTATGCGTGAGAATGTGAGAGGATGAATCTCTACGAGAGGATGGGAAAAACGATGGAGAATCTCCAAAATGGTGTGCGTGAGGAAGCATACCTCCCTGCGTGAGAATGAGCCAGACCAAAACCGTGAGTGCAAGAGTGGGAAAGTGGAGTGAGTGGGAAGAATGGAATGTCGCTTCTCTGCCCCCAGCGACGTGAAGAGGAAGAGTCCGCTGGTGGAGTGGGCACGTGGGCAAGGACTGACAGTCCTGCCACACCCACCACTACTCAGCAATAACTGCTCCCAACTAACAGACAACAGAAGCTTAAATGGGTGGCCGACACATGGCAAACTCCCAATGACCCCCACGGGTTGGACAACCCCCCCTTGACCTCAGGAATCATGCCCTTTTCATTTAACGTTACACCGTTGTAGCTGGTTGTAGGTTTATTTTAATTGATGTGCATATTTACATGATGCCCAAAACTATAATGTGCTGGATAGCACAATATACCATCGACAACGATCCCTATTACCGAAACATACACAACCAAATCGATGGTGGGGCTTTTGCCTTTAGCTCCACACCACGATTAATTACAATATATACATCATGTATCTTTTAATGCAAACGGGGTCAAAACCAGGACATTACAATCCCCTCCCCCTTGGAATAACACCGTCCTCGGTGTTCCAATACATAGGAATACATATACAATTTGCACATCCAAAATTTCAAAATTTTGCAGATCTGTCCCATGTTCAATTAATTACTTTGAGCTTTCAGGACCAAGCCCCTTGGCTTCCACGAGCTTCTCCTGTTGGTTCTCAGCTTTCGGCTCATCCCCAAGTCTAGGAACTTTGTGGCTTCTACCCTCTTTATGTTCTCTCGTTGGGCAGTCCCGGTGTAAATGATGTCCTCCGCATTTCCAACATTTTGCTGGTTGCTTCATCTTTACATGCTCAATTTCCTTTGAGTCTTCATGCCTGGAACGTTTCTTAACGGATTGCTTGGACGAATGTCCCATCATTGATCCACTTTCCTTGCTTTTACGGATTGCCCCCAGAAGGCTTTTTACCTCCTTTTGCAAACCAATAGAGTCTTGCAAAATATGGTGGTTCATCTCATTCTACCTTTTCTATATCTTGAGCATTTCTCCAAGACTCTCCTGGGTCCTGGAAATCATTTGAAGGAGACTTCCAGCCAAGTCCAGCAGCTTTTGGTCGGCTTCCATGATCAATGTGCACCACTGGATTTCAAATTTTTTTTCACATGTGAAATGTACCATTGAAATTCTGTCAGACCAAGCATAATATAGGCATTAAAATCAGTCAATTAATTGCCCAATTAGCATGACAGTCCAAGTCTCATCAAGGAAACCTTCATATTTTTCATCCCTCTTTTTCTTGTTCCATCTTGGAACCCACACCACCGCTGTGGCTTTTCATGCTCTCAGCCTCTTTCACTTCACTGTGAATGTTGGACCAATCCCTCTTGGTCATGGCACTTAGTTTCTCCGGTCTATTTCAGACCTCTCAACCATGGAGCCTCCCCACATGGTTTGTCTTGGTTGCTAGGACCTTCACAATCTCACTAGCACCTTTTTCATTACTGCTCATTCTGAGCTCTTCAAGACAGTCACATGTCCACATGCACCCCTAGGATTCTCTCATAGTCCTCGCTCCCAGCGATACCTATATTCAAACATTGAATAGATTCACATGTTTAGTTTATTCTCAATTGTTTTTATCTCTTAAACAAGAGCTTAAAACATCATAACCAAATCATATACACATGTATATTCATAAGCAAGAAATTGCAAAATAATCCAATACTTATCTGTATTGTGTGTTTCCTCTCTGGTCCACAAGATCCTGCTTCGCTTTGCAAGCCTTGGGATTATCTATGGACTTGGATGTTAGGTCAGCACACAGGCTACTTCACAACATCCTTTTTATATATATTAGGCATAGTCAAGCCAACCTTCAGTTGGGTTTATCAGACCATCAACAAATCGCCTGCACTTATATCAACAATACACTTATATCAACAATAAACGACCATTTTTAGGTTTCATTTCCAGCCGTGAGCTCTAATTCCATTTAGTGTACAACACCAGCCTACATCTGTTTAGCCTGACAACACAAGCAATATAAGCAAACTCATCAGTGTTATTGCTCTAAAACTATAATCATACTTCACATCATTCACTATCAAGTATTGAGACACCAGGAGTGTGTCCACTCCCTAGGGTGTAATCAATATTGAAAACCCTTTCATGGTCCGACATCGGGAAAGTGTGCACCCTTTTCCGGTGTGTGCCATGTAGGCCCTATTCATACTCAAGAAATCGGTCATAATGGAAATAAAATCAAAACATGCTCTGCATTTTGAATTTAACAATTTGACATGCATATTTTTAGCTAGGGTCACAAAACACTTATCCATTTTTCGAAGCAGTATTCCTTCGTTAAGGAGGAATGGGGGCTCCCTTCTATGAGTTGACAATCCCTTGGCTTGCCATCCCAATTCCTCTTTACATTTCGTATCCGCACATGTCTTACCGACATAACTTATACCATCTCACTCATGTTGCTTACCAAACATGTAGTGCAGATGAGACATTTCCAAAATGTCCAATGGAGTTTCACCCGAAACCCATTTCCAAGATAAGGGAAAACCTCCCCATAAAGTTTGGCTCCTTCAGGCCATCACACATGGTCTTTTTGCAGTGTGTACCCCTGGCACATTCATCAAGTAGCCAAACAGTCAATCATTACTTGATAATACAATCCAAATTGATTGTTCCATAACTAAGCAATGACATTAGTAATTAAATTCAATAAGAATTTGCAACTCTGTCTACTACAGAAATTGATTTGCTTGGAAAGGAGGTGATCCTTATTTGTGGGTCTCTTGTAAGCAGCACCACTATGCCCATTATAATTTTATGCTTACTAGCATAACATGAATACCCACTTACAATGCATCCTCCTAACACAATTCTATGCAAGCCAATAGTGATTAGTAGTTGTCAGCAATTTCTCAAATCCGAAATTCACAAATTCAAATTTGACAACACATTACGCATACAAACTAGTTTCACAACCATGAGGCTCTTCTCATGAGGTTTGGCTCTTTCACATGGTAGATTTCGGCCTTTGTCATGGTCTTACTCACATTGCCATGCCCTAAACAATCTACATGAAACCTAAACTTCAATCAGCCAAATACTTGGTAAGTCTTGATGCATATAACCTTTTTCCATCGCTGCAACAATCACTGAAGCATTTTCAGAATTATAGAATTCAAATACTTCCAACTGTTAGCACATCAATATTACCAAAACTCATTTACTTCACGCAATCATTATCATACTAAAATTGCAAGGTATAGTCACATCATTTATGCAATTTAAATGAATGGTTTAGATACTTCTTACTTCACAAGCGTATCATTGTACCACCTTGCCCTTCCATAGAGCATTTCCGACAGTCAATCGATCATGACTACCCTCTTCATGCACTTACTATCCTGCATTCATAACAACTCTTGAAATGGTTATGGAATTGTCATCAATTCATCATTTCAGCCATTAGTTATTCATAATATCATATGCACTATCTCAATGCATAACCACATGATTTATAAAATCTTTTAATGCATATCCACTCAATGCTACCTTGCATTGATCCTGGAATATGATGCATTCAATCATACCATGCATGGCCTAACCATGACTACTTCATATAGGATACATTACTATAATCAAGACCATCTGTACTCACTTCTTTGGGCTACTAAGCTCATAACAACATATACAATATGGCACATCTCTATATGAATGTAGTATAAATTCAAATACCCACAGGGTATGAGATCTCTTTCTTTTACCACTCCATGCAATTGCCATAATTAAACATTACCTTCATGGGTCCTACTTACACTCTTGACATTATCAGTTTGGTTGGTCCTTTGCAGGAGATTGCAGAATTTGCTCACCAACTTTTGATTTTGGACTTGTTGCCTTATCCCTTTATCCATAGGGTTGCTAGTCACATTCGTTAGCATCAACAACATATTCAACCATGTCCATGTTGTCGTTGGTTTTTCCACTAATTCCAACACCAATGCAATAATTATCATTAGTGGTTCATTATAAATGTATAATTCTCACTATTCTTACCAACATGTAATATCTTATGCATTCAAGGCATATCCTCATACATTTATTGTATAAAACTTTTAATCATAATTAGCAAGACAGGGTTTAAGGAAATTTCCCTTTTCAAGTCCTTCATCCTTGCATGGAACTCCTCTTCCACACAACAACTAGTTTGACTTCATGGTCTTGCTACCTCTAGGCATGCAATTCCTGGATTTGTCCATATTGAAAGCAGCACATTTCTCTTTCAAGCAATCACTAGCACTTTGTTGCTCCATGATCAAATTCTGGTGACTCTCCCTTGTTCCCTGCTGGATAAGCTTTCCAACGCCTATCCACATGCTTTATTCTGACCTCAGGTGTGAAAACCACACCATTTCAAAAATGATGGCAAAACATACCACTAAATTTTGGTCTAAAATGTGAACTTCAGCCACCTAGGGTTTTCTTCCTTTTCAGTCTTGAAACTGCTGAAAAATCCAATGAGAAATTCACTGCAAATCCCACTAGAACACTAGCTGGAAGTGCTAAAAATTCCACTTGAAAACCCCAAAAAAATCCTTTTCCCCAATCATATCCCTTCCCCACTATCTTTCCAGCATTTCGGCGATCAAATCGTCTAATTCCTCCGTTGCTCATCGGCGGTCAGGTGCACTGTGCATCGGGCGGCTAGTCCTCACGGCTTCCGTAACGACGGTTAATGAACCTTCTAGGGTTTCCACGGTTCACAATCTATCGGTGATCGGATGCACTAACTGCTGCGGCGTCGAGCAGTTAGTCTTCTAGGTAGCTGCAACGGTGGACTCCCAATCGACTAAACTTTTTCGACTTCCATCGGCGCTCAAGATCACTAATTTCTCCTGACTCATTGACAGACTCATCCACTAACATGCATCGATTGCCTATATCCTCAACACTTAGAAAAATCTTGGTGAAAATTTTATTTTTCTCCTTCTTGCGACACTCCATCGGCTGTTTCATCAACTATTTCCCGTCGACACTGTGGCTACTCCCTTAGCTAGTCATCGGCGATCCAGTCAACTAATTGTTGCCGATCGCCGATGGTCTTATCGGAGCTTCATCAGACTAAGTTAGGCCGACACTTCGGCAGCCTTCAGCTGATCTCTGTTGAAACTGTGGCTCCCACATCCACTAAGTTTCGTCGACGTCCGACGATTCTCATACTTAGAAAAATTTTCCGAAATTTCTTCCTTAGCCATCTTTCTGCCGCTTCATCAGCTCAACCGTCTTCTATTCTTTGTCGTCGTTTCGACGCCTTCACTATCTATTTTCCGACGTTGCGGCTACACCATCAACTAGGTATCGGCGATCCAATCCTTTAATTATCGTCGATCGTTGATGGTCCTATCACTTCAATTTTCCACCGCTCCGCATCGGCTGTCACAACAATTATCTGTTGCGGCATTAGCGGTCGAGGACTCTACCCATCGGAAGATTAGTCCACTAGACTTCCGCAACGACGAGCGCATGAACCACTAGTTCTTGCCGATGTTCATCGGTGACCAATACCACTAACTTCCGCTGATCGCCGATGATTTTCTCACCTTAGAAAAAATTTCAAAATTTTTCTCTCCGCCGTCACTGTCGGCGGTTCAACCAACTATCATCTTGTTTTTGCCGCCGACGTTTCAGCGCTCACGTCCTCTAAGTTTCACTGACCGCCGATGAACACTTAGAGGAATTTCGCAATCTTCCTTTCGTCGTCGAGTGAGCTTCAGACTACGCGTCCCGCTGCATCGGAGGACCTTCCAACTAAGTGATCTACTGCATCGGAAGAACTTCTCACTAAGTTTTTCGATGAGCTGACAATTCTGACACTTAGAAAATTTTGTGAATTTTCCTGTCATTCACCCATTTTCTCCTAGTTTCTTCTTGGCAGTAGGAAACCTGGCTCTGATACCATACTGTAACGTCCCCGACCCTCCGACCGGCGAAGAGGATGCTACCAAACAAACAAAAACCTCCGGGCAAATAGCCCCATGAAGATGAACATACATATAATGCTGATATAAAATGCTTAGAACATAAAACATGCTAAGATGCGTAAAACATACAAGGATGAATAGTTACTCAACATACAGCAGAAGCAAACATATACACTCCAGCATCAACATGTTCATCATTATGATTCATTAGACATTAGACAGTAAATGTAAATGTAGAAGCAAAATGGACAAGAATGCTTATCTTATAAATATCTCGTCCCGCAACCAGCTACGTCACTGCAACATTCCACCCAACCATAGGCCAGCGTGCTCATCAATCTCTCAGCAACATTGCCACCCCCGAGCTAGGCATGATTCCTCAAGGAATAAGGGTCAAGCAGGCTTACACATAGCCAAGGTACACAAATCAGCCAAGCCCACACAGTAGGGTTTATTAGGCCGTCAAGGAGATAGGAAAGGCTAAATGCTAAGCTGGTTGTCTCAATGGAGAGCTAAGGACGCCTACACCAGATCTAAGCTGACTTCTAAGACATCCACACACCCAACACCAGGGATCAGTCTTTTCTTTGCTTCCTAGTCCCTCAGGCCCTGACGTCCCTTCCCAATACTCTTCAAGGGTTGTGGAGAAGAAAGCCAGCAGTCGAACTCTGTCTGAGTGGCTCCCAAACACTAGGTTTCTCAAGCATACCCAACCTCTAATCCCACTCTAAATAGTTCGAAGACCAACCACTACATACCCGCAGTAAAACAAGCAGTTCAAAGCTCTGTGAAGAAGATAAATACAATAGGGTGACAACCCCAAACAAAAAGGTGAACATAGCTCAAGTCAGCAAGACGACTCGGAGTTGTTCTTGGCCCTAGTGTGGCCAAAACAACTTGGCAGCAACCCAAAAAGGTACTTGCATACACAACAACCCAAAACCAGGGGAAGACAACATCCCCAATCTCACAATGAAACAATGGCAACATTACACAGTCCGCAAATGGGAAAGAAGCCAAACTTCCAGCATGGACAAGGGAAAACATAAATGCAGACCACGATCGGCAACATACACGGCCACAATCGGCAAGGAGACATACACCTACCACCGAAACTGGTATGGAACACACAGGCACACAACCCCGAGCGTGAATGGCTCCTGCACCTGAAAATCCTGAGTGACAGCAACAATTTATCCAGCTCCCTACGTGAGGAAAAACAACACAGAATTCTTGTGCGTGAGAATGTGAGAGGACGACTCTCTACATGAGGATGGGAAAACGATGGAGAATCTCCAAAATGGTGCACGTGAGGAAGTAGACCTCCTTGCATGAGAATGAGCCAGACCAAAACCGTGAGTGCAAGAGTGGGAAGAATGGAATGTCGCTTCTCTGCCCCCAGCGACGTGAAGAGGAAGAGTCTGCTGGTGGAGTGGGCACGTGGGCAAGGACCGACAGTCCTTCCACACCCACCACTACTCAGCAATAACTACTCCCAACTAACAGACAACAAAAATTTAAATGGGTGGTCGACACATGGCAAACTCCCAATGACCCCCACGGGTTGGACAACCCCCCTTAACTGCTCCCAACTAACAGACAACAGAAGTTTTAATTGATGTGCATATTTACATGATGCCCAAAACTATAATGTGTCAGATAGCATGATATACCATCGGCAATGATCCCTATTGCCAAAACATACACAACCAAATCGATGGTGGGGCTTTTGTCCTTAGCTCCACACCATGATTAATTAAAATATATACATCATGTATCTTTTAATGAAAACGGGGTCAAAACTAGGACATTACAATCCGCAATCCACATTAGATCGTAGATTGACAACTAGGAGTGAACCCGCAAAGAAATCAACGGTTCAGGCGAAAAGTGGAAGGCAGAGAATCACAAAAAGACTTTGGGAAATGTCACAGTTTCGCTACCCAAAATCCGGAAGATCGACGGTCTGGAAAACATCCGCATAAGATCGATGGTGAGAAAGAAAAATGGTGGAAAGCTGGAATCTCAAAATGACATGTTGAAAAAGTCACAAACCTGCAATCTACAATCCGAAAGATCGACAGTCAGGATAGAACTCGAACGAGATCGATGATGCGGAAAGATTGGTTCAGAAAGCGGAATTTGTGGAATGATATTTGGAAAAAGTCACATATCCGATATCCGCTTTTTATCTCAGATCTATGATCAGGAAAAACCCCGAAATGAGATCAACGACTCAGGATGATTTCAGAAATAGAGAATGCGGAAGAACACGACTGGAAGATTAAAATATAATTGTTTTAAGAATCACAACGGAGGTAGATGACTCATCGGCTCAGTGCTAGAACGAGGAATTGAGTTCTCATGAAGAGGCATGATCAAAGAATGAAATGGCGCAATGGTGAAGAGATGCGTCCATAGGAAACATGAAGGTATTTATCAAGATAATAGTTGAAGGAAAGAACTTGTCTCTATGATTATGAATAACAGAGTCCAAAAAGTGAATAACAGACTGATAAAAATCAGTCCAGGGTGGCGCTAGGGCAGGTTGTAAGTCTGCAAAGGGTGTCGTAGCATCCTTGTCTGTTGGAGCAGGTAGAAACCCTAGGTGTTGAAGCATCCCTATCTGCTGGAGCAAACAAAAACCCTCGGTATTGTAGCATCCTTGTCTATTGGAGCAGACATAAACCCTAGGTGTTGTAGCATCCTTGTTTGTTGAAACAAGAAGAAATCTAGGGTGTTGGTGCATCCTTTCTGTAGCAAGCAAATAAAGCAATTTTGTAAATTCATCTTATTAATGAGTTTGAATTGGTGGTTTCTCTTTGAATTTTCCATGAAAAAATTTGTGTCTTAAATTGTTTGATTCATTGTGTGTTTTGTTATTTTGGAAGAAAAATACAATACAGATTTACCCCCCCCCTCTCAGTATTGTGGGATAATCCAATAGGATGATGACCATGACAAGAAGCCATGTTGTGAGCACTATAATTTAGATCTAGAGATTCTTGTGCAATCGAACAATCCCTCTGCCTGCCAAAGATAAAATTGATCCATGAGTCAAAACCGTGCTCAGTATTCCAAGGTAGTGTTGAGAACGGTCCTCTAATGTACTCTTATTCATTGTAAGTAATTAATAACCTATGAAATGTAATACTTGAATTTATTCAAACTCCCACCTTCCAATGTATCTCTAAAGACTAGAGAGCTTGGGAGAAAAAATTTATGAAAACAAGTCAAATGAAGAAGAACATGATACAATGGTATGTAGAGATTATCAGGTAGTTTGCTTGATATAAATATGGCATGAACATGTTCTTAAGAGCATAATCGCATCGCATGCTTATTTTGTGTAAAGTTGCCTGAATGGTTTAAATTTATTTTCCACTAGTAGCTCCCTGGAAAGACTAAGAATAGTAGCATGTAGAGATATATGTGTCTAAAACAAGGAGGGGATAAGAATGCAACTAGCTATACATGTTCAAAACGAGGAGGGGCTAAGATGGAAGCCATTGCTTCCTGACACAATTTGCAATTGCCAATTATTATTTTCATTGTTAAATACTTCATTTCGGTCATTTCAATGCCCGATACGAATAACAAGACTTATAAATATGTTTTGTGGTTTGTATTTATGCTAAAAATATGCAGTTAGGTGGAGTTTCGTCAAGACTAACATGATAAAGTTAAATGACATGCTAGTGTTGTTGTATGTTGAGAAAATGATAGATATTGTTGCCTCGGATTTGTCAATGTAAATAATTTATGTTAGCCATTGTGCCATAAAGGCCATGAAAAACAATTTCTTTCAAATGATAATGGTTGGTGGCTCCCTCTTGGGAATTGGAGAGCAGTGGAGACATGAGCCATGAGACATATTTTGTTAGGGATTTGTTACATCGTTGCATAGAAAGTAGGACAAAATCTCTAATCCTAGTTTATAAATCTATAATATTTTCCCAGTTACTAATTTAGAGCCTTCATTTCAAGATTGGTACAATGCAAGCTAAGGAATAGGGCGGGATATGGAATTTGAAGCCAAAAGTGAGTAGCTTCAAGATCATAAATACGGTTCTGAAAGGTATTGATCATTTTGTTGGTCCTACACAGATGTCAGCCAGGCTTCTCTAGTGATGTTGAACAACCCTTTATTTGAAGACCTCAACCTTTGATAATCTCTCAAAGACCTTGACCTTTGCTACTCTTCAATATAAAGTGTTGTTTTTGTGGTGCTATGAAATACAATTTATAGAAATCATCCACTTTGGGTCCCCACCATAAAGTGGTTTGTTTTGTAACTTAACACTCTTAGTGGGCGCACGGGGTCCTTGTTTGTTAATGTGATCCCAAGTTTCCTCCCAAAACCAATGAACATACTCCTACAACTTTTGTGTCCACATGTAGAATGTTATTGTATGTCAATGCATATAAGTTTTTCATTCCACACACATTACATATCTCCTATCTATACATCTCATATGCATTTTATGTTTGACGTAGTTTTAATCTCTATGTTATTTGATTACCATTATCTAGGTATTTTGTTTTTCTTCTTTATCTAGGGTTATTTTTATGAGAGAATGAAATTCACTTTAAACAAAAAACATAAATAATAATAAATAAAAATACCTAATGGAATCTTCCTTTAAAGCTTAAGAAAGAGATCACCGGTGGTAGGAAGTGAATCAACTTCAATAGAATCTTGTGTGATTATGGTATGAGCACAAAATGAGCATGATGAGACTCTTGTGTGTTTCAATAGGAGGATAACTTACTTCGACATGGGAAAGGAGCCCTCGACTTAAAGGAGAGTCAAAGGTCGGATTTGGAACAATCACAACAAAAACTCCAAGCTTCAATGGAATTTAGTTCAAAAGGAAGTGTTGATACAAACAAGGATTTCTCCTTAAGCATCGCTACGTGATATGCATTGAAATATACATGGAACTTATTTGACCTATAGGAGAATCTTAGTATTGTATCATTGGCCAATATTTTCTTGAAAAATTCAAAGGATTAATTGCAATTACTTTTTCCTTAACAAGAAGGGAATATATCATTGCAGGCAGGAAGGGAAGAGAAGACCAACTACAAAGCATATAAGGAGAGGATGAATAGATGTGATTGTATATGATATTTCATGTATATGTGCATCATCCTTGGTCAACATGACAATAGAAGAAATCTTCGTAGCTTTTCCATTTGTTCTTGTAGGCCTTTTTTTCAAAAGTATAGTGAGAGAGGCATAATAAAAAAGAAAAAGGAAATGGGTTTTGAGTGGGAGTGGACAAAGAGACAACAATCATGCACAATTTTGAATGGTGTTTATTTCCTATACTCTGCCCATGTACTGGACAACTTTTTACACAACAAGTGGTCCATTAAAGGAATAAAAATCCCCGAACTATAGTTGGGGATGCAATGTTGGCCTAGTATATGCCTAGTTTGTTGTATCTCACTCCTCAACCTTTAAAAGATAAAGAACTTACTACTCCCCCAAAAGTTAAGTGAGCGTGGCTCTTAAGACATGGACCAAACGCATCCCACGAGGGAAATATTTGTGTGTTGCTATAAAGGTAGGGGGTATTCTATAAGTTGAGCGCATCCCTCTCCTCTTCTATCCATACTATGGAGAATGTCAAGATGAATCAAACCTGTCATGTGGACTGCATCTGTTTTCATAGTTACAAGTGTCTGTGCATGTAGGAGGCCTTGTTTGATCTTCGATATTATACTCTCTTCCCAGATAGTCACAAACTTAGTAGCATGAACATGAGGAAAAGAGCTCACAGACTTATAGCCTATTTCAGAGAGATCTACCTCAACTCAAACAAAATAGATTGTTGCAAGAGATTTGTTTTCCTCTATGATGTAACAATTGCCTTGACTCTCTAAAATCTAAATGTTTTCAACCACTAAGTTAAGGGATTATTGGGAGGGAAGGTAGAAGTGATCCATCTGAAGAAAGGGTTTTAGGTTTATCATGTTTTGCAACTAATGGAGGGACCGAAATTACAAGGTTTTCCTCTAGTTGAAGAGGAAATCATAATCACAAGGGGGTTACAATACTAGAGATTATCATTTCATTCAATTGATATCTCTCAAGCCGAAACCAATCAATCACCTAGTTCTCCAAGTTTATATTCTAAGATTGTTGGACATAAGTACCTCAACTATTGGTGTAGGAACAAAATGAAAGGTGGTAACATTTTTTCCTTGATTTCATGCATGAGTGAATTGGCCCATTTACTTCCTTTTGATGGCCTCGATAGCCTTCTATTTTATTTTTGTTTTGTTTTGTTGTCCTCTAATGAGCAACCCAAAGTTGGGAAATTGAACAAATTATCATATTGCACCACATATTGTTCCATTAATTCTTATCCATTTTTATTGATGCCTATCAACGTAAAGGATCACTAGGTTCTCCCATTGATGTAGATGGGAGTAAGAGAAGGGGTGTTGTTCTCTCTCATTGGCAGAGGGGGAAGTAGGAGAAGTCGCATTCCCCCTTCTTGAATAAAAGGAAGGCCATCATGCACTTGAAACTCCCTAGAGTAAAAACTTAACCATGTTGGTGAAGTAAGAATGTTTAGGATCTGCAAAGGAAGCAAGGCAACTACCAACAAGTGGAGTGAATGGAGAAAATGAACTGAAAGGCCTTTTAAGCCAGTAGGGAGGGTCTACTTGACTATATTTACTTCATACAGGAGTGAGTACATGTGTACTTGAGGTAGAAACCAATACCCCCCTTAAATAAGTGGGATCTTTGTGGTGTTGAGAAGAGGCCACAAGAATCACATTGGGTCATTAATACAAAGAATTCAATACTCTATGTATAACATGTACTGTATTTTTTTGACTTTTTGGTTGGTTGAATTGACAGTTAGAGCATAGTTAATACTTACCAAGACTGCTCTCGGGATGACATTCCTATAGATGAACTTGTGTCTTATGTCATTTGTTCAACCTAGGATAGAGAGCCTTTTCCTTCTTCCGGTTCTAAGAGATATTGTATGGGCAATTATGCTAATCAAGTTCTGGTGTTGTTGACAACCACATCTGAGTTTGTTTAGAGCACGGGGTTGCTTAGCCTCAAATGAAAGGGATGAGCACACTTTCATAATAGACCGCTCTCTAATTTAAGAGGGGAGAAGCAATGACCAATCCACATATAGAGGAAAATAAATACCTTTTAAAGGTCAATCCACCCAACCTCTTATATAAGGTACAAAATATTGAAGTATGGTTCTCAGACATAAGCTCGAACCTTTAGAGAGGGGGATATTTGTAAAGGAATGAAGGGTATAGTATCTCATGTGTGTACTTTTGTGGATGTTGAAAAATAGGACCCTTAGGTTCTCATCCTAGCTACGAATTATGACAATGATGCTTCGAAAAGAACTTGAAAAGGGATGATGGATCTAGCCTTAGATGTTGCTGCATAATCCCATCTTTGGCATTAGAGAGTGCCCATATTACATTGCTCATGTTTCCAAATACCATAGCAACAAGACACATTAGGACCAACACCATGTTCCCCCAATGTTGTTTATGCTACAACAACTACCAGCACTATAGTTGGGACTCACTTGCATTTGTAAGTTTATAGTGTAATTTTTATTGGTCAATGCAGTGGGTATAAATACAAACTTTGCATTCTGAGGCATCTACAACTAAGATGGTAATTGCCATAAATGATATGTCGATGAGCCCATGGTCGGATAATTTGCTCAAGAAGAAAGCAGGGGGTCGCGACTGACTCGAGTAAAATGGTTATGAAGGTATGTTTATTCATATATTCATGAGATTTTCTTTAGTGAACTCCATATTATATTATATGAATGGTTGGAAAGACTAACACTTCAAAAGAAACATTTTCAAGGAGGTGAACCTAGGGGTTGGATGCCTCAATTGGTTCGGTGACTAGAATGTATTAATAACACCATATTGAGGGCTGTTGACTTTTGGGTCGATAACATTTTAGAAGGGTATATTACCAAGATCATTGTGGATACTATTAATTCATATAGTAAAGCTGAAAGAGAATTTTTTTCGAGGACCCATGGGTAGATACTTGAAGTCCTTAAAACTATGGATCAAAATGCTGGCATGTGAAAAATGAATTTTGCGGATGGAGTCTAACGAGTGAATCATTGTGCACGAAGGCAATGGGTAGTGATGAGAAGAAGATCTGGAAAATATGGATAGAATGAGCTAAGATGTTCCAAGCCAATAGCGATATTGATGAAGAGGGTGGCCTCCTAAGGAGTGGGAAAATATTATGGACGAATAAGAGGAGAAGGACTGCAACAAGGAGAGAGAGTTGCAGTGCGACCGGAAGAAGGGACTATGAGTTGGTGCGATAGCTCGACGAGGAGTCTTGCGACGAAGAGGAAGAGTACCGGCTTATTTATGAAGATGAGGAAGAAGTGTCAAATTCATATCAGACACGAGGCTACGACATACCTACGACTCTGTGTACATCTCCTGTATTAGAGGTAAGACCTAAAAGTGTATCAAAGAGTTTCTTGTCGAATCAGAGTAATAGTAATAGTCAAAATGGTGGTAAAAATGTTCCTACTAGTGGTCCATCTAATTCAGGTTTGTTACTACCCCAAAGGCACAAAATGGTTGGGGAAGACATGAAGTGACCTATATTTAATGGAAATGGGTTGGAAGACTCTAAACAACACTGGTTTTTGTGTGAAGTTGTATGGATTGTGCGACAGGTCTAGGATGAGGCGGTAAAAAGGGCTCAGATGGTAATGACCTTTAGAGGCTGTGCTCTTGATTGGTATATGAAGTTCGTTGTGGTTCCTACAGTAAGTCATCGGAATTCATTGGATCATATCCTAGCTAGGATAATAGATGAATTTAAGAAACCAAAACTTGAGTCACTGTGCATTACAGATTTGAAGGAAATTAAGCAGTTGTTGAGCGAATCTGTCTAGGATTTTGACCAGATATTCAAGACCTTGATGGCTAAGGTAAGTTTTCAGATGTATGATGTTCACCATAAGGAGTGGTTTATCGTTGTGCTTTACCCCATATATGCGTTCCCTTAATACAACAAAATATAGTATCACAGACAAAATCTTTAGAGCTTGCAATGAAATTATAAGCATCACCAGTTGAGGAAACTAGTGTGAGAATGGTGCCAATCCAGTCGCAATTGGCTAATATTTCATTGCAGAGCCAGGATATCAAGAATGGGAAGGAGATTCGTGAAGAAATATGTTGCACAAGATGTAAAACACAAGGCCATCATAAATATTGATGCCCAACCTTTCTGGATTATCTTGCTTATGGTGCTCCAAGTCCACTAAGTACATAAGGGATGCCATGGTACAGAGTCTGCCAAACAAGAGGAAACCTCTCATAAGAATGTTTGTATCTGCAAAATATAGTGAGTACACTCACCAATTTTTATTGTAAGTTTTGTCGATCTGTGGGCCATGATGAAAAGCATTGTAGGGCATATCAGTTACTACGGGAAAAGGCAGTGGATACATATTTATTGAAGAATGACAAGCAAATGAAAGCTAAGATATTGCATGTACATTTCTCTTAACCCAAGGGCGGCTATGCCTTTAGAGGTCGAGGCAGAGGAGGAGGATTTGGTCAAGGAATAGGTCAAGTCATCTACTATAACTGGGGCAACCATGACACTATACCAGAGATTGTACAAATCCTACATTGACATGCTTGTATTGTAAAGCACGGGATCATACTATCAAGGAATGTCCACAACTTATTGCTAAATGGCAAGCCAAGGCCATTGGGAATAAGAACCAGCTCCCGAATACAAATTAAAATGTTCTTAATATTTCGATTGAGTCTTGAGGCGAACCATCGACTATTGTTGTCTTGATAAGGGGAGGAGATGAGACTGGAGATGATAAGGGAGAACCATGGAAAAACATGCGAATACGACCTGCAGTACAAAAGAAAGTACCATTTGATGTCTAGAAAGAAAAGGGGTCTTCCTTGAAGCAGGATATGAGTTTGTGGATAGAAATCGTACCTTGACTTCTGTTGTTCCTCTGGTATTTGTCGAAGGTCCAGTCTTCAACATGCCATTCGACTTTTGATCGATCGATTCCATAGAAATCGACAAGAAGGGTAAATATTCTAAAAAAAATCTTTAAAATTTGTTTATCCCTTGTCAAGGATGAAGATGCTTTAGCGAAGCTATCATCTCTAATAAAAGAACTCGAAGAAGATATTTGACAAGAGAAGAATGTCAATCATATCCATAAAAGAAGGAAAATTGGTCAAGAGATGCGTATGAATGCTCAAATATGAGATTATGATATGGATTTTATCATTCTCGACTTGGGGTCATATGTCAACATTTTGACAAAACAAACATGGGAAAGCATGGGGAATCCCAAGTTAGTGTGGTCGCATGTTCAGCTGATGTTGGCTAACCAATTGAAGGTTATGCCTATTGGCCGATTACCACAAGTTCCCATTGAGGTGGAAGGGCTCTTAACCCATGCAAACTTTGAAGTAATAGAGATAATTGATGATACAAATCCTTATTTAGCACTCATGGAGATTGACTGGGCCATTGAGAACCAAACTATAATTTACTTCAAAAAGAGCATATTTTTCATTTGAAGACTCAGAGATACGAGTAGTTGCTCCAATTGACCCATTGGAAGGCCAACGCTATGTTGAACTAGTAGGAGGTGATTACCATGAAGGGTATTTGAATAATATTTATAACATATCATCTACAATGGATGATTATATAAATCCTACAGTTGATGGTAAATTGAGTTGGCAGAGTGTTAGTTCATTTTCATTAGATTCAGGGGAAGCCTTGGAAAATTGGCAGAACCGATTGCATGAAGTGTCAATGAGGAAATGTGAGAGAGTCATGACATCTTTACGATGGGTGGGTACCGAGGTATGTGATCAACCCACTTATGAGGGAATGCCTAATTTGGACACTTTTCTTGCAGAATTTGAACATAAGGTACTATAACCACATTGATTGCTAGCTCTTGATGTGGCCCTGAAAGCTACACCAGTAAGATGGTGGGATGCCCATAAACAATCCATCTTAGAATGTCCTCGGTGTCGAAGGTGTTGAATATTATAACTTCAAAGGATATTCTAAATGTATTTACTGATGCAACCCAATGGAGATGTTATTATTCCTTCAGCGGGGTGTTACTATTGTATTTGGTCATCATAGAGTCATGAGGTAAAGCCTCCATTGTAATTCGGGTCATTAGTACCCTAATGAATAATATAATATATTGTTTTGAGTCTTCCTATATGAAGTTGGCCCAGACAGTTTAGTGGGGTCGACTTGATAGGGTAAAAGTCAGTTGGCTCATTGTGTATAAATAGAAGAGTTGTGGTTCTTATTTGGACACACAGGCTCTCACTTGTGTAGCGCATAGGAGAGAGAGAGAGACTGAACAATAAGGAGGAGGATAACTATTTTGGGGTTATATCTTATACATCTTATACAAAGGAAGTTTTGTTGAGTTTTCTTCCCCTTGAGGGTTTCCCAAGATAAATATTGTGTCTATCTTGCGATAATGTTTCTATTAGTGATTCTGGATATGCTACTACTATGATTTTTAATTAAACACTAATGATATCTAGTCTAGCATATGAAATCTTAACATGGTACCAGAGCTAACCTGATTAGGACAACTTTCACAAGGTGAAAGTCCCTCTCCCTCCTCTCCGAAAGAAGTTAGGGTTTCTGCAATTTTTGGAATTTGGAAGATCTGCTTACATAGAAAGTTGCGTCTCCCTGGAGCGCATCTATTGAGCCCTAGATCGAGATTTTTGGGTGGTTGAATATACGGGAAATGCAAACCCTAGTTTAGCAGTGAACCAAAAACCTGTAGTGAAAAAGAAGTAGAAATTTTGCAATGCTGCAACCTCATAAGTAGGATTTGAAGCCTAAAGATTTGGGATCTCCAGAAAGCAGTTGGATCGTTCAACTTGCCTCCCTCAAGTGCATCTATTGGTAAGGTCATCTTTTGATTTTGAGAATTTTCAATTTTTAGTGACCAACTGGAAATGATGGCCCCAAGCACTAAGATTGAGGACAAATTGGAAGGCCTAGAAAACTTCCTAGCATGGAAGTACAAAATTGGTCTCATTCTCAGAGAGAATGGTCTCGAGAAGTACATCAAGAATGAAGTTGCAGAACCAACAGAAGCTGAAGCTAGGGAGAAGCATGAAAAAGACCTAGTCAAGGTAATGAGGATCATGCTGACTCTATTAAGGATCACTTGATGCCACAAGTGTCATCCAAGAAGACACCAAAGAAGATGTATGATGCTCTTTCCAAAATGTATGAAGGAAGGAAAATCAACATAAAGATGAATCTAAGAGCTCAACTGAAGGGCAGCAAGATGAGAAAAGGAGAATCAATTCAAGATTACTTCACAAGGGTCTCCCAGTTTAGAGAACAACTAAGTATTATTGGAGACACCCTTGATGAGGATGAACTGGTTATGACTGCTCTCAGTAGTCTCACTAGACCTTGGGACTCATTCATACAAACTCTTTGTGTCAGAAAAGAGAGTATGAAGTTTGACATAGTATGGGAAGACTGCATTCAAGAAGAAGCTAGAGTAGCCAACCGAGAAGCTCTACTCAGAGAAGATGACCAGGCTCTAGCCACCCATACTAAAGAAAGGAAAAAATCAAACTTCAAGAAGAGTAATAATAATTCTTCCAAGAAGAAGTTTCAAAAGAAGAACAACTGTCATAAGATAGGACACCTAGCCAGAGAGTGTCCATCACCAAATAAGAACAACAATAACAAGAGACATCATTCTCATCTAGCTAAAGATGAGGATGAAGAAGAAAGAACTTGAAAGAGATTAACAAAAGAAGAAGATGTAGATGAATATGTACTATTCTCTGCATTCTCTGGGTCTGTAACACCCACGTAACACCTGGAGAAGACACATGGCTTATTGATAGTGGTGCCTTGAAGCATATGACATGGAAGAAGCAAGCTCTATCAAGGCTTGAAGAGAATAACTTTCCCCAGAAAGTATCATTGGGAGACGACTATCAATATCCCATCAAAGGTATTGGTGAGTCAAGCTACAAGCTTGACTCACTTCCATGAAGATGAAGGAAGTACTGTATATTGTACCAGGTTTGAAAAAGAACTTACTTTCCATCTCAGCTCTAGATAAGAAAGGATATAGATTTGATTTTATATATGGACAAGTATTGATGTGGTCCAAAGGAAAGACACTTGAATATGCTGTGGTCATTGGAGAAGAAGGAGGAGGACTGTATAAACTCAAAGGAAATCCAGAGACAACCCTTGTCCATGACACTACCAGCTCAAGTGAGTTATGGCATAGAAGGCTTGCTCACATCAACTACAAAGCATTTCCCTATGTGAGCAAGGTGGTAACGGGGCTACCAGATCTAAATATTGATCACGAGGGTACTTGCAAAGGATGTGCAAGTGGAAAGAACATTAAGAACCCCTTTCCGAAAAGTGAAACAAAGACCAAAGGCACATTAGAGCTAATTCAGTTTGATGTGCGTGGTCCTATGCCCTCTATATCCTTAAGTGGATATGAATATTATGTCACATTTATTGATGATTATTCAAGAAAGACTTGGATATAATTCTTGAAGAACAAGAGTGAAGTGTTGGGAAATTCAAGGAATTCAAAGCCTTGATAGAGAACATTTCAGAAAAGAGAATCAAGACACTGAGAACAGATAATGGTGGAGAATATACTTCAAAGGAATTTGAAGCATTATGTAAGGAGGCAGGAATCAAGAGGGACTAACCACTCCCTATAATCCCCAATGGAATGGTGTTGTAGAAAGAGAGAACAAAACTATTATGGAAGCAGTAAAGACCATGATTCATGACCAAGAACTCCCAAAAACAACTGTATATGGGCATAATAGATTATCTCACAGTGCTCTTGGATTCAAGACTCTCGAAGAGATGTATACAGGAAAGAAACCTGAAGTGAGCCATCTCAAGATATTTGGTTGTCCAATATATGTACACATTCCGAAAGAGAAGAGAACCAAGTTGGATCCTTCTGGAAAGAAGGGAATATTTGTAGGATACTGTGAAGTCTCCAAAGCCTTCAGGATATACATCTTAGTATTCCATCATATCAATATTAGTATGGATGTAGCATTTGATGAAGATACAACTCTTAATAAATCTAAAAGGTGTTATCTTGAAGAAGTACATGAAGAGGATGTACCTCCCAGAAGGATAGAAGTTGAACCCTCTCTTGAAATAGTAACATCGTAAGATCATGACATGCTAGAACCTCAGGAACCCCCTACTATGGATATCTCTCGAAAGAGAAAACCTGCTTGGGTACGAGAAATCATAAAAGAAGTAGAGAGACATAGAGCTCCAGAATGCTCCACAAGAACCAACAAAAGATCAAATCCATATTCCAGTTATGTAGATTTGATGTGTGACCTTGTAGATCAAGAACCCTCCAGTTATGAGGAAGGTGATTAGAAGAAAGAATGGGTTGAAGCAATGATGAAAGAATACCAGTCGATCATGAAGAATGATGTTTGGGATATAGTTATCAAACCAAAAAACAAGAGTGTGGTATCTTTGAAATGGATCTACAAGATCAAACATGTTGCTGATGGAAGTATTGAAAAGTACAAAGCAAGATTTGTGGCTAGAGGATTCTCTCAGAAAGAGGTGATTGATTAGGAAGAAACATTTGCTCCAGTAGCAAGGTACACTTCCATCAGAACTATCATGGCATTTGCTTCCATGATGATGTGGGACTTACACCAGATTGATGTAAAGACAACCTTCCTTAATGGTGTGATCGAGGAAGAGGTTTACATCGAACATCCACAAGGATTTGAAATCGAAGATAGAGTGCCTCATGTATGCAAGTTGAAAAAGGCTATGCATGGACTGAAGCAAGATCCTAGAGCTTGGTATGGCAGAATATATAGCTTCTTGACAAGCATGGGATTTACCAAGAGTAAAGTTGATCCTAACCTTTATATGAAGATTATGGACGATGAACCAGTCATACTATTAATGTATGTGGATGATCTATTTCTAATTAGAAATGAGAAACATATCAAGGCTTGCAATAAGAATCTAGTTGAAGCATTCAAGATGAAATATCTTGGATTGATGCATTATTTCCTAGGGTTGGAAGTGTGGTAGAGCCCATAATGAATCTTTCTAAATCAGGGAAAGTATGCAGTAGAAATCTTGAAAAGATTTGATATGTTGGATTGTAAAGCCATGGCCACACCCATGGACACGAACCTGAAGCTATTGTCTGATGAGACATCAGAATTAGTGGATGTGACTCAGTATATATAGATTATTAGATCACTAATGTATCTGATTAACACAAGTCCATATATATGCTTTGCTATGAGCACATTAAGTCAGTATCTAGTTAAACCTAGATGGGTTCACCTGATAGCTGCAAAGCATGTGATGAGGTACCTTAAAGGTACGATAGATTTGGGACTCTACTATGGGAGAGTTCATGACTACAGATTGTATGGATATATGGATTCAAATTGGGCAGGAAATGCGGCAGACAAGAAGAACACCTCAGGAGGATATTATTGTTTGGGATGCGTGATGATCTCATGGTTTAGTAAGAAACAATCCAGTGTTGCTCTCAGTACAGCTAAAGCAGAGTACATTGCAACTTACTCCGCTTGTTGTGAAGCGATATGGCTTTGGAAGTTGATGTTAGGATTATTTGACATGGAGTTGGACACCACGGTAATTCTTTGTGACAACTAGAGTTGTATAAAGATGACAGAGAATCTAGTGTTCCATGACAAATCGAAGCATATAGAAATTTGATATTTTTATATAAGGGATATGGTACAAAAGGGAGCTATAAAGCTCCAATATGTGAGTATTGATGAGCAAGTTGCTAATGTACTGATCAAGCCTCTATCTCAAGTGAAGTTTGAATATTTCTGTGGCAAGCTTGGAGTAGTTTGAAAAGACTTTCCTTGCAAGGAGGAACAGTGATGGGACTACAAATGATGAAGATATGGAACTTCTTCGAAAAGGAGGAACAAGTCAAAGCTATGGACTCTCCTCAGAAAGGAAAAATAGGTCGAAGACATGAACCCTCCTCAGACAAAGGGGGAGTAGGTTGATAATATGGATCCTCCCAGGAAAGGGGGAGTGATCATGAGACTGACATCGATGATGGATGACAGATGCTGATGTTATCTCCCAAAATAAATTTATTTTGATAGTATGAAGAATTTAACTCATGCAATGAAGGATATGAATATCACCGATAGTTTGAAAGCCTTTGTTTTTTATTTGGGTAAAAATTTCACAAGTTGTAGCTTTTAGTGGCTTGGGCGAGGATCAGAACATCTCATTATCCACCGAAAGATAGAAGATAGATAACAGGTGGAAAACCCCTTCGGTGGTTAGGCGTATTGATAAAAAATTTTACTGCCATCGAAACATTTTTAAATAGTGATCGGAGGTGTAGTCCAATATTACGCCGACGTTTGGGAATTTTAGTGCACTGCGACATCGCCACTGTGGAGAATCTAGTGATTGAAAGTTGTGATGGTTAGTGGTTTGGAGTTTCGATCGTCGATGAAGAGTTTAGTGGCTAGAACTTTCGATCGTCGACAGATTAGTGGCTACTCTTTCTGACCGCCGATGCTTAGAAATTAGTGATTTGGACTGCCGACACTGTGGCATCGCTCAGGTCTAAGGCGCCGACGGGTTAGAGGAAACAACTTCTGATCGCCAATGTAGAAACCATTGCGACGCTAGTGATTTGAGATGCCGACACTGTGGCAATGTTCAGGTCTAAGGCACCGATGGGTTAATGGCTTGAGCTTCCGATTTCTGATCACGAAGCTAGTGGATTAGAGCTCCGAAACAGCGGCGACATAAAGAACTAAAGCTTCCAATTCAAACTTCTACTGACCTCCGATAGTGATAAAGCAAAATCGCTGATAGTTAAAAATATAAAGTTTTGAAAAAAATTAAAACAAAAGTGATGTCGCGCATCGACGAATAACAAGACTACCCATCGATGGCATAGAGGACTAATGTCCCGATTTCTTCTTCAAACGACTTTTGACAGCGATAAAATTAGTTCGTTTCACCTCCAAAACAGCGGCAGCATTCCGGTCTAAGGTGCCGATGGGCTAGAAGACAGAGCTTCCAATCGCTGATGCTGAGAAGATTAGTCATTGGAACCTACGACACTGCGGTAGCATTCATCTTTGAGGTTCTGATGCATTAGTGAGTATAGCTTCCAATCACCGACAAGCTAGCGGTTGAAAGCTCTAATACGTTCAGTCTTGGGGTTCCGATTGTCGATGCTGAGAAGATTAGTCATTTGAAGCATCGACACTGCAGCAACATTGAGGCTTGGGGTGGCGACGGTTAGAGGTCAGAGCTTCTGATCAGCGACCACGGCGACAAGGTTGAAAATTTTGGCGGATTAAACAAGAAAGGTCACTTCAGTTAACCACCGAGACACTGGCTATTGGTGACAATTTCACACTGAACCAGCAGTGGTGATTATCAGCGACTACTGCAGTTATTTAGTATTTGCTCAGTGAACTACATCTTCATAATAGATAGACAAATAAATTACCTAGGGTTTTAAACCCTAATCGAAAAAACTATCACTTCTGAGTATTTTTGTGGAAACAGATCGAAGTTTCAAGATCTGCCATTTTTTGTATAAGGCTATAAAGCCAAGGATTGATTTTATAATAAAGGTTCGACTTCAGGGATTTGTAAGCCTATTCTATTGTCAAGCGTCTCATCTTGTTTATTCAGTTGTAAGCCTATTTTATTTTATTGTTAAACTTTTTTACTGCCATCGGAACATTTTTAAACAGTGATCGGAGGTGTAGTCCTCTATTACGCCGATGTTTCGGAGTTTTAGTGCACTGCGGTGCCACCACTGTGGAGAATCTATTGATTGAAAGTTTCGATGGTTAGTGGTTTGGAGTTTCAATCGCCGACGAAGAGTTTAGTGGCTAGAGCGTTTGATTGTCGACATATTAGTGGCTAGTCTTTCCGATCGCTGATGCTTAGAAATTAGTGATTTGAATCGTTGACACTGCGGCAACGCTCAGGTCTAAGGCACCAACGGGTTAGAGGAAACAACTTTCGATCGTCGATGTAGAAACCATCACGATGCTAGTGATTTGAGATGACGACACTGCGACAATGTTCAGGTCTAAGGCACCAATGGGTTAGTGGCCTGAGCTTCTGATTTTCGATCACGAAGCTAGTGGTTTAGAGCTCTAAAACAATGGCAGCATAGAGAACTAAAGCTCCGATTCAAACTTCTACTGACGTCTGATAGCGATAAAGAAAAATCGTTGATAGTTAAAAATATAAAGTTTTTAAAACAAATAAAACAAAAGTGATGTCGCGCATCGGCGAATAACAAGACTACCCATTGGTGGCATAGAGGACTAATGTCCCGATTTCTTCTTCAAATGACTTCCCACAACGACAAAATTAGTTTGTTTCACCTTCGAAACAACGAGATGTTCCGGTCTAAGGTGTCGACAGGCTAGAAGACAGCTTTCAATCGCCGATGCTGAGAAGATTAGTTGTTGGAACCTCCGACACTGCGGCAGCATTCATCTTTGAGGTTTCGATGCATTAGTGAGTACAGCTTCTGATCACCGACAAGCTAGCGATTGAAAGCTCTGATACATTCAGTCTTGGGGTTTCGATCGCTGATGCTGAGAAGATTAGTCATTTGAGGCACCGACACTGCGGCAACATTGAGGCTTGGGGTGCCAATGGCTAGAGGTCAGAGCTTCCGATCGGCGACAGCGGCGACAAGGTGGAAAATTCTGGCGTATTAAACAAGAAAGGTCACTTTAGTTAACCACCGAGACACTGGCTATTGGCGGCAATTTCACACTGAACCAGCAGTGGTGATTATCAATGAATACTATAGTTATTTAGTATTCGCTCAGTGAACTAGATCTTCATAATAGATAGACAAATAAATTACCTAGGGTTTTAAACCCTAATCATAAAAACTATCACTTCTGAGTATTTTTGTGGAACATATCGAAGTTTCAAGATTTGTCATTTTTTGTAGAAGGCTACAAAGCCCAGGATTGATTTTATAATAAATATTCAACTTCAGGGATTTGTAAGCCTATTCTACTGTCAAGCGTCTCATCTTATTTATTCTAATTATAAGCTCTTTTGTTATGAGTTGTTCAGCCATCATCTTTATCTTTACTGTGCTTATGCCTGAATATGCATTTAGGTGATTTTCAAGTTGATTAATAGCTAATAGCTGTCATCCTATTTGTGAGTTAATGTGATTTGATTTATAAGTACCATCCTTGTCAGGATTTAGCCATTTATATGAATCTGTTTTGTATGTAAGTTTGCCAGCTTGATGAGTTCTCCATCCCTGCACCTTATTATCAAAATACTGAACAAGTTGTAACTAAAATCCCCGTGATTGAGTGAGCTTCATGCATGTCTTGAGAGTGGGAGGTTATATAGGTCACCTGACTTGATCCATATCAGAAAACCCTAAAAAATATTTTAAGTTACCAGGCATCCTCGAGCTACAACCTAGAGGAGTTTCCTGGAGAGATAACAAACTGGCGCCATTGTCGGGGAGAGGAGATTGAAGCTCAGCTTCCTTGGGAGACGACATAGATCCATGCTTTGATGATAGACAAAACTTGGACATTATTATGGTTGTAATCATCTATCTAGCGACTCCATTGATATAAGGTGGCTTCAAGAAGACTAAGTACCAGAGCAAACCCTAAAGGGCCACCAACAACGCCTGTTTCAGATCCAGAAGAGATTCTGAGAGGAGCTAGGGTTTCACTAAGATAGACCTCTAGAGTTGCAAGGGGAGCTACATTAGGTATTTCTAGAGGTATTTATGCTATTATATCAAATAGACCTCCATTTTGATCTTCTTATGCTGAAGCATCTAATTCTCAGAAGTTTATAAGTAAATCAGAAAATTTTAGGGTTGAGGAATCTTCAAGCACTGCTGCTTGTGAAGATCTCATCCCTGGCGACTCCATTAAAGAACTGTGGCTCCGCAAAGGGCTCATACTAGAGAAAATCAAGAGAGGCCACCGGCAACACCTGTTGCAGACCCACAGAAGATCATCAGAAGAAAACCTAGCCCTGCTGCTAGGGCAGATTTACAAAGACTTTTATTTCCCTGATCCATTCTAATTTAATAAATCTCCACTAGGGAGGACCCAGTTGATAAAACATGAAGAGGCTGAATTCAAAATCCAGGTACCAGTTCAGCAGTTTACTTTATGAACTGCTTTTATTTTTTATCAGCTCCTTTATACTTTTCCCTTCACATGTATCTTATGTTTTATATATTCTGAATATTATCAGCCATCTTTTATAAATCCATCTGTAGAAGAATATTTACAGCCTGTTTGTATTATAGAAGGTGAATCAGTCTGTGTGCCACAACTCATCTATAAAAATGACCATTGTACCCAAATTCATTCTAAATTTGATCAGCCATGTAACCTTGAAGAAACCAAAATTGATTCAAAACCTATGCAGAGCTCAACACTCATTTCCATAACCGTTGAACCTTGTCAGCAGATTGTTATCCCTCATGATCAGCCCACAACCTTTCAAATAAAAATTAGGATGAAGATGTTTAAGCCATTAAAATTTCCCTCTTGGCTTCATCCTTATCCTCTTGGCTGTTATGAATATCTCCCTCGGTTTTTCGGAGAGAATCAAGCTTCAGCGGAAAGACACTTGGAATCTTTCAAAGATTTTATGGAATGTTTTCAGATTGTTCATGAGTATGTAATCATGATATTTTTCTCTAAATCGTTGGTTAGAGATGCTGCTATATGGTTCAAGAATTTAAAAGCTTACTCTATTGGCTCTTGGACAGAATTCATTGATGCATTTTTGAAGCATTGGGGTGAGAACAAACCTCTTGATTTGTATCTCGCTGATTTCTATGCTCTGAAGAGAGAGGAAGATGAAACTTTTCCCATCTTCAATCGAAGATTCTACAACACTTATCATGCTATGCCTTTGGAGATCCAGCCCACAGAGACAATTGCCATTATATATTATGTGATGGGACTACATTCAAAACTTGCCCTTCTTCTGCTAGAAAGGAAATCTTCATCTTTAAGCATTCTGTTTGAAGATGCTTTAGAGGTGGAGGAAAAGAGCAGTTTGATTTTGAAAACCATCATTTACCTGAGCCAGATAAACATTAGTATGAGTCAGATTTTGAACAGGAAGATTATGAGTCTGAACAAGATTTGGAACAACAGCAAGCATGTGAGCTCCTTTTAGATTTAGAATCAGATTCTTCAGTGTTTGCAAAGTACTCCCAAGACAGGTATGAATTTGGATTTTATGATCAATTTGCAAACCAGGATGAACCTATGATAACTGATGATTGTATAGGCAATTATATGTTTTCAACTGATCTTTATTCATATGATGTAAACCCCATTTTATCATCCTATCGTGAGCACTGTTCTCAAAAGAGAATTTTAATGATTAATGATCAAGATCTTATCATAAGAGAACAAGAAGGTTTAGATCAGCTGTTGACCTTTCATTTTGATCCGACAAAGGTTGAGGAGTCCACATTCAACATTCACATCGGTAAAGTAAAATATCAGCAGCATAAAAAGGTATTTCCTGTTGGCTTTTATGACCCCATTGCTGACTATCTGGAACTTATGAGCAGCATACATATCAAAATATTTTTGTCAGATGATAGCTGGTTCTGTCACCCTTCAAAACTACATTGCTGCATCCTAGGGTTTCATTTATTTTTGGGGTCAAGATTAGGGATAAGTTCAGCAGATCAGCTTCTGACCTGGCTTTGTTGGAAGCATGATGTCACATGATAAGAAGGATCTACTGATTAGAATTTGGAGTAGGAGTAGATAGGAAAATAAGCTCTTAATATGAGCAGCTAGGTCATTTTCAGTTGTTTTCATGAATAAGCAAAGCAGGTTACATGTAGGGTGGAACGGATCAGTTATAGAAGACAAATGACTCCATGCCCAATGGAACACTAGAAGATAGCTTTAATTATCCTTTTTCATGAAAGGCATTTCGGATTGGGGTTCTTGGAACCTCACAGGGAGGTTCCCATCCCCAAGTAGGAGCTAGATGTTCTCTCCCAAAATAAATTTATTTTGATAGTATGAAGAATTTAACTCATGCAATGAAGGATATGAATATCACTGATAGTTTGAAAGCCTCTGTTTTTTATTTGGGTAAAAATTTCACAAGTTGTAGCTTTCGGTGGCTTGGGCCAGGATCATAACATCTCATTAGCCACCGAAAGATGGAAGATAGATAAGAGGTGCAAAACCCCTTCAGCAGTTAGGCGTATTGCTAAACTTTTTTACTGCCATCGAAACATTTTTAAACAGTGATCGGAGGTGTAGTCCTCTATTACGCCTACATTTTGGAGTTTTAGTGCACTGCGGTGCCGCCACTGCGGAGAATCTAGTGATTGAAAGTTCTGATGGTTAGTGGTTTGGAGTTTCGATCATTGACGAAGAGTTTAGTGGCTAGAGCGTTCGATTGCTGACAGATTAGTGGCCAGTCTTTTCGATCGTCGATGCTTAGAAATTAGTGATTTGAACTGCTGACACTGCGGCAGTGCTCAGGTCTAAGGCGTCGATGGGTTAGAGGAAACAACTTCCGATCACCGATGTAGAAACCGTCGTGAGGCTAGTGATTTGAGACACCGACATTGTGGCAATGTTAAGGTCTAAGGCATCGATGGGTTAGTGGCTTGAGCTTCCGATTTTCGATCGCGAAGCTAGTGGTTTAGAGCTCCAAAACAACGATGACATAGAGAACTAAAGCTCCGATTCAAACTTCTACTGACCTCCGATAGCGATAAAGCAAAATCATCAACAGTTAAAAATATAAAGTTTTGAAAAGAAATAAAACAAAAGTGATGTCGTGCATCGGTGAATAACAAGACTACCCATCGGTGTCATAGAGGACTAATGTCCTGATTTCTTCCTCAAACGACTTCCCACAGCGATAAAATTAGTTCGTTTCACCTCCGGAGCAGTGGCAGCATTCCGATCTAAGGTGCCGATGGGATAGAAGACATAGCTTTTGATCACCGATGCTGAGAAGATTAGTCGTTGGAACCTTTGACACTGCGGCAGCATTCATCTTTGAGGTTTCGATGCATTAGTGAGTACAACTTCTGATCACCGACAAGCTAGCGGTTGAAAGCTTTGATACGTTCAGTCTTGGGGTTCCGATCACCGATGCTGAGAATATTAGTCATTTGAGGCACCGACACTGTGGTAGGATTGAGGTTTAGGGTGCCGACGATTAGAGGTCAAAGCTTCCGATCGGCGACTGCGGTGATAAGGTAGAAAATTTTGGCAAATTAAACAAGAAAGGTCACTTCAGTTAACCACCGAGACAGTGGCTATTGGCGGTAATTTCACACTGAACCAACAGTGGTGATTATCAGTGACTACTGCAGTTATTTAGTATTCACTTAGTGAACTACACCTTCATAATAGATAGACAAATAAATTAGCTAGGGTTGTAAACCCTAATCGGAAAAACTATCACTTCTGAGTATTTTTGTGGAAATAGATCGAAGTTTCAAGATCTGTCATTTTTTGTAGAAGGCTATAAAGCCCAGGATTGATTTTATAATAAAGGTTCAACTTCGGGGATTTGTAATCCTATTCTATTGTCAAGCGTCTCATCTTCTTTATTCTAATTATAAGCTCTTTTGTTATGAGTTGATCAACCGTCATCTTTATCTTTACTGTGCTTATGCCTGAATGTGCATTTAGGTGATTTTCAAGTTGATTAATAGTTGATAGCTATCATCCTATTGGTGAGTTAATGTGATTTGATTTATAAGTACCATCCTTGTCAGGATTTAGCAATTTATATGCATCTGTTTTGTATGTAAGTCTGCCAGCTTGATGAGTTCTCCATCCCTGGACCTTATTGTCAAACCACTGAACAAGTTGTAACTAAAAGCCTTGTGATTGAGTGAGCTTCATGCATGTCTTGAGAGTGGAAGGTTATATAGGTCACCTGACTTGATCCATATCATAAAACCCTAAAAAACATTTTAAGTTACTAGGCATCCTCGAGCTACAACCTAGAGGAGTTTCTTGGAGAGATAACAGTTGACAAAGTCTGACATTCACTTGTGGACGATAGGATCCTCTCTTTAGGATGGCAGGTATAACACTCTGTGCATGATAGTGGTCTTTACTAGCTAAGGATGGCCTTACAGATGTTACTCTCGCATGGAGAGTACCCACATTCAGTTGTGGATACCGTAGAATAAAACTTGCTCAGGAGTGGTCCTAACCTTTGTGGTATGGATGCTCTATGATGAGTCCTCATGGACGTCGTAGTATAACACTCACTTGGGAGTGGTCTTAACCTCGATGGTATGGATGTTCTACGACGAGGGCCAAAATTTTGAATGCGGATGAGATATGCTCTGCAGACAATAATCTTACATGGTAGAGTATACCTACACGTGAGTGCAGAGACTATAGTATAACACTCTCTTGGGAGTGGTCCTAACCTCAGTGGTATGGATGTTCTACGATGAGTCCTCATGGATGATAGGGCCTGCACCGAGTGCGGTCGAGATCTACATTTAGTTGTAGATGATTCAACTGATCGATATCATGGATCATGCTGATGGAGGATTGCATCATACTTGGAATTATGTCCTAAAGTGATAGGGATTGATCATCCCGCAAATAGATCATGTGTGCTGGAGGTAGCGTCATGGTAAAGGATCAAATAGATCAAAGTACAGCAGTGAAGGGTCAACTAGATCGAAGTGCGACTACAAAGGATAAAGAAGGATCGAAGTGCTACTGCAAAGGATCGAAAGGATCAAAGTGTTGCTGCAAAAGGATCAAAGTGCTGCTACAATGGATCGAGAAGATCAGAAGGTTGTTATAGAAGATCGAAGTGCTGCTGCAAAGGATCAAGAAGATCATAGTGTTGCTACAAAGGATCGAAAAGATCAAAGTGCAGCTGCAAAAGATCAATAAGATCAAAGTGTTGCTGCAAAGGATCAAAGTACTACAAAGGATCAAAATATCGAAGTGTTGTTGCGAAGGATCGAAAGGTCGAAGCGTTGCTGCAAAAGGATCAAGTGATCATGTGATGCAGAAGATGAAGAGTAATTGTTCCAGTTACTGATTGTGAAAAATTCCTATGATGTATGGATGTATTAACTCGATGTATTGTTGAAGATATTGTTTCTCTATGCTCCTATTGTTTATGATGATGTTATCAATAGAATAACCTTCTCATTAAGGGGGAGTGTTGAATATTGTAACTTCAAAGGATATTATAAATGTATTTTAATGATGTAAACCAAGGGAGATGTTATTATTCATATATCGGGGTGTTACTATTGTATTTGGTCATCATAGACTCATGAGGTAAAGCCTCCATTGTAAGTTGGGTCATTGGTACCCTAATGAATAATATAATATACAGTTTTGAGTCTTCCTAGATGAAGTCGGCCCAGACAATTTAGTGGGGCCGACTTGATTAGGGTAAAAGTTAGTTAGCTCATTACGTATAAATAGAAGAGCCATGGTTCTTATTTGGACACACATAATCTCACTTATGTAGTGCATTGGAGAGAGAGAGACAGAACAACAAGGAGGAGGATAACTGTTTTGGGGTTATATCTTATAGATCTTATACATAGGAAGTTTTGCTGGGTTTTCTTCTCCTTGAGGGTTTCTTAGGATAAATATTGTGTCTATCTTGTGATTGTGCTTCTATCAGTGATTATGGATATGTTACTGGTATGATTTTGAATTGAACACTAATGATATCTAGTATAGCATATGAAATCTTAACAGAAGGTTGTTAGAAATCAGGTTTGGCGAGAATATTCCTCATGTCAGTAATAAGTGTATTGGATTGACAAGCCCTACTGACCATATTGATAATTGTTGTACGACATGGAGGTCGATGTCCAAGCAGGAATGGGTAAATTTGTTCATACATACCTTGGACACAATACCAAGAAATTGGTATACGTTGATCGAATTGCGATGGGGAACTACATACTTGGACAAATTGGTTAATAGTTTCAAGCACACTTTTAGCTTTGTTGATGTAAAGGAATGAAGATTGAATGCAGGTCTCAACCATCTCTCAAGGTTAGAAAGAGGGGAGGAACCCACTAATTTATATGATAATATTCCCGATGCACAACTATTTGCAGTAAAATTGGTTGATGATTACTATGAAGACATTGTACATTTTTTGACTACATGAAGAGCACCGAAAGGATTTAACATAACGTAGAAGAAACAACTGGTTGTGAAATTTGCAGACTTTCATCTTATAGCCGAACTGTTATATAAGATGGGGCCATATGAGATACTACGTCGTTGTGTCTTAGAACATGAGCGACCGATGGTGTTAGCTGAAGCTCATACCAGAGTGGCAGGGGGGCACTATGGAGGAAAAACAACAACACAGAATATTTTATGGGCAAGGTTGTGGTGGCCTACACTCCATTCAGATGCACCTTATTATCGGAGTTGTGGCATCTATTAATGCATAGGGAAACCATTCCAACGGGATGAAATGCCATTGGTATTGTAGGTAACTTTGCAGCTGTTTGATAAGTGGGTTGTCGATTTTGTGGGTCCTATTAACCCACCAGGAAGACATAGAGATTCTAGGTATATAATTACCATGACATATTATTTAACCAGATGGGTTGAGGCAACACCAGTAAACGACTGTACTGCAACGACCACTGCTAGGTTTTTAATCGATCATGTGGGGACTAGGTTTGGCTTCCCAAGAGTCTTAATAAGTGACCAGGGTACACATTTTGTTAGTAAAATGATTGAGAAAATGACTGAATAATTTTAGATCCAACACAAGAATACAATGCCATATCGCCCGCATGAAAATGGAACCATGGAAGATTTTAATAAGATTTTGGAGCATGCACTTACCAAGGTTTGCAATGTGAATCGTGACTATTGGGATCACAAAATACCTACAGTATTATGGGATTATCGAACAACATGTAAGAATCTCACAGAACAAACTCCATTTAGATTGGTTTATGGACAAGAGGTTGCCATGCCTATGGAATATATTGTACTTAGATTAAGAATTGCTGCAATTACTGTGATGACAGATGTTGGTACAACTGAAGAGATATTGTCAGAACTATTACAGTTGGAAGAAGATCGGTTACATGGCAACTTTGTCCTTCTTTAGGATAGTAAGTTCTTAAAGCATCCTGGTAAGCTTTGAACTCATTGATTTGGACCATATATTCTCAATTGCATTACAGATGGGGGTGTAGTTCAGTTGCAAAAGTTAGATGACACACTCCTATATGGTTTAGTACATCGTATTAAGATAAACCTTATAGGGATAGTCGTACTTCTCTCGACTGAGTTTGTAGATAAAGTTTAAAAAAAAAACTGTCTATCAAAGTCTTGTATATAAGTTGTGGTTTGTTTGTCAAAGTCTTGTATATTTGTTGTAGTTTGGGTGTTGCAATCAAAGTTATCTATCTGTGGAAGTTAGTTTTGTGTTGCATTGGGATTTGGCGACGTGCTCCTCTGTCACGTCCACAATTATTGCATGGTAAGTAGCTGCTTTTATAACAAGCGTAGTGGCGGCTTTAATGGAGCCTTGTAATAAATGACTGAAAAGATTTCAGCACGTGAATGTATTGGCCACTACCTTTTGTAATTATTTCTAAAGATCAAGTCATAATAACTACCCATGTGATCAGACCGATTTTACGCATGTGTAGATCTATTTCAAATGAAAATTGGGTTTAGTTGTGTCATCATGCGGAGTGTGAAGTGTATTGAGAAAGATGACAGTTTGCAGTTTCCGAAGCTAACTACTATGTGTTGCAAGTTCTAGTTATGGATATCCTTGTGTCAATCTCTAGAACTGTTTGAGGATCTACTTTGGAGATCCCACCTACTATACCTATTGTCGAGGATCCAGCAAAGTTTGTATCGCAACCACCCTCTATAAATCCGCCAAGGAAGAAACAAACGACTAGTTAGGTAGTTTTTCTAGAACAGAGATTTAAAAGCTACCCATGATGTTGAAGCTTCAGGGTCTGGTCCAATGACTATACTGCCATGATATATTCCACCTTGGAAATTATGCTCCACCTATAGTCATTAGAAAGAATGCCAAGTAACTGCTGGTAAGGCCATCCATTTTGAAAGAAGTTCATGCGACGATGTACATCATGGCTAATTCAAAGAAATTGATGTTCTCTGACCATGAATTGAGGAAGTTCCCCAAACTTCACATATCAAAGTACATGACATATGTGCATCTAGTTGAATGTGGACCTATTCAGTTGGTTCCAATGGATTGGGCTCATGGATTAGAGAAGTTTGGTGTTCTGTTGCTTCTGTATATGCCCCATTTTGACGGAACTACCGAATTTAATACATGCGTAAAGCAATTGCTGGTTTGTTTCCATGGGGGATTTCTGTGGTTGGACACCCATATATCTATTGATGTTAAACTAATAGATACTATTACGGGGTTACCCAAGGCAGGAGTTGATCTGACGCCATTCTTTGCTGGCAAGGAGTAGGATAAAAGTCTTGTTTCTCGGATGAGGGAGAAGTATAATCTCATGCGAGATAAGAGAGGCTTTGATATAGCCTCTATTAATGATCAGGGTGTTAGGTTTGCAACCAAAGTCTTGTTGAGAAAGTTAATATGGAATATGTGACCAAACTAGTGCACTATTGGTACCATCTCCACAGCAGAGCAATGTGCTGCAGGAGTTCAAATGAATTGGGTGATGTTTCTGCTTAATGAGTTATTGGTCGACGTTGTCGATGCATAGGAGAAAGGTACACCTTTTACTTATTCATGGGTTTTCATCTTAATTTCCTTTGTTGTATGGGTAGAACCACCTAATTACCAAGGGATGGAAGTAAATGTTGTTAGGATTAATTAATCCTCCCTTTACCCAACATAGTATATTCGTTCATTTTTCCTAGCTTAGGAGGTCATTATCACTTTACTAGAGTTTTGGCGCCACCATGAATCTTGGTGCCACTGGTGCCATTGGTGCCATTCATGTCATTGGTTCCATTGGTGTCATTGGTGCTAAGTCCTACATTTTAGGATCTATTTTTGAGTGCCACCTTCAGTAGACTAAGGTAGGTATTTAGTCATGATCAGTTATGCTCCAATTACCACTAGTTAGTTCATTGCAAGTCACCCTAGAACTAGTTTGCATGATTCAAGGGAGTGTGGGCACCTTTGCTCACCTACCTTCATTAGTTAACTGCTTGTGAACTAAATCAGTTGTCCGGAGTTAAACTAGTGAGCTCTAGCTGTGATTTTTCCCACACTAAGTTAACACGTCAGTTGGTTTGAGTTGGTGAATTCGAATCCTAACCACTACATTCGAATTCTCCTTATTGTATGACTATTGTATTACTGAGAGGTTAATGAATATTGATGTAATGATATTTTTTCCAATTCTTATCCGATTTGTGTGAAATTTCTGTCATGAATCTATTGTTTAGTTTACATTGATTTGTCAATTTCAATGCATCCTTCTATTCATATTGCTTTCATTCAGGCTTATAGATCTATAGTTCATGAAATTTAACATGGTATTAGAGCATATGTTCAGGCCAACAACAAACCTCACAAACCTCCATGCTTACACCAGAAGCAGTTGAGTTTCCACATAATTCTCAGAATCATTGCATTGCTCCCTTTGGATTCTGTCTAGAGAAGTCTATCTAGGTGTGATGGAATCGAAAAAAGTGCTCATGTTGAGGTGGTGAGGTTTGAACTGACAATGTTTGTGAATTGAAGTGTTTTGCAGTGTTTTTTTGTAGGTACATTCATAGTTTCTTGAAGAATTGTTGATCAGTATACCAAATGGATAATTCAACTGCTCTCACCCCCATAATCCTTACACTCTTCAATTACATTGATTGGAGGGCAAATATGCAGATTGCCTTGTGCAATAAATGCATCTATAGAATGAAAATATGCAGAGAAGTCAAACCCAAACAATATATTAAGAAATCTAAGTTTCTAAATAAGCTAGATGAAGCTTTTCGCTTCATGTGCATCCATATCTCCAGGGATCTGTTGTTCCACCTTGAGGGACTCAGAACTACGAAGGAAGTATGGGATAAGATTGAATCATTGTTTTGAAAACAGGATGAGTTGAGGGGCTAGCAAGAGCTAGCTCGACAATCCAATACCAAGCTGTCGATACCAGCAAAGGCCAAATCAACAAATCAACATATTGAGGAACCCTTGACCGACCAGGAAAAAGAGGAGGATTATGAACTCTGTCTATATATCAGTACCTTCATGTCGAAGGACACACCGATAGAGGATACTAGCAAGCTCCAACTAGTGACTATTCCACAATCCCTCCAAATTGAAAGTGCATCGACTGAACATCAGGCGGTCGTATCGACAGAACAAAGTTTGATCCCGGCTCATCAACAGGAGGGAGGAGAAGAGAAGTTAGAAGAAGAGATTGAATTAGATAATCCATAGTATGCTATGGTGAAAGAAAATTTAAAGAAAGTAGCAAAGGAAATAGAGCCTCAAGGAAAAAAGAAAATCAGGAAAAAGGAAAGGGGAAGCGTAAACTTATACTATAAGAGTCAGAATATGAAGAAGAACTGTTGGATACTGCTCTTGACATCATAGAAGATGCGGTAGCAAATAAAATATCAGTCGAAACACAATTCAAGCGGTTTGTCGACTCGAGAGCGAAACAAGGTAGACCAAAAAAGGTAAAAACTACAAACCCTTCAGTTAATGAGGATATTGTTGATTTAGTTTCCACCCCCCCACTCCCATCCCCAACCCAGATCACACAAGAAGATATCCCACAAATACTCACCATCAGCCCTGTAGACATCTGTAAAAATGCTATGCCAGAGACATTAAAAGAATGATTCGATCACTACAGCGACTTCCAGGCATTTATTGAAAAACTCCTCGAATTATTCACATCTGCCCAGAAAATTACCACCAAACACATGTTAACTGAGTCTAGGTCAGCACGCCAGACCCTATCTTAGAAAATCGGCCAAATACCTCAACAACCGAGATTTGTTGGAAACATCAGATCGACATTCTTAAGGAACCCCGACAAAACTTCTCAAATTGTCGCAAGCCGCACTCCATCCTTTACACCATCACGTATTACCCATCCTTTACGAGCCAATGAACCAGTAGGAGACTTAGAAGAGAATGACCAAGAAGAGATTTTAGCAATCAATCAGGAGATCGACAACATACTCTCTGTCGACCCGGATGACCCAGCCAACTCACCACCAGAAGTCAAAGATACCTCGTCGACCGAACGCATCCCAACCACACCACTTATACCAGACCACTCACCATCTCCATCTCCATCACCACCCCCGAATCCAGAACCTTTGCCACACCCTGAACCAACCATTTCAAACCCACCAGATACACACCGAATTGCAAGCTCTTCCCAAGAAGCTCAACCAAAAATTCCCCTAAGTAATGAAGTTCATCCCAATGAAGATCGACAACTGGGAAGTTGGACACCTGAAAATCAACCACTTGTAGAAACACAGGCAGAACAACAAGCCGACCAGCATAGACACAAAAGGAAGAGAAAAGATAAAAAGAAATAGGAACACCACAAAGAACAAAGACCGACAGTGATTCACCTCAGCCAACTAGGATCGACTTATGCAGTTGACACAGTGAAATTAAGAGACAGAGAGTTGGGTCAACTATTAGAAACCCTCGCCACAGAAGCAGCAACAAGAAGTCGGATCAGACAAGAACAACTCGACGACACTAAGAAAGACAAAATTGAATTTCTGTAAAATTGCAGAAATTTAATTCAAACAGTCATACCGGGACCATTAGAGGCCGACACTGACAAGCCACTAGATAAAGTGTATCAGCTATTTGAAACTATGGTGTCGACCTTATAAGCACAACTACAACTTACAAAAGAAGATCGAAAAGAGGAAACATACATATTACTGAGACAACAATACACACCGTTCTCTGAAGCTCGTAAGGTACTGCAGGACCACTTAGAAGAATCAATCATTATAGAAGAAGTACTCCGTAGCTGGCACACCTACTATGGACAAGTATTTCAGCAGACCTGACAGACTCGTGAGCAAATCCAAGCACTAGAAATGAAGCGAGGCCTTGAAGAAACAATGAGGAGTACAATACAAGATCAGATTGTATTGGAAACAACAAAATTATAGAAACTAGAGAAACAAGCACATCAGTGGGTTTAGTAAGCACTACCAAGCCTCGACAAATTGGACACAATTCTCCCAGAGATGAAGAGACTATTGGATACAACAGAAGAAAAGGCTCAATTTATGGGGCCCGACATGGAAAGCATCATAGATCTTTCCATCCAGGAGAAAATGTTGACTTTGTCAAGCATCACAACCTTGACTATCGATATCCAAAAATTACTACAGAATTGGATAGAGTTTCAGTACCAACTTGCCATTACAGCAGAAGCCATTGTGGAAGTATGTGTACAAAAATGATCAACCATCCGACTACACAGTCCATGAAACCAAACTAAAGTAGAAGTAACTACTCAGACAGTGCAGTGTTGAGGAACTCCCCTGTTTCTTCGGGACAAAGAAAGATTTTTTTCATGGGGGAGATGTTGGAGGAGCTAGTCGGTGAGCCGATTAGTCGAATAGCTGACTAATCAGAGATTAGGTCGGCCGCGTAAAGTTGTGTCAGTTGACCGAACCGACAGGTAGTTACTTGTAACCGTTTGTAATCATATATATTAGGTTGTTGAGCCAGATGAGAACTCAGTTCAGTTTTGATGTATGTATGGACCCTCATGTGACTTATTAATACAACTATTATTCTACTTTACCATTCTGTCTCTTGTGTCTGTTATGATTATATGTTTCTATGTGTATTATTGGTAACCTTATGTGATCTATGAGATTACAAAAGTACACCTTTTACTTATTCATGGTTTCTCATCTTAATTTCCTTTGTTGTATGGGCAGAACCACCTAATTACCAATGGATGGAAGTAAATGTTGTTAGGATTAATTAATCCTCCCTTTACCTAACACAGTATATTTGTTCATTTTTCCTAGCTTAGGAGGTCATTATCACTTTATTAGAGTTTTGGTGCCACCATGAATCTTGGTGCCATTGGTGCCATTGGTGTCACTGGTTCCATTGGTGTCACTGGTTCCATTGGTGTCATTGGTGCTAACTCCTACATTTTAGGATCTGTCTTTGAGTTCCACCTTCAGTAGACTATGGTAGGTATTTAGTCATGATTAGTTATGCTCCATTTACCACTAGTTAGTTCATTGCAAGTCACCCTAGAACTAGTTTGGATGATTCAAGGGAGTGTGGGCACCTTTGCTCACCTACCTTCATTAGTTAACTGCTTGTGAACTAAATCAGTTGTCTGGAGTTAAACTAGTGAGCTCTAGCTGTGATTTTTCCCACACTGAGTTAACACGTCAGTCGATTTGAGTTGGTGAATTCGAATCCTATCCACTACATTCAAATTCTCCTTATTATATGAGTATTGTATTACTGAGAGGTTAATGAATATTGATGTAATGATATTTTGTCCAATTCTTGTCCGATTTGTGTGAAATTTCTGTCATGAATCTATTGTTTAGTTTACATTGATTTTTCAATTTCACTGCATCCTTCTATTCATATTGCTTTCATTCAGTCTTGTAGATCTATGGTTCATGAAATTTAACATGGTATCAGAGCCTATGTTCAGGTGACCAACAAACCTCACAAACCTCCATGCTTGCACTAGAAGCAGTTGAGTTTCCACATAATTCTTAGAATCATTGCATTTCTCCCTTTGGATTTTGTCCAGAGAAGTCTATCTAGGTGTGATGGAATCATAAAAAGTGCTCATGTCGAGGTGGAGAAGTTTGAATTGACAATGTTTGTGAATTGAAGTGTTTTGCAGTGTTTTTTTGTAGGTACATTCATAGTTTCTTGAAGAATTGTTGATCAGTATACCAAACGGAGAATTCAATTGCTCTCACCGCCATAATCCTTACACTCTTAAATTACATTGATTATAGGGCATATATGCAGATTGCCTTGTGCAATAAATGCCTGTATAGGATGACAATAGGTAGAGAAGTCAAACCCAAACAATATATTAAGAAATCTAAGTTTCTGAGTAAGCTAGATGAAGCTTTAGGCTTCATGTGCATCCATATCTCCAGGGATCTATTGTTCCACCTTGAGGGACTTAGATTTACAAAGGAAGTATGGGACAAGATCGAATCCTTGCTTTGCAAACATGATGAGTTGAGGGGCCAGCAACTTTGAGATAATTCAATAGTTCTTTTTGAAATACAAAGCCCTAGTCTTGCAATGCAAGCAATGTGGGATTGAGAAGAAGGATGAGCAGCTTGTGCTCTCAATTATGAGCAAGCTTGGCTCAAAGTTTTCAATTTTTGTATCCACTTTCCACTCTGGAAGACTATCCTCCAAAATTGGAAAATGCCATCCCTAGATGCATTTGCAGAATCATTAATCTAAGAACAAGACAAATTGATTTAGATAGGAAAGCTCAAAGCCTGCAAGAATAATCCCCTCTTACATGGAGACTCTAGGAATGCATAAGTAAAAGGGAAATAAAGAGGGAAATAGAAAAACAATATTGTTTCGAAGCCCAAGGAGAAGAATAACCCTTCTGATGGAGCCTCTGGTTCCAAGAATAACAAGAACAAAAAGTTTGAAAAGCTAAATGCTCTTATGGCATGAGAGGAATTCATCCAGAAAGTCAGTGTATGAAGAAGACCATTGACCAAATGTCTAAGCTCCTTGAACAGAACAATATTGCGCTTCCTCAAGGTGCAAAGAAGTGTGAAGCTGGAAACCAAACTGAAGAACATGAGAGGTGTCATGCTTTGAAAGCAGGCTTCACTCAGTCAAAGGCCTATCTGATTGACTCAGGAGCATCCAACCACATGGTTGCTTCCAAAGAATCCTTCACTTCTATATATCTCTTTGGAGGACCAAGCATCCATATGGAAGAGAATTCCTAGATCCCAACTAAAGGAAAGGGTTCCATCAAATTAAAAGATGAAGTGTTCAAATATGTACTCTTTGTGCCCTTTTTAGCTGCAAATTTGTTATCTGTATATTAGATGACACATACTTGCCCACCGAAGCGAGTAGTATTTGGTCCTGAATCAGTAGAGATCTTAGATATCTCAAATAGGAATATTATAGTGAAGGGCATTGCAAACCATGCCTCCAAGGCATATGTATTCTCACACTTTCTTCCATACTTAGATCCAGTACAATCTCAACTTCCATTCAAAAGGGGAGGTAAAAACATTCAATCTTCACCTTTTGCAGATAATGATTTATTGTCTAATGTTTCATATCTAGAAGATGAGGAACAAGATCAACATGATCTTGATTTTGAGATTGAACCTCAAGATAATCTAGATTCATATCCAACACCTATTCCAAATTAGAGGCCTAAATGCGCGCAAAAGCTCATTGAAGCAGTTGGGAATGTTGCTGGGGATCCAAATGATAGAATAAGAACGAGGTCCCAGTATCCGAATGAACATGTTGTGCTCTCCTATTCAGTTTCACTTCCCTCAATTTGGTGCAACAAGCTCCCAGAGAGATGCTACATGATGGTAAGGACTGATCCACAATTTGGCTCACCGAAGAACAAATTGAATCATGTCACCATTCCCCCAAAAAGAAGAGAGAAAGGCAACACTCCTTCTCCTGTCTATCATTAGATTGGAAGAAGATGGAAAAGTTCACATGCACAGTCCCGGGATGCTAGTGCACACAAGAACCAACATTCTGCATTAATGCTCCATAGAGTTGCAGATTGTAGCAATTTTTCACAAGTTTTTGCTCATGAATAAATTTTTTCTCTTAATTATAGAATCTTGTTTCCTGATATCCTGCTTATTTTGAGGAGGGGGGGGGGTGTTCCCATGAGGTTTTCCCCATTTTATTTTTTATTAAGCACTATTTTTATTTCATTTAGATTGTATGGGTGACTTTTGGCCTAGTTGTCAAGGCCCAAGTTGTCCAAATTTAGGATTAAGGGGGGGGGGGGGGGGGTGTTAGGATTAATTAATCCCCCCCTTTACCCAAAATAGTCTATTTGTTCATTTTTCCTAGCTTAGGAGGTCATTATCACTTTACTAGAGTTTTGGTGCCACCATGAATCTTGGAGCCACTGGTGCCAATTCCTACATTCTAGGAACCCTCTCTGAGTGCCACCTACAGTTGACTAAGGTAGGTATTCAATCATGATTAATTATGCTCTTATTACCACTAGTTAGTTCGATGATAGTCACCCTAGTGCTAGTTTGCATGATTCAAGGGAGTGTGGGCACCTTTGCTCACCTACCTTCATCAGTTAACTGCTTGTGAACTGAATTAGTTGTCTGGAGTTGAACTAGTGAGCTTCAAGTGTGATTTTTCCCACACTGAGTTAGCACATCAACAAGTTTTAGTTGGTGAATTCGAATCCTATCCATTGTATTCGAATTCTCATTATTGTATGACTATTGTATTACTGAGAGGTTAATGAAGATTGATGTAATGATATTCTGTCCAATTCTTGTCCGATTTGTGTGAAATTTCTGTCATGGATCTATTTTTCAGTTTACATTGATTTGTCAATTCCACTGCATCCTTCTATTCAATTTTCTTTCATTTAGGCTTGTAGATCTATGGTTCGTGAAATTTAAAAAATGTCTCGTGTTGTGGGGCTTGTTACCAAAATTTGTGGTTCGATGATAATTGTTGACGACAACATGAGAATAAAATTGAATTCTGTATGCATGTCGATGCATTAAGGCATCATATTGGGAACTAGTCGAGGTTTGAAGTTGCTACTGTACAACGATATAGGAATATCATCAAGTTTACTGCGAGGCCTCACTACATATATCTTTAGACATAATGGGATCCCAACATCAATGGTTAACTACTACTTTCCATTTATCAGAGGAAGAAATTGACACCATAGTTCAAGACTCGCCAGAGGATTGGAAGTAGCCTATCACAGATGACCAATTGTCTGCTGAAACTGAGTCATGACATGAGGGTACATCGGGGACACAATGCTAGGGCCCACAAGAAGAAGACAACTCGTGTAGATCTCATCATGATAGTGATGAAGAGTCAAGTGATATCTTGACAGATCCAAATCTGGGAGCTAAGTAGAAAGCTATTAACATGGCGAAAAAGGGCAGGAAGAAGCTAAAGGTCGTCAGGAACTCCACACATGTTGGTCTAACTGATGAGGATTATAATATGTTGGTGGATAGAATGGACGAGGTTGTTGAATAAACTCGTCAAAATATTGACAACTGACATACTTAGTTCTTTGGAGAAGTTTATGACCTATTGCAAAGTCTTTCTAAAGTTGTGAAAGAAGTAAGAGTCACAGATAGTAAACAGGCATCCTAGTCACAAGAAGTTGGTTCCTTTGATGATCATCTGCTTGCAGTCCACACATCACGACAACAGTGTAAGCTTCAGATAGTTCCTATAATAGTAGAGGTGGGCACGTCCGAATTGAATGATGTTATTTGTGATACTGCTTATGTCAGTTTAGACATGTCTATGCTACCTATGTTCAAATTGCACAATATTCAGCAGGAAGCAGTGGAGAAAATAAAGGCACAGGAGCATACAATGTATGATCAACTAAATCAGTCGAAGAGCACCATGTATTTATTACAAATCACCTGGAAGAGAAGGAAAAGCAAATGAATCATTGGTAGCAGGATAGGCAACGACTGGGGAAAGCTATTACTCTTTCCAGTTAGGAAGTTCCATAGGTCGACGTCACACCTGACATGGTTTGTGAAGCCCGTGTTATCAAATTAGGGGAAGTTTCTAGTGACTTCCACCAAATGATTACATACTTAGAAGCTAAGCTCTATCCTAGCACACCTTCTAAGGTATTGGAAGCGCGACAACAACATGTTAGAGAGGATATTCAATAGATACAGGAGGCCAAGGCACTTTGTGCTAAGGCATATGAGGAGGTTTCCCAGGCATGGGAGGCCTTAATGGATGATGTGGAGTTGCAAGATATAACATAGAGACTTCATGAAGCAGAGGCAAGTTTGGTCGGCTTGTGGACCTCATTGAAAGCTTTATCACCGGTAGAGAAGATGAGTAAGGATAGTTATCATAAAGTATTGCAGCAGCAGGTCGCCAAACTTCGGACACAACAACAAAGAAGAATAGATCATGTCGCAGAGCTTCAAGTAGAGGTAGAGCACGTGACTGCGACCCTTTGTCCAGACCATGTCAAGGTCAATAAAGCTTTAGATGCAACTACGGGGGATGTTTAAGAACATCTTAGTTTTGAAATTGTCGAAGGGGTTTCTAAAGTTAAAGCGGATGCTTAGCGACAGGCCGAGGAAGTGACGAAAATATTTCAATATTTTCGAGCTAAGTTGAACACCAGAGGTTTCCATTTGAAGTGGCTCGAGACAAGCCACATGTAAGTGATGGGGGCTATTTCCCCTAGGTAGGTTTTGATTTATTTTGGTCTCTAAGTTTTGGAATTTAGTTGAGGATTGAACAGGGCTACAACGGAGCAGGTGTTGAAACTGTCAGCTCTGAGTTTTTGGGCAGATTTTGGGGGAAAAGTAATTATTTTGATGGATTCTAATAGAAAAGTTAGTGAGATAGTTAGAGGGTTTGTCCACTTTTGGGGTAGTGGGCTCGGGATAACCGTCCAGTACTTAGAGCCTATAAAAATGTAGCAGGTTGGGATTTTTGGGGTTGGTTGAAACAGAATTTTTTGTAAGAATAAGTTTGTAATATCTATAGAATGATTTTGTGTTGTCATGTCGAAGATGAATAAGGGTCATGAGTATACTGTCAATCCGCAAGGTGTGTGCACGGGTTCAATGTAATGGGGATTGTTGAGAAATGTCTGCAAGATATGTGCGTAGACCAAAGCGTTCAAACTAATACTCTTCCTAATTAACGAGCGCTTTTGTGGTTTTTCCCATCTTAGGTTTCCATCTTAAGTCTCTCGTGTCAACCGATGCATGATAAATGTGCATGTTGTTTTGTGTATTGCTGCGATATGTGATAATGTGTTAACTTCTAAATAAGTAAGTGAATCGACACAACTTCAATTGGTTTTATGAATATGTTTAAGGTTGTGAATCCATTGTAATATGTTATCATGGTAGTTGTTCTTTCATTGTCATTTATGTCGATGTCTAGCAATAGAAGATTCCCTTCTTTACTACATAAACCTGGTTCCTACAACTCCTATAGGTATCTTGTGTGAGACCTCACTTGCTTCGCAGGTGTTGGTGACAGGGTTAAACCCTGTCGGGCCAATACCTTAGGTTTTTGTTGGTTTAGTTGAAGTTGAACCTAGGTTAGTCGATATTGAGCCAACAACGACCATGATTTATTATTAACATCCCGTTAAATTTGTGTGGAGATATGAATGCATAAAAGTCATTTTTCCTCTCCAAACGAAACCATGAGAATACTTAGATTTATATACAAAATATTTTTTTGGATTTGTGGTTATTAATACATTGTAGAGATGCAACCATTGCCCACAAAGATGGCACTTGTCAACAACGTTTATTACTTATTTATTTTTCAAGCCATGCAAGGAGCATTTAATAACTTATTTACAATCTTAAAAATCTAATGTATTCGTATGTTTCTATACTGCTCACACTTGTCACTCCATCCAACTATTTGCATGGGAGGTGCAATACCAATATAAATTAAGTTGTTATGACCCTAATTCACCCTTTATTATAATATAAGGAGGGCGTTTGCGTGTTGGACCAATAAGTAATTAAGAAGATATAAACTCCTTGACACCATCGTACTCTTATCTGAGAAATTTTGTGTTGGAAGAAAGTAAAAGTAGGAAAGTGGAATCTCTGTCAAACATAGTTCTCATTGCTTGTATTGAAGACCAAATTCCCCGATTCCAACAAAGCCATGTCCAGTCTAGCATAAGCTTGCTTTGAAGTGGGGTTCTTCTCACTCCTACTATTTGGGATTCATATTCAGATTCAGTGAGATTCCCTTTCTTTAGGGTTAAGGAATAATTGTTTCCTACAATCCCATCTCTATCAACCATCCACACGACGATTTTATGTGGATCATTGGCATACAAAACATCAAAATCATAATTATTTGAAGAGACATTATAGAAGCTAGTAGATAATGTCCTATTTGGAGAAACTAGGTATGTGTTATCTTCATGAGAAGCAACATACCTTTAGCCATATCTTCGAGGAGATTAGGCATATTTGTTAGTCACAAATAGAAGCGATTTGAATATATATGCCTGATAATTGGTGCAATCATTGTGGAGAATTGGTGGTCCATGTAAATAAAAAACATTTTAGTTCTTGAGACAATTAACTCCCTAGAAACAATCCCTTAGCCAAGTCAAAAGGTTTTCTTCATAATTAGTATGTTGTTCCTCTTTGGCATTTATATTCCTCTAATGGTTATGTATATCTGTAATGGAGTGTAATTGTTCAAAGTTCATTATTGTGTATATAAATTAGATGTAAATTCTGGCCACGTTTTTCATATTTATAACAAAATATGAGACTAATTTGAATTATTTGATATTATTTCCATTTCAACAATATTGCTAGAAAAAAAGTAACCAAAAATATTTCCTCTACCAATATTGGATAGAATTACAAAAGTTCGTTCATTGTCCTTGCAAAATTTTAACCCTAGTTGGTATATGTAAATTGTGGTCACATTTCTTCATATTTATAACACGATATGAGACTAATTTGAACTATTTGATATTCTTTCCATTTCAACAATACTGCTAAAAAAATAATCAAAAGGAATTCATCTACTGATGTTGGATAGATTTAAAAGGTAGTTCATTGTCCTTGCATAATTTTAGCCATTTTTCCCTTCAACATAGAGGCAGGGACTTTGCCTCTTCGAAGCACTTCTAGCTTTTCCCTTGTAGTAGCCATCTATATAAAACTAGTCACCATTTGTAATGGTTGTTTTTTTACAATGGAAAACAAGAGCAAACTTACACTATATTTTTTGTGAACAAGGAAGCCAACAATCAACAAATGATTACATTGTAATTTCTTATCTCATAAAGAGTTATAGCTATAGTTATGGGCCCTCCAACAACTTCTCCTTGATTTTGTAAAATAATGGGGCCCCTATGTAAATTTTGTATAAACATTTTCTTTGATTTGATCTTACTTGGGTTTTTTTGATGATTTCATAGCTTTTTTTCTTAGATCCGTGACTTTTTGTGCTTCTTCTTCTTTGGGTTGGTGTTTATGAGATAAGGTTTTGGTGGATTTCAACATTTGCGTTGTTTGACATTTTTGGCATTTTGTTTACATAATGATGATTGCATGTACTTATTTGAGGTTGTGTAAGTTGAATATATGTTTTGGTTTGAAAAAATTGAATCCTTTTGATTTTTCAGCAGCCTCGCCAATTTTGAATCTTCAATGTATAAACAAATTATGTGGTCATTTTTTGTGAATCTTAATGTTTTTATTCAACACTCAATTCTAAGATTTACATTCAATATTTGATCATTCTTTTCTGAAGTATGATGCTTATAGTTTTAAGGTAAAAATTTTTTTGTTAGAAATTCATCATTAACATGACAAAGAATTCAATTGAATTGCATGTGAATATGATGTACATTTAAACTAAGTCAATTATTTAAGAAATATCTTATCAAGGATATACTTTTATCATTTATTTTAATTATACCTACTTTATTGAGTAATTGATTATAAAATTGGTCCTCACCAAGAATTTTTTTAGGATGGATTTTATTAGACATATTTACACTTTAAAGGGAAGATTATTTTATTTATGCTTAAATGTTGAAGCCACCTTTAAAACTTTTATTTTGTATGATAAAATTACTGGTTTAGACAAATATATATATATATATATATATATATATATATATATATATAACAGAAGCAGTAAAATATTTATATATTAAAAATGGTTTTGCACAACCATCCAATACATAACAAGTAAAAAACTAAAATTAGGAAGCTGAGATAAAAGGTCAGCATAAACTACTATCCGAGTTGAAATCCATCTAAGGCCGGCATGAAAGTTCCTACTGTGCACTATTATTAAAGTAGAGTATATGCAAACGAACCCCTGGTTCAAAATTATACAAAAAAAACATAAACAAAGCTGAGAGAAATGTTTTTGTTTGCCAAGGAACCCCACAGGCCGGGTGACTGTAAAGTATTCAATTGGCTAAGTTGCTTCACTGGGGTAATCCTGAAAATGGTTGCATTGATTCATCTGGATGAGCTTCTGTAGATCTTCCTTGATGAAATCGACTGTTCCCATCAGCTCTTTGAGATCTCTGTCATGGTCATTTATATGAGAGTCGTGGAAGGTAATCTGGTAGGATACATACCTCATGTCAGAAACCAAGTGTTTTACATCAGAAGCCATATTCCTTTTGTCCGCGACGCTGACTGCAACAAAATCTGAAAGCCTGCGAATGTGTAACTTGAGGTACTCCTGACCTTCCTTAAGGGTAGAGTACCCCGAACCAAAACCTTTGTTTGCCATTCAAATACCTACAAGCCAAGAAGAAACCTGAATAGCAAAAGTCTTGTTTGTCGACGGAGTTGGAGAGGGGCGGGAGTCAGTAAAAGGCACAATGCTTCTGACAACAAAACCTTCATCACTGTGCAAAATGCTAGAAAAAACTTCAACGGTGGTCAGGAAGAAGTTGGCAGCAGGCCTTTCAACAATCGACTCAGAGTAATCTAAAGAAGAACCTGCAGGAGAGAGCCCAAAGCCTTCGATAGAAGGATCCAAATGCGAAATTGGGAGGGGAGAGGAATTCAAGTGGAGGAAAGGATAACATGCATGAGAGAGCTCAAAGCATTCAACAGAAGGATCCATATACGAAAGCAAAAGGGGAGAGGCATTCAAATGGAGGCAAGGAGCCATGGCGCATGTGTGGGAGGAGCTGGCTCGCATCGAGGAGAAGGATAGGGAGTTAAAGCACAGTGGGGCAGGAGGCCACACGTCGAGGGAAAATCTACTAAGCTAGACAAGGAGGGATGCATTGAACGAGGTGACGTGACCCATGGAGGAGAGGGTCGGGTGCATGAGGGGGTGAGGCTTAGGGGATGAACTTGTGGATTCCCCCTTAGTCATTATAAACCATTGAACCTTAAGGAAGGGAGGCCCCTTTTTTGGCCAAGATATTGGCTAGAGCGTTATTCGATCTGAGAATGTGATAATAGGGAGTGCGAGGGGGCAAGTTCAGGTGGGATATCTTGTCGTAGATTTTTTTGCAAATGATGGATCCTGCGGAGTAGCCCGAGTGCATATTTGGGATGACTTGATGAGAGTCTCCAAAGATGAGAATATTTGAGATGGATCCTTGGTCTATCATTTCTAGGACATGTAGGAGTGCCAACCATTCAGCCTCGTTGTTTGTCTTTGTTTCGAGGCTCCATGCAGAAGTCTTCACAATTTGTCCTCTAGAATCAAAGATGACCCCTCTCGCACCTGCCTCCCTGAAAGAACTTTAAATTATTACTTAAACCAATATGTCTGCAATAAATGCGACTTTAAACTTAAGAAATGAATTATCTCCTATAGAATGTGCATTTATAATCTCACTTTTACATGAAAATTAGATACATTAAAATTCTCCAAATTAAAGGTTAGTATTAATTACATCGATAGGTGTTTTTTTTTCTCAAGGCGTGTTTCAAAAGCATTGTAGCTTTTCGACATTCTTTCAGTGAATGAAAATATGCCACATATTTCATGAGTAAAAACTACCATGTTTCAAGATAAGTTTTTCATGCAGGTTTGTTCTAACATGTTCTGGAAGTTTCCTTGCATCCAAAGTGCTCGAAGTTGGGAGCAGAGATCTCAACTACATTTACAGTGGCAGGTTGATGTTTGGAAAAATGACTTATGTGAAAATGGATGCATATGTATGGGTGCGAGGGTCCTTAATTAGGATTTTCCTTAACCTCTATAGACTTCTAATCCCCAGTGTCCTCTATAGACCTCCCATTATCGTTATTCCACTGGATCATAGTCATTAGTAGCACCTAGAGCATTTGAATGAGGCCAACTCACAATCATGTGACTGGGCATTTCCTTCAGCGAGTGGATAATATTAGTGACAGTTTTGTTAAGGCATTATGTAGAGAGACCAATTCTAATGTAAATGCAGAAAAGAGAACGAAAGGGGAGGGCTCTCTGTTCTTGAACGACAAGGTTTGAGTCGCAATAGGAATTTCCATGTATATCATTTATTTGCATCATGGAACTCACAAATGTGTCCTTCATAGAAATATCAAACCTTGAAACCTTATTTTATCCTCCTAATGTAATTATTGGTTTGCATGTATTGATCATATCTATTTCTATTTTAATTTGCATTTGGATTCTACATTCCATGATATTTAGATCCTTGTTATAACTGTTTGTGTTGATTTCTATTGCAATTGTGTGACTTTGGGCTAGTAACATGGGTTACTCAACAAATCTTGGCCTGACGTTTCATATGAATAAAGAGAAATATGGACACTGCGGGTAGGAACAAGAAACTTCGTTTAAGAAAGAAGAGGGAGGGGATAATGTAGGTTTCCTTGGGTTCTATGGAACTCTACTGAATTCAATCAGAATGTGTACATTGAAGCCAAGATATTCAAAGACCAAGTAAATGAAAGTGGAGAAATTTGGGTATTATTCATCTGTGTGAATACATATACGGGTTTTCTCATTTTTTATGTGTTGTACAGGAATATTGTTAGGTGTTGGGAAATATTGCTTTGGGTTCAACCAAATAAACATTTTGGTCACAAAAAGAAAGCTATGTGAGGCATTATTCAGTAGAAAAAGTAAATCTAATCTAAGATTGTTTCACATTATTCAGTTAGTTTGCATCTCACATCAATAATATCATTAAATCCAATCGGTTGTTTGTAATATTCATAAAGCTTCATGACTGATATATGGGAAGATATGGGTTGGTTTTTGGGTTTTATACTGACTTCTATTTTGTAATAACATATATAATAACACAGTTTCTATATCTCTATTATGGCATCTTAGAATAATTTTTATGACTAGAATCTCTATCTTATCCATTTTTCTCCAATGTCTAGTAAGTAGAACATAGAAACATGAAGTTATGGAGTACAGTGTGGGGTATATAACCTTGTCCATAATTTTGTGTTGCGATTGAAAAAATAATTAGTAATTTTTTTTATGGCCTGTCAAATTTTAAGAAATTATGTTTTTTGATGAGTCAAATGTTAAACTGCATAAACATAAATTGTTTGAGCATGTATAAATGTGACTTGTTAGGAACAATGTTAGTTTTTTAATAATTTTGTTAGTTATTTTTGTTTATTTGCTTGGCGATTTTATTTTTTATATTTAGCAAGCGAAACTCGGGGCTCAAATGTAACTCTATGTTTGTTAGTTTGGAACTAGATCGTGAGCAAGAAATGTAAATTTATAATGTGTTTAACGTCTTATTGCTTAAATTTTAGTCTAATTGTCTACCATTTTTATAGTTTGGTGGTGTTTTGTAGCTGGGATATTTTTCTCTTTGTTGGGAAGCTATCATGGGAGTGTTTGGGGTACAAAAAAGAAAGGCAAATGGGTAGTTGATACGACTAAAAAATCTAGAGGAGTCATTGGTAGCAAAGTGGATCTTGATCCATCACTCTTTCTCAAAAGGGCTTACGAGATCAAAGAGGAAGGCAACTAAATATTCCAAAGAAGAGACTATGTGGGTGCTTTAGAAGGGTAAGAGCAGGCTCTCAATCCTATCCCTAGGACTCACCCCAATCGAGNAAAAGGGCTTACGAGATCAAAGAGGAAGGCAACTAAATATTCCAAAGAAGAGACTATGTGGGTGCTTTAGAAGGGTAAGAGCAGGCTCTCAATCCTATCCCTAGGACTCCCCCCAATCGAGCCATATTCGAAAGCAATTGAGCATCATTTCTGATGAATATGAGGCCTGTTCAACATGAAAGTGTTGATAATGATGCACACTAGCTCTTGAAGTGCACCCTCATTTCAGTAGGACTCTTTTTAGAAGGGAATGGGCATACAAAGTTATGGTCATGATATAATTAGCCATGTAAAATGTGGAGGCACTTCTGCATATTGATGTGAATCATTAGGATGTCCTGGAAATCGTCAAAAGGTTGTGTGCGACTCCCTGAGACTAGCAGGATGCTCAACCACACCTACAAAATAGGCCTACAATGCTTGCCTATTCAACTACTTCTCCAGCAGTGATGGGGGCATTAACAGTTCGAGGAACTGTTGTTGGTGGTATGGGGCCTTGTTTACCTTCTAGACCTATTCCAAAGAAGAAAAACAAACAGGAGAGAGTTCGTGGTGAAAACTAGAGCAATAAATACAATGGTACATTTTTGTAGGAACTTTCTTAGCCAATGTCTTCCAAAGGGTCTTCATCACCACGAAAAAGCTTGGTCTCATAATCTTCCAAGGCATCTTCCAGAGTAATAGATAGGGAACCTAATGGTTCTCAAGGTCACAAAGTCAAACATGCCCCTCATCCTATGAAGAAAGCACAACAAAAAAAATTACATGGAGGAGTTTCAAACTTATTTTTGACCATGATATAAGGCTTAGTCGAATGCATATTTAAGGAGTTTAGAGAAATAGTGAGGAAAAGATTCTCCTCTTCCAAGGAAGTTTTAATAAAATACATGGATTTGGATGGGGATCTTGTGACTATTACAGCTACATAAGAGATTAGATTGGCAGAAATTGTTGCAGATCAACTTACTGAGCAGAAAAGGACAAGGAACTCAAACTCATACTCCTCTGCAAACAAGGGATTGAAAGGCACAGTGTGTAATACCCTAGTTTTGACCCCATGGTATTTGATTGTACATGATGTAAATATTGGATATATTCGTGGAAAGGAGCTCAAGTCCAAGGCCCTGCCATTTACTGACGTTTTGTGTATAGGTGATCAAGGTTGACTCCTATGGTTTTGGTGCTAAGTCAAGCACAAAGCATTTTGTATATCATGTAATTATACAATTTAGTAAAGTACCACAGCTAGCTATGGAACTACAATGTGAAAGAGATGGGGGAATGATTCCACAAGGGATAGGGTGGGGAGTTAGTCAAACCCCCCGAGCCAATAGGGTGAGATCAGGTGTCAATGGGGAAACCCATGTACCTCAGCTACCTTTTTGTCCTCTGTCCTCAATCATCAATTTCTTCCAGAAGTTGGTTGAGGTAGTTAATGCCTTGGGTAGAGGAAGGCATGGCAGTCTGATTGTGTGTCTGAGAAAACCTGCAGGTCTGCAACCTAGGAGGACATGTTATTGCTTTTGCAGCAAGTAACCACACGATGCGTGCCCAGTTCGTCCTTTCTCCTAGATGCACATAAGGTTTTGTTATTCCTAAGGGGTTCAGGATGGCATTCATTATTCATTCACTCTTGTTCATTTAGGGGGGGAATGCTCTCATTCACGTGGAGCATTCATGCATGAGGGAGTTGTTGCTGTGCGAATACCCTGAGTCTCGAAAGTGTTGATCCGCAGTGTTCTGAACTGTGTGTAAGCGAACCCTATTGTTTCTCTGTTTTACAGAGTGGTATGCAAACATGTTATCTATGTTTTAGAGTGGATCCCTGTGCTGTTGACTCTCCCCATGGTTTGTTGTTATATGTGCACCCTAGTTCAGGCCTGAATTGTATGCAGGACTTAGGAGTGGAAGATACGTAGAATGTGCTTGATAAACCTAGTGTGGAACCTCACAATAAGATAAGAGTGGTTGGTGAATCTTCTCTACACATCCTAAAGAGCATTGGAAGGGAAGGTGTAGCTCGAGGGACCGTGGAGCATAGAAGGGGACACTTCCTTGTGTTGGGTGTGTAGGCAAAGAGGATGCTAGGCCAGATAGATCTTGTGAAGGTGTCTTTAGCTCCATGGGTGAGCTCACTAGCTTAGAAGTTCTTCTTGTCCACTGCCTTAGCAACCTGATAAACCCAACTAGGTGGCTTGGATGAATAGCCTGTGAAACCCAACAGTAAGATGGGTTGGCTGAGTAGCTTGTGAAACCCATATGTTGGCTTGGATGTGTCTTGTTGTGTTTGGAATTGTGAGTAATTCTTGGTTGGATAGCCTGATAAATCCATTTGTTGGCTTGGCAGGTCCTTAAACTGATTGTTGGCTTGGTTGTGAAAAGTCAAGGTAGTGTCCTTTGGTTTTGCAAAAAAATGAAAAAGAAAAAGAGTAGAAAAGTATTCGAATAAATTGTGTATATACATTTTTAGTGGATGTGATAAAAGAAATCTGAATGGGTTAAAGAAAACCCCGTCGAGGCTATGGACACCTGCTGGAAGCAGAGGCAATTCCTATGCTATTGGGGTTTTACCTTCATACCACTTAGCTCCATTTTACTCTTGTCATAACTTTAATTCTTCTAAGCAAAGGGGAAACCCTATACTACATACTTTTGGCTTCATGTCTTATATATGATTTATTTGCACCAATTCGTGATATGGAGTATGCTCTTTTGAACCTTAAAAAAAATTCTTAAGAACCTCATGGATCTTTGTTTTGTAAATGTTGACAACTATGTCATAAGTACTATAAATTTCAATTTTCCAAAGACTTATGCAACTTAACAAAGATAACTGGTTCTTCCCATAGAGATGTCATTTGTTGTAGCCACAACGACCCCATCTTTTAAAATATGGGAGCCCTCAGTTTAGATGATTTTGGTATATTTCCGTTGTGATTGATCCGGTTTTATTTCCTACTTAAAAAAATACAAGAAATCCGAGACAAAGCAATTGCTTGATAAGTAGGTTCAAATAAGCAAAGGTCAAATTACTCGATACAATCAAAGTCACTAGTCGGAGATCAGTATGATCATATTTTTCTAATAAACTTCTTGATATTCTGCCTCCAACTTCATAGTAGCTAAAATTGGGAATCGATGATTGTTATGAAACCTGAATTTTAAAACCCAGATTCTACGACCTCGATTTTTCAAAAGCCATAAGTCGTAAAGAATGTTATGTGATTGTTGAAATTATCTACCGACACCCAACTATTACTAGTCGTGACTTTGCGGTAGTCGAAAGTTGGGATATTATTAATTCTCATTATATTTTTCCCTCCCAACTTTCGACATCTGATTTTTACCCTACCCCCGACAAGCGAAAATCAGAGCATTATTAATACATAAGTTATTCCTTAAACCCTGACTTCTAAATCCCGATCCTATGATCCATGCATGATTTGTTTTCATCACTCAATAGTCAAAGGACTGTAAACCTAAACAGAGTTTGGATTCAACACCACTATTGCGCAGAACATTCATCCTGGAAGTAAAAATTTATGCATAGTTGTTTCGATTTTTGCGGTATTATATTGTTTTCATTAATTTTATTAAACCTATAATGAATTCCACGAACCTATGCAATTTTATTTCCTTGCAGGATTACAGAGACCACCATGGATAAAAGGACTATATCTAAAAATCATGTTGATGATTTGAATACCCGAGTCCCTAATTTTGGCTTCTACTCTGACACAGATACTTAGGTATTTGATTAGCTATGTATTGATTGGTCCAGAGTTTATGCCATTTTTTATAGTGATGAATTCTCTGAATTCAATGATGAAGCCACAATATACCAGAATATCAATAATTCTCAATTTCATGCAATTGTTGCTTGATCCGTTGTAACCAGGAATATTTCACCTTCTGTGGACAGAAGTTGTTCCTCTGGTCTGAATGGTTCAGATCCAGAACAAATGAGTGAACGACAAAGGATGAAGACCTTCCTTGGATGTCGTAGACACCTGGAATGCTATTTCGATAGTGAACCTGTGTACCTGCAAACAGATCAAACATGCAAACACATCAAAGCTACCGGAAAATTATCTACTTATCCATGTTAGTGACTAAGGAATCTAACAACATGTACATGTGAAATCAAAACAACAGTAATGTGGGGCGGAAATTAGCTTTGCATTAAAGATGCATGGAGAATCTTACAACCATTTCCTTAGTGTCGACAAGCATCTCCACAAGACAAACACTTCATCCCCATAAGCTCCAACTTTGCTCTCTATGCTCTCCAATGGCTTGGGCTAAGTGGTCAATCCAACAACATAACAATACCTCTATAGTTCTCCCCCTCAACTATGGACATGAGCTTGTATTTATAAGGCTTAATGGATAGGAATAGTTGATAGATTTGTGGATGAGGTAGCTCTAAGATCCTACCATGGGGGATATCAAGCTCAACTGACCTACAATGATAGGGATAAGGGAGGACATGAGGCTCATGATCTAGAAGCCTTGAGAAACTTCTCTTTTTCCCATTTTACCCAGGGTACCGCTTTTCTTCTCTTATGACAGAGCGATTTAGATGAGAAACGCTTATGGACCAAAGACCATAGGCAGTGGCACTGCTTATGGAAAACAGGATGCAGGCGGTGCGAGAAAGGTACCGCTCATGGGCCATAGGTAAAGCGCGGTGATGAGTTTTTTCATGTAGAATTGAAAAACATAGTAGGTTTCCACTCTAAGTGCTAGGATTAAGGGAAAACATGGAAGTTAAGGGTCTTATCACATGGTGGTGATAGGATTTGGGTATAACAGAATGCCCCCCAAAGCATGAGACTTAGAGGGATGCAATGAGCGAGAGCTTTGAGAGAACAAGTAGTCACTTCGAGGTGAAAATGTCAGCTCGATCGGAGCATGTCGTCAAGTAGGCATCCGTAGTACATCAATATTTTTGACTCATAGACACATGTAACGAACTCATGGCTGCAGACCAATACAAGGCAAATCCATGGGAGGAATAAACAAGCATGGTTACTAGAATATAGCGTAGATCCATGTGATAGAGGACTCAAAATTGGACATAGCTACCAGACATACAACATAGATCTATGTCATACAGATGCAAATTTGAGCATAGCCACGACCATACAAACGTGAATCCATTCTAGATATACAAAAATCCATCACAACCTGGGGAAAGCAATGAGCACTTAAACAAATACCCAGGGTCTTCGTCTTGTCTTCCACAAAGTACGATTCTATCCATGTGATTACAATGATCTGAAGTTGAACATGGTAGAAATCACTTGATTACCGGCCAATGATGTGAGTTGTTAACAAGTGCGAGGGAGATCACCATTGATGTCAATGATTCCCAAGGTACCCTAGTACAATCTACTGAGTGCGAATAGATGTCCTGATGTCGAACACCCAGTCGATTCTATCGATTAAAGGTCAATGATGTGAACCTATATCGAGAGCGAGATAATCTGTCATTAAGGCATACATATCTCAAGGTACTAAGTTTTTGTTTCTAAGACTAATTCCCGAATGATGAGCTGATGTCGACGAGAATAGTCTCGTTGAAGGAGGGCCATGATGAGTCCCACATCGACGAAACGAAACTCGGAACATAGTTCTGGAATGATGTGAATATAGTAACCATAAGACTGACTCAAAAGTACTAACACAGAGATTGTTTTGACTGTAGAGTAAAACTTCTTCAACTTCCCTTTGAACATCGGGCAACATGACAAAAGACTTGGTAGCATGACTAAACAGGACAAACACACAGTGCGATAGTGGACAATGCATTCTTTTTAAAGACTCAAAGGAGTGACATGACTCATGAAAGTGGATCGTCACGGACATCAGCTGAATACCCAATTGACTGAAATGATATGCAGACAAGTGCCATGTTCAAAGGTAACGACAAACTACTACCATTTATTTGCAAAATGATTCTCTTCCCATTTCCCCCATCATGGTTGATGAGTGCCTCTTTTCGGTTTTACGAGTTCAAAGAGGGTAACAAACACTCGGTATAGCTTGGCCGAAGACAAGTCCAAACTCATATGTTTTATGAACCTGAGAGAGGAGGGGTTTGTTCCCAAAATGGGTCTCTCAATGTTTAATTTAACGATTCCAATGAAAGAAAACTCGGTATCGTTCATGTTTAGAGAGTCTGAACGATCACGGAAGAAGACTCCAAAGGGTCCTTTTTCGTATGATTTAGTCTCTAAGGCCTAAAAAAGTATAAAATTATACCTTAGAGAACTCTTCCAGTCATGATTGGCTGGAGTGTTCCTTTTTCATAAATAGTCTATCTGAACCGAAAAACAGATAACCTACCGTTGGAGAGACGACTCTTCAAATGCTTTAACGAGTGTTAAGAAGAGAAGATCACTCGACAATCTTTTCATATTTAAGGAGCCAGAAAAGAGTTTAAAGAGGACTCCATTAGGTCTCTTTTCACAACGAGAGATTTTATGAGCCTGAAAAGAATCAGAAATGGACTCGGACCTTTGATACTAAGTTTCAAGAGTGTGACCAAAGTGTCGTAATAAATGCTCAATGACTTTTTCCATTTTATGGTAGTATGAAAAAGTAAAAAACGAACTCCCTAAACTTTAGTGCTACTGTTCTTCTATCCTGTAACAACTCGAAAACAAGTGTTAAATGCGCCGTTAATTAACATTAAGGGATTAGGACTGATATATTTTGAGTAATAAGTGATTTTAAACCAAAACTATAGCATGTCAAACCCAAAGATGTGTATAAAAGTCATGTAAATAGTGATAAATCAAAACATTTTACTATTTACCCATAGTGGAGAGCATTTGGAGCACTTTCCTAGCCAAATTTTTAGTTGCTGATATTGGGAGTTTACATCGTCGAATTCGAGCGCCGTCAGTTCCAGGTAATAGCATAGACCCTACTCTTTCATCTTATGACTTTAATTTTGACTTTTGATGGTGTTTTGAGCTTGTATGGCAAGCCGTAAAATCGTGGAAGCGTGCACCGCTCTTATCCCTTGCGAGATACGCGGTACCTCACTAGAATTGCACCGAAAACAAATTGCACAGGTGGTGCCACCGCCTGTCTTCAACGGGGCACAGGCAATGCCAGCCGTGAAGATGTAAAAATAAGCACACACGCAAAACTAGTTCATTTTATTTGATTTGAATGATTAAGAATGATCCTAATGTGTCTTGTGATTGTTTTTGGTAGGTCCTAGCTGATAAAAAATGGTCATATGGAAAGAGAGACAACATGGTAATGATGACGCCTTCACCGAGTGAAATGCAGGTTGCATAGCCGCATTCAGAGACTACGGAATTCTAAAATTCTTCCGCACGCCCAGCATGGTATCGCATGAGCAATTGCTAGAGCATATACTCTGGATGTGGAATCCGGAGCAACAACATTTCGAGGTTGGTGCTCATATTCTGACAATTGAGGTAGAGGATATCTACTTCCTTACTGGCCTTTCGAGATGGGGTGCTCCCATCTCACTGACTGGTTCCTGCGGAGGGGACATCACTACAGAGGAGTTGATAAACCGTCACCGTATCCCTGGGACAAGGACATCGGGGAAGAAAATCCCCATAAAGGCAGTGATGGATGGATCTCTACGAACTGTGTTATTTACCATGTAGAGAGTGGTGGGAAGCCAAGAGGTGCACCAGGTTTCTAGAGCACATATTCTCTATGCCATAGAGGCCATGGCGCCTACAATATTTAACTGGGAGGAAGCCCTACTTCTGATATTCAAGGATCAGCTGACTAAGTGTCGACAGGGGGAACTGAAGCAGTTTGGTTTTGGTTCCATTCTAGCCTGCTTCTTCTTCGAGTAGGTGCCACAGATGAGACCCCAGGTGGGCTTTACAGAGCTGAGAGCGCGGGACCCTCTCATGCAGAGGTGGGTCCAGATTATGGCCCATACTGGAGTGGGCAGGGGGAAGGTGAATTTCGGTGACCCATTCTTTTGATGGATGAGAGATTAGATCCTCATGGTAGAGGATTATGCATATGCGGGTACAGAATTCAACGGAGACCCTGACTTACCGCTCCCACCTGGTGGACAGTGGGGTGACATCGGTAAGAAGCAAAAAAAAACCCTAAAATGGAAATAATTTTTTTATTTTTATTTTTATTTTTATTTTTATTTTTATGTTTTTTGATGTTTTCTATTTTTTTTTGTTAAGTAACGAGACTTGAATATTTTCATGCAGACGTTGGAGCAGCACGACCTAGGGGAACTACCCCATTGGATAGACGAGCTGGAGCCCGTTTCGTACCGTAGGGTGATGATGTGACCGGGGAGTTAGAGGAAAACCTGGAGAGGTTGACCCTGGACATCCCTGATGCTTCCATTGATGACCTCCCTCTAAGGTATCAGAGACCTATAATGGGAGTACCGAGCCTGTTTAGCAGACTGCTACGCAGAGTGTCCCGGGTAGTGATGTGCTACCACAAGCATCACTAGACGATGTATGCATGATGTATCCACTGAAAGTTGATAGCTTCAGGATTTTGTATGGTGATTTTTACCTAAAAGCCTATGTGCTTCAGATGAGGTCTTGTGACCTATTTTTTGTAAACATGTTCATATATATATATATATACACAGACTTTTACCTGGTGTTTATATGTCTCAAATGGTGAATGTATTTTACATGAGTTTTATGTATCTTTAATTGTTTATTTACAATGAACCATGTTTGATTTTAATGTCATGAATGGGCAATATGCCAATCTAGGATGTAATTAGCTAATGAGTTAGAAACTACATTATGCGCCCTAGGGATATGCCTATAGGTGATAGTTTCAAATGAACTTTCTAACAAGCGTACCCTTCAGAAGAGGTGGAGAAGCACATGATTCCTAATGGTATAAACATGGTTTAGATGGGAAATCATGAGTTGAGAGTCCATCAAGACTACCAAATTGCGAACATCTTAGGAGGCAGCTTCAGTCAGAAGACCTATGACTGTTCTATACTCGGCGATTTTGTTGGTAGCGGGACTAATACAAACCACTCCTGAACTGACCAAATCATCAGCTGGGGAATAGAGAACCCAAGCAGCTAAGTCAAGATTCAAGGTGTTGTGGAAAGCACCATCAGCGAAGCCATAGAAAGCCATCTGCTTTACATGACCAAAACATGGTATAAACAGATACGAACACTAAACTCAAAACCATATTGAAAATACTTAAAGCACACTGAAAGTCAAGCAATATACATATATACAAGATACTATCCAAGAGAGATCTAGGGATAATACCTCTTCAGGTACAACCCATTGCGAGGTTGCCCTAAAGGTATTCCATGGTAGTCAATGAGCTCGTAGGCCCCTTTCTCTAAAACTTTACAAATGACGAAAGGGCCGTACCACATGGACTTGAACTTTCCTTTCCCTAGTTTGTCATATCTTTGATCGTAAGTCAAAACTAGGTCACCCTCGTTAAAGGCATGAAGTTGGATGAATTTATCATACTATGCCTTGACGCGTTTCTTATGTGCCTCATTAACCAAGGCAGCATCTCTCCTAGTTTTGTGAAGGTTATTCAAGTACAAAAATATCTCTTCCTTTGTGGAAGTGTCTGGGAGAAGTTCGACGACAAGTTTCAAGAATGGAATCTGACATTGAATCGGTAAGACAACTTTGAGTCCATAGACAAGCCAGAAAGGTGTGAAACCAGTAAATATTTTCACCGAAGTCCTGTAAGCCCAAAGAGCGGAGAAAAGGATGTGGTGCCAGTTGGATATATTGTCTCCAACAATCCGATGAAGCATAGTTTTCAAAACTTTGCTAATGGCCTCTACCTGACCATTAGCTTGCGGATAATATGGCATAGAGTTTTCATGACGAAAACCTAGCTTGGCACTTAGTTCCTCCATCATTTGATTACGAAAATGTGATCCCTGATCAGTAACTATGGACTGCGGGATTTTGAATCTAGCTATGACATGATTGAATAGGAAGAGAGCAATGGTCTTACCATCTTCCGCATATGTAGGCATGGCCTCAGCCCAATTTGTAAAATAATCAACGACTACGATGATGTTACCATGACCCCCCATAGAGGTAGGCTTACAATGCATATAATCAATGCCCCTTTTGGCAAATGGGACAACGGCAATGACGGGGTGTAGCGGAGCAGGATGAGTGCGCTTTTTGGGATAAAAATGTTGACAAGGTGGGCATTTCTTGACAGCCTCATGACAGTCTTTAAAGACTGAAGGCTAGAAATAGCTATCATGAAGGATTTTCTAGGCTATAGCCATCCCAGATAAATGACCACCACATGATCCAGAGTGGCAACCATTCAACACATGTTCAACTTCCTAATGGGTGAGGCATCACTGGAGAATAGAATCAATCCCATGTCTATACAAGGTGTCATTCAGGATGAGGTAGTGTTTCACGTGGTGACGGATACGGCGGTGATCGTCACGGGTAGATTTGGCTTTGTGTTTGGAGATAAATAAGAAAATCTACATACCATGGATCAGTAGTGCTTATTAGGAACAAGAATTCATCTAGAAATGAATCACTGGGCTTAGATTCCATCGAAGCACAGGGAAGATCACACATGAGCTCGACAAAGACCAAGGATTTTTTTGATGTGGCTCTGGAAAATTCTAGGTCAAACTCCTGTAGTATGAGTATCCATCGAGAGTACTTGCCCTCGAGCACTTGATGAGTCAGGATGTAATACATAGGGTTCTGGTCTTCCAATACAGTGGTTGTGCGGAGCAAAATGTAGTGACAAAATTTTTGTACAGCAATGACTGTGGCCAATGCTAACTTCTCCACGCATGAATATCGGGTTTCAGAATCCATAAGATTCTTAATAGCATAGTAAATCATGTGCTCTTTACCGTTAGGATTTTCCTGTACCAAAACCATAGCGATGGTAGTAGTGGAGGCAGCAATATATAAGAGAAAGTCCTTTGAATAATCTGGGGGGTGTATCATGGGTGAATGAGTCAGAGCGTGTTTGAGATTATCAAAGGCATGTTGGGCTTGGTTATCCCAATAGAATGGAGTGTCCTTCTTAAGGAGACGCATATAACCGTGTGTTTTCTCTACAAAATTGCACATGAAACAGAGGAGGAGGTTTGCCTTCCCTCGCAAACTTTGGAGTTCAAGAAGATTGGTTGTGGCTAGTAGAGCTAAAATGGCGGCAATTTTGAAAGGGTCTATCCGGATGCCATCCTTAGAGACTGTAACACCCCGGTTTTGACCCTATTTGCATTAAAATGTATATGATGTATATATTGTAATTAATCGTGGTGTGGAGCTAAAGGCAAAAGCCCCACCATCGATTTGGTTGTTTTATGTTTCGTTGATTGAAATCGTTGCCGATGGTATATCGTGCTATCCGAAACATATTAATTCTGGCATCATGTAATTATGCATTATAATTAAAATGAACCCCAACCAGCCATGTCAATGCAACCATAATGAAAAGGGCATGATTTTTCCTAAGGATAAGGAGGGGGAATTATTAAACCTTGAGCCAATGGGGGAAAGCCAAGTGTCAGCTGTTAAACCCATTTAGTTGTCACCCACCCTTTTAACTTACTCACCTTTCCTTGTCTCAATCAGTCAACTACCACATTAAAACCTCTGATGCTAGTTGGTTAGTTATTGCTGGGCAGTGGTGTGTGGCAGGACTGTCAGTCCTTTCCCACACGCACACTCCACTAGCAGACTCTTTCACCCTCACATGGGAATTCTTCCTTTTTTTGCCCATCCTCAGGTAGAGACAGTTGTTCTTCTCCTCAGGCATGGGGGTTTTTGGCATTTTTACTCACGCAGAGAGCTGGGAGAGTGGCCTCACAGACATGATTTTGCTACGTGTGTGAATTTCATGGTTGGGGGATTTTGCTGTATGTATTTCTCTTCGTTGTGGGTCTGACCATGTGAATTCACCTCCACGCAGATTGTTTTTCCTTTGTCATGCAGCTGAGAAATTGTTGTTGGTTTCCCCATGATTTTGGATTGATGTGGGTTCTTATTGAGTCGTTTTGGCCACGATAGGGCCAAGAATGACTTAGGACTCAAATTTCTGAGTCAGGGCTATGTATTACCTAAATTGTCACCTTGGTTGTTCGGTGGTGTTCGATTTCCTTCCCCAGAGCTGTGAATTGCTTGTTTTGCTGTGTGTATGTAGTGGTTGGTCTTTGGACTATGTTGGAGTGGGAATGAAGGCTTGGTATGCTTGATAAACATGGTGTGTTTGGGAGCCACCTAGACAGAGCTAGAGGGCTAGATTTCTTCTCCACAACCCATGAATAGCACTGGAAGGGAAGTTAGGGCCTGAGGGACTGTGTAGAAGAGAAGGGACTGATTCCTTGTGTTGGGTGTGTGTGGGTGTCCTAGAAGTCAAGCTAGTTCTGGTGTAGGTGTCCTCAGCTCTTCAATGAGCCCACCAGCTTAGCATTCAGCTTTTCCCAGCTCCCTGATGGCCTGATAAACCCAACTGTGTTGGCTTGGCTGATTTTTGTACCTTTGGCTATGTGTGAGCCTACTTAGTTCCTTATTCCTTGGGGAATCATGCCCAGCTCAGGGGTGGCAGTGTTGCTGAGAGATTAAGGAGCACACTGGCCTATGGTTGGGTGGAACGTTGCAGCGATGCAGCTGGTTGTGGGACAAGTTCTTCATAAGATAAGTATTCTTGTGTTCAATCTCTACAATCAAATTTGATGTTTAATGAATTATGATGAACATGTTGAATGCCTGAATGTATGTTTTGCTTCCGCTGTATGTTGAATAATTATGCATCTCTGCATGTTTTACTTCAAAGAATTTCAGTTTTTATGTATGTACATGTTCATGGGGCTAGTTGCCCAAATAGTTAATGGTATGGTAGCGTCCTCTTCGTCGGTCGAAGGGTCGGGGACACTATAGTGTGGTATCAGAGCACACATTGCAACATGGGCCTCAATGGGCCATGAATAATCAGTGACAGAGGCAAGTTACCCTCTGCCCAACAGGGGAAAAACGAGAAAATTAGAGAAAATGATAGGAAAATTTCAAAAAAAAATTCTAAGTATGAAAATTATCGGATGGCTTAGGCTGAAGCCCATCTGATATGTCAGATGACTTAGTTGGAAACTCATTCGATACACTAGATAACTTAGGTGGAATTCCACCCGACAAGGAACAGGCAGAAAGAGAATGTCAAAAATTTGTCCAAGTTTGAAATTTGTCGATGGTCTCGGCTAAGAGGAGCCGAGGGTCTCGGCTGAGGGGAGCCAATGCTCTCGGCTGGGTTGAGCCGAGACACAGCCGATAAGGAAAACGTAGAGAGAAAATTTTTCAAATTTTTTTCTAAGTATCGAAATCGTCAGAAGGCGTTTGATGAACCCAGCCGATACGTCGAATCAGGTTAGCTGAAGGGCTTCCGATGATGCCAAGGGAGAAAATAGGAAGGGAGCCGAAGCTCTCAGCTGGGAGGACCTGAAGGTCTTGACCAGGCGAAGCCAAGGTGTCGGCAAGGCTTGCCTGAAGGAAGCTGAAGTTTCAAAAAAGGATAGATGATCGAGCAGCCGATGCAATGGTGGAAGAAAGAGGAAGGTAAAAAGAAAATTTCAAATTTTTTTCTAAGTACAGGAAATCTCGAAAAAAATAGGGGATCGGTCAGCCGATGTGTATCGAAAGCTAGAGGAAAATTGATCTGAAATGTCAGAAGAAAATAGAGGATCGGTTGGCCGATGTGTATCAAAAGCTAGAGGAAGATCGGTCTGAAATGTCGGAAGAAAATAGAGGATTGGTTAGCCGATGTGCACCGGAAGGTAGAGGAAGAATGATCCGATGTGCATCGGAAGATGAATGAAGATCGGTCCACTGAGGTATCAGAAGCATTGTCAACTAGTGATCCGATACATCGGATGGCTAGTTGGGAAGAGATACGATATGACCAAAAAAAATTGTGTTTTCAGTGGGATTTTTTAGCGGATTTCAGCAGTTTTTTAGTGGGATTTTCAGCAGTTTTTCAGTGGATTTACAAGGCCAAAAAGGAGCGATATTATGCGCCAGATTGTCCAAAAATCTAAGATATACAAAAAAAAAATTAGGGCGATGCCCTTGCCCCACCCCCTTGACCCCCGTCGTCCCCCTGAGACAGTCGTTCTTTGAGGAAGAAAATTCTGTGTTTTGGGAAAAGTTGTCATTTTATGATTTTTCCAAGAGAAGGTAAGTAATTCTGATTTGTATAAATGTTATGCGGCTAACAATTTTGTTACTAACACATTTTGTAGAATCATAGACACCTTCAAGGGAAGTATTCCAGGTAGTTTTTGTTTGGTAAAGTAAGTTGTGGTTCAGCCATGAGAACCCATGACAGATATGATGCTTGGGATTCCTACGAGCATGCGCGAGATGCCATGGGAGAAAATGTCCGAGTTGGAAATAATGACATAGAGTCTAATGGAAGGAGATTCCAAGAGACATCACCTGATTTTGCAGCCACCATGAGAAGCTTGATTAAAGCCCAGGAAGAGAAGCATCAGTTGAATGCTACTATGTTGCAAAGTTTGACAGACTTGCAAAGGAAGATAGAGTCTGGATAGGGTACAGTAAAACCAGAAGGTAGTAAGAGTAGTACCAGGAGAAGAAGAAGGACTTCTAGTAGATCATCTGACTCCAAAGAATCCAGTGGGGATTCAAGCTCTTCTTCTCGTAAGGGAAAAAGAAAGAAGCACCATAGGGATCACTCTCGGGATGAGTTTAAGAAGGCTAAACCTCCTACATTTGACGGTGAGGTAAAGACTGGACAAGAGGCTGAAGCTTGGATTCTTGGGATAAAGAAGTACTTCCAAGTCCAGGATTATTCGGGAAACATGAAGGCAAGGGTCGCCATATTCAATCTGAATGGAAGAGCATCCATTTGGTGGGAACACTTCAAGCAAGTAAATAGGATCAGTGAAAGGAGACTTAAGTGGAAACAATTCAAGAAGTATTTCAAGCAGAAATACCTCTCTGACAAGTATTATGATGACAAGATTAAGGAGTTCCATGAGCTGAGATTAGGACAACAGACCATGGAAGAGTATGCAAATAAGTTCTTGGAATTGTTCAGGTATGTTAGGTACATCAAAGATGAAAAAGTGAAGGTCCAATGTTTTCTGAATGGATTGCCTCAGTATTACAAAGACAGAAGTGAGTTTGATGAACCTAGAACTCTTGAAGAAGCAATAAGGAAGGCTAAGTATTGCTATGAGCAAAGCAAAGGTAAACTTGATTACCATAAGGCATGGAAGGACAAGAAGAATGAGAAGTTTGACCAAAGAAAGAAAGGTTTCAAACCTTCTAACTTCAGGAATTAGCAGAAGTAGCCATCCCAAGCTACGAGTAAGCCAGTTGGAGTGATAGGAGAAAATCCTAAAGATCTAGAATAGAGGACCACTCCAATGTTGGAAATGTGGAGGACCCCACATGCGCAGAAGTTGTCCGATCGAGAATGAGAGTGCAAGGCCAACTTACAACATTCAAGAAGCAGAAACAGTGGGTCAAGTAGCAAGGGCCATCCCTAGGATTTATGCATCAGTGGAGGACTGCCAAGAATATCACCAGTCAACTGTGGTTGAAGTTGTAGGTAAGATTGTTGAGCAATCTATTTCTATTTTTATTGACCCTGGTTCTACTCACAATTACATTACCCCTAGAGTAGTGGAGAATTGGGCTTTTAAGAAAGTAAAGCATAGAAAATCTTGGTTAGTTCAGCTAGCCACTGAAACTAAGATAAAGGTTAGTGAAGTGGTAGAGAAATGTCCATTGGTCATGAATGGATTGGTCACTTGTGTAGATCTAAATGTTCTAGAACTTGGTTCCTATGATGTTCTCATTGGAATGGATTGGTTAGAAGCTCACAAGGTAAAGCTTGACTGTTACAATAAGAATTTCAAATGCATAGATGAAGAAGGGAACCTAGTAGTGGTAAAAGGTATTCCAAAGGTGATTTCAGTAAGGCAGGTTTTAGCAATGCAGTTGAAGAAGTTATGTAGGAAAGGTTGCCAGTTGTATGCAGCTCATATTTTGGAGGCAACATGGGATGAAACTCCCAGGTTGGAGGACTATCAGGTGTTACAGGAATTTAAGAATGTGTTTCCTGATGAGATTCCAGGGCTTCCTCCAAAGAGGGACATTGATTTCACAATTGAACTTGTGCCAGGAGCAGCACCCATGTCCAAGACAACCTACAGGATGAGTACACCAGAGATGCTAGAACTGAAGATGCAATTGCAAGAGTTCTTGGAAAAGAAGTATATCAGGCCGAGTGTGTCTCCTTGGGGAGCACCAGTTCTGTTTGTAAAGAAGAAAGATGGTACACTCAGGTTGTGTATTGATTACAGATAATTGAATAAAGTTACCATGAAGAATAAATATCCTTTTCCTAGGATTGATGACCTCTTTGATCAAATGAGAGGAGCAAAGGTATTTTCCAAGATTGACTTGAGGTCTGGTTACCATCAGGTGAGAATCAAGGATGAAGACATTCATAAGACAACCTTCATAACAAGGTATGGACATTATGAGTTTGTAGTGGTACCATTTGGTCTCACAAATGCACCCGCTACATTTATGTGCCTTATGAACAATGTCTTCAGCAGGTATTTGGAAAAGTTTGTTCTTGTTTTACTTGATGACATTCTTATTTATTCTAAGAATGAGGAAGAGCATGAAGAGCATTTGAGATTGACATTGCAATTGCTCAGGGAGCATCAACTGTATGCAAAGCTGAGCAAGTGTGACTTCTATAGAGATAGAATTCAGTATTTGGGTCACATTATCTTAGAAGAGGGTATATTTGTGGACCCTGAAAAGATTTAAGCGATTATGAATTGGCCTACTCCAAGAAATGTGACAGATGTAAGATCTTTTATGGGACTTGCAGAAAACTACAGGAGATTCATTGAAGGATTCTCCAAAGTTGCACATGCCATCACTTCTTTGCAAAAGAAGGGGATAAAGTTTGAATGGACATCAAGGTGTGAAGAAAGCTTCTAGCAGTTGAAAAATCTTCTCACCAGTGCACCAGTATTGAAAGTTGCAGACCTAGAGAAAGATTTTGTGGTGTGTACCGATTACTTGATGGGTAGAAGATTTGAACTAAGGACAGACCATTGTGGTCTGAAGTATCTATTTGATCAGCCTACTTTGAATGCTAGGAAAGCAAGATGGCTGGAGTTTTTATGTGAGTTTGATTTTGAAATCAAGAACATAAAGGGAAAAGAGAATAAGGTAGGTGATGCACTCAGCAGGAAGGTGCAGGAAATGCATGTGGCATTTCTTAGTATTTGCCAATTAGATTTGAGGCAGTAGATTGTTAATCGTACTGCTGGAGATGAATTGTATGAGCTGGTAAAAGACAAATTGTAGCAGCAAAGTATTGATAAGAGGTATGAGGGATATAAATTGGAAGAATATGGACTTCTTACTTATAAAGGCAGAATTTATATTCCAAATGTAGCAGAGTTGAGGAGAGTTGTTATGGATGAAATCCAGCAAGCTCCATATTTTGGTCACCCAAGATACTAGAAGACAATTGCTACCACTAGAAATAGTACTTTTGGTCAGGAATGAAAAAGGACATGGCTGAATACATTTCAAGGTGCATGAAATGCTGGCAGGTAAAGGTTGAGCATCAACACCCAGTAGGTTTGTTGCAGCCTTTGCCATTTCCAGAATGGAAATGGGAAGTTATTTCCATGGATTTTATTACAGGATTGCCGATGACTTGGAGACAACATGATTCCATCATGGTTGTGGTGGACAAGTTGACAAAGGCAACGCATTTTGTATCGGTGAAGTCTACACATAAGACTAATGACATTGCAAAGATCTTCATGAAAGATATTTTCAAATTGCATGGATTGCCTAAGGCAATAGTCTCTGACAGAGATGTCAAGTTCACTTCCAATTTTTGGAAGGGGTTGTTGGTAGATTTGGGTACAAAGCTAAAATTCAACACTGCATACCATCCTCAGACAGATGGGCAGATAGAGAGGGTTAATCAGGTGCTTGAAGATATGCTTCGCATGTACGTGATGGACAAACCAACCAAGTGGGAAGATTACTTACACTTGGTAGAGTTTGCTTATAACAATGGACAGCAGGCATCCTTGGATATGAGTCTGTATGAAGCTTTGTATGGAAGAAGGTGTAGGACACCAGTGACTTGGGATAATCCAATGAACAGGGTTGTGCTTGGTCCTAAATTGCTTAAGGAAATGGAGTAGGAGGTTGTAAAGATCAGGCAGAATTTGAAAGCAGCACAGGACAGACAGAAAATCTATGCAGATAAGCATAGGGTGAATAGGGAGTTCAGTGTTGGGGATCATGTTTACCTCAGAGTGAGGGAAAAGAAGAGTTCCTTGAAGCTTGGAAGTTATGCCAAGCTGTCACCAAGATATTGTGGGCTGTTTAAAGTGCTTGAAATAATAGGGCCAGTTGCATATAGACTTGCATTTCCTGCTAGCACTAGATATCATAATGTTTTTCATGTTTCTTTGCTTAAGAAATATGTACATGATCCTAACCATGTGATAAATTAGGATGTGATTCAGGTGGAACTCGAGGGAGAGTTCCAAATCGAGCCAATGCGCATCCTCGACAGGAAGGTCACAATGCTCCGAAACCGAGCCATAGGACAGGTAAAGGTGCAATGGAAGTACTACGGTCATGAGGAGGCTACATGGGAGCTGGAGGATGCCATGCGATTGGCACATCCATTTTTGTTCAAATCTGTGGAACACTGAGGTGATACCAGTGTATAGCATTTTGTTCAATTTTGTAAAGCACTGAGGACAGTGCTATTGAAGGGAGAGGGGAATGTAACACCCCAGTTTTGACCCTGTTTGTGTTAAAATGTATATGATGTATATATTGTAACTAATCGTGGTGTGGAGCTAAAGGCAAAAGCCCCACCATTGATTTGGTTGTTTTATGTTTCGGCGATTGAAATAGTTGCTGATGGTATATCGTGCAATCTGGCACATATTAATTCTGGCATCATGTAATTATGCATTTTAATTAAAATGAACCCCAACCATCTATGTAAATGCAACCATAATGAAAAGGGCATGATTTTTCCTAAGGATAAGGAGGGGGGATTATCAAACCTTGAGATAATGGGGAAAATCCAAGTGTCAGCTATTAAACCCATTTAGTTGTCACCCACCCTTTTTACAAGTCCTTAGCAGCCTCTGCTAAAAGAGCTACCCCTTCTAAAGCTTGAGTCTTCTTTCTTGCTTTCTGGTGATCAGCTTCCAAGTCTTCAACTCTTTTTGAAAGCTCCTGATTCTGCTGTGTTAGCTCTTGAATGGTTTGTTTCAGTTCTGCATACATACTTTATGTCTGTCTTTTCCTTTTCAAAGCCTCCTTTGAAACTGCAATTAATTCCTGATAGTGGCTATTTACCTCTTCTAAATATTCTCTCAATCTTCTGTTAGTAGTCACTAATCCCTCATTTGTCTCATGCAGGTACTCTATCTGATATTTGTACTGTTTGATACTCCTCTACAAATTTTCATTTTCTAAGTCAATGCACTTCCCTTCTGATACTGGATGCATTTCTTCTGGCATCCATGGAATTTTTAACTTCTTAAAAATCTCTTCATCTTCTTCTAGTTGTTCTGTCATGGCCACAGGGACTTCTGAATATTCTTTGACTTCAACACTACATTGGGTTGATTGCCCTGCAACCCTTCCTTTCTCTGCACAAAAGCTTGATATGACTGAATGCCACTTCTTTAAATCATCTTGATGCTGGTCTAAGATTATCTTCTTTCGAACTTCCTCAAATATCTCTGAAATTTTGGTTTCAGTGAAAGCTAATTTATTTTTTGAAATAATTTGCTTCTTACCCTTCATCTCCTTGTCATTTTGATCTTCATTGTCTTCTAACTCTTCTTGAGATGAAGAGTCTTCAATTACTGTAATTTTCTTTTGAGCTAGTTTAGGGTTTAACAATTTTTTCATATTCAACCTGAGTTTATTCTTAGGTCTAGTCTTGGGCCTCCAACCTGCCCCTATTTCCCCTAACATACACAAAGCTTTTCCTTGATGTCTGATAGAATCTAGCTGAACTACCTTTCTTTTAATCCCTCGTGACATTACCCCCTCTTCAGACTATTTATGTACATCCTGTTCAGTGTCAACCCTAGCTTCATCAGACACCTACTTTTCCTCATCTTCAGACTGCACTATAATAGGAACTTGTTCCTGTTCTTTTACATTTTCCTTTACTTCTTGTTTTAGTTATACATAAAGAGTATCTTATACAGGCTCCACATCTTTCACTCCTGCCTTTGAAATTTCATTTTCCTCAATATTGGTTTGATGTTCAACTTCAACATTTTCATCTCCTTGAGTCATAGATTTTTCTGGTACATTATCCTCTTCAATCTTGACTGTGACTCTCTTTCTCAGTTTCTTGACCAAATTATGACCTTTATTCAATTGTCTTTTCTGAGTTTGATCTTCCTTCTCTTTTTGAAATCCAAACCAAAATATAAAATAATCCCATGTTTTCTCCTTCTTTCGAAGCACAATACTTATGATTAGCTTTATTAGCCCATGATGAAATATAGATTGTTTAGTATGGTCTTGATGTTCCTTTACCCTACTAGACATATTTTGTAGACTTTTAAGGAAAAAGAATGGAAGATTCATCTTTGCTTCATGGTTAAGATGATGCAAAAACCTGAAATGATACTTAAAAACAAATGCAAATCTTCCTTCACAAGTGATATAACTTTGCAGAATTTTTATTGGCTCTCTCCATTCTGGTTTGAATTTATGGATATGTACTCATTTACCCCAGTCTGCAACCACATATGGAAGTAAGTAATTCTGTGCATCAAAGGTAAAAGGTATTTTTTAAAACCAATATTCGCCTTCATCTGGGATCCCTGTAGCTTCTGCTATCAGTTCTCTGGTCAACTCAATCTTCAAGGTGTCAAAAGTAACAATATCTTTATCCAAAAACTGAGCAAACTTATATGAGACCTCTGTATGATACCCATCAATTTTCTAAAAAACGCTTAACCATCCTGCCTCTAAAAACAATCTTGCACAATTTGGGAAAGCTTGAACCCAAGACATGTCTAAGGGTTCAGCTCTGTTTGTTTTCCCACTCCTCTTCATTTTAAATGACTGAACAAATTGCTTCTTTCAGTAAAAAAACTCTAACTCTATTCAGATCTTGGCAATTTTGACAGACAATGATATGTTGGGAAACTAAACCCCTAAACTGGATTTTATCACTTAAACTGATAAGAATCTTAATTCTTTTGATAGAGAAAATTCGACATTTAGCATCAATTGGGTTTATATACTAGCATTCTTCATTAAATTCCATAATTAATATTTTGTCAATGAAAACCCAAATACATGGAATATGATAGCAATTCGCCTCCTACCTGTTAGAATAGTGAATTCAACTGCTAGAAATGCGTTTTCCTGTCTGCTAGGTGTCCAATTTCATTCTTTAATCCTCCTCTGACCACCATGATAGTGCCAAACAGTTTCCCTTCAAAGCCCTAAATTACCGACCTTCTTCAAACCTTGATTACAAACTGCCAAACCTTTGCCACGAACTTGTATTCTCTTCATGCACCTCAGGAGATGCGTAATTCAAGGCGACTTTTCCTCATCATGGATAATTATCAATGTTCCACTACTATGTATCATAACTTCCAGACCACCACAAATTACCCTAATGATTGCTTTCTTGAACTGTTAACACCTGTCACAATGATCACTCTGGCCGAGAACACGTATCAAACCCATTAACAAGTGTGAATGACCTCTCATATGTGCGAATTTCCAAAACTTTGAACCAAAAATCATGATTTTCAGATAGCACGATTTTCTTGTAGCACGCGTGTGTAACTTTTTTGGGCTTGTGCTACAAGAATGCCTGTTTCAGTAATTTTCAAAAATAAACCTCACAAAAAAGGGTTAACTTTGGTTAAATGACTTATAATAAAACTTTATGATATTTTTTAGGATCTTTAATTCATATAAACATCCTACAAGCCCTTGAAAATTATAAATCTTGCTAGATAAAGCCAAAATTGGAAAAAATCTATGAAATCACCTCAATACAAACATAACAATCAAAGAAAAGGTTTAAAGTAACCTAAAATCCAAACTTAAAAATGAACAAAACCATGTTTCAAATAACAACAAATGCTTTAAAATGAGAAGAAAAAACAGGCTATAACACTCCCAATATACGCAAGGTACGTGGGAGCTCAAATCGTTAGTAGTGCTGTCTAATGCATAACCGTACACAAGGGGCCTTTCGATATACAATCGAGTACGTGAAGTACCTTTCTATATACCTCAAGGGTACATGAAAGGCCGTTTGATATACTGACAGTACGTGGAAGAACCGCGCGAGTCTCGTGTGTAATGCGGACGAGTAACGACAACTCCTACGCTTAACGACGCCTGGACACGTCTCTAACCTATCACTCAAATTTCTATGTAAATTTTAACCTATAACTACCGTTAATTTTAAAGTGGACGGTTAGGTGAATGCATGGATTTTTGACAGAAAAAGTAAAACCATGCAGTATGCGTACGCAGATATTTCACTTTACCGTTCGTGGTATTCCTACCTATGGGAGGGAAAGAGAGTATTTTCTTTTGTTTTAAAACCAAAAATTTCCAAACAACAATCTTGAACAAATCAAAATCAAAGACAAGCAACACTTTCCAAACTCTTTTCTCTTTTCTGAAAGCAATCAAAAGGGGAAGAGTCTCTTTTCCTAAAAGAAAAACAAGAAGCACACTATATGCATATGCACTCTATTTTTCGATTTTTCTTAAAACATAAATAGATCTAGCTTAATACTACAATATTTTTTATTTATTTTGATAAGATAGTACTAATGCAAAAGAGACAAAAGAACACAGAGAACCTGAAAGCTTGTGAGTGCAATCGGAGATCCAATGTCTTATGCTCAATGATGATAATGATCTAATCTCAGTCAAAAATTTTCTTTTAAACAAGCCAAAAGAAGTATTCTATGGAAAGAAAAAATGAAATCAAGATGCTAATCAAATGTTTTTATTTTAGTCTTTATAACAGAAATGAAAAGAGAGCTCACTAACACCTAAGCTTTTGAAAAAGAAATCCTTTCACAAACACAACCAATAAGCACGGAAGGAAATGGACAATCAACAAGCCTAATCTAGCTTTTAAATTCTTCAATCAAACCAATCTTTTACCATAGAATTTCAAAACATAAGCATCAGATTCTAACACACAAGCCTGACAGTGCAGGGCTGAAAGCAAACCAACTCAATTTTTTTGCAAAGAATGAGAAAAGAGTAGTCTTGGAACAAGGCCTACCTGGCACCGCGAGGGGTCTTGACAGAGCGGTTCTAGATGAGCACCACTTCTGGACAATAGGACTGAGGTAGTGGCACCGCGTGCTGCTAACGGGTTTCAGGCGGTGGCACCACTTATTTCCAACAACGCATGAGTGGTTCCTTGAATAGATCCAAAACACAAAGGAGAATGAAATATCAAGTTAGAAATTGATCAGATCAAGGAAAAAATTGATGGGTTGACAGTAAAAAAGAGCATAAAAAGTCGAAATAATTTAGATATGAACAAATCTGAAAGTTTCAAACCAAAATTCATTGAGTCAGATGGCAGATCTGACTGAAGAGAGTTGGATATGGAGCCTAGATTCAGACAAGAGTTCAAGAACTGAAGAAGACCAGATCAACTGATATATGCACTACTCCCCAGCGGAGTCACCAAATTTGTAAACAGGGATATTTCACCTTCTGCAGACAGAAGCTGTTCCTCTGATCTGAATGGTTCAGATCCAGAACAAATGAGTGAACGACAAAGGATGAAGACCTTCATTGGATGTCATAGACACCTGGAGTGCTGCTTCGATAGTGAACCTGTGTACCTCCAAACATATCAAACATGCAAACACATCAAAGCTACCGGAAAATTATCTACTTATCCATGTTAGTGACTAAGGAATCTAACAACATGTACATGTGAAATCGAAACAACAGTAATGTGGGACAAAAATCAGCTTTGCATTACAGATGTATGGAGAAGCTTACAACCATTTCCTTAGTGTGAACAAGCATCTCCACGAGACAAACACTTCATCCCCATAAGCTCCAACTTTGCTCTCTATGCTCTCCAATGGCTTGGGCTAAGTGGTCAATCCAAAAACATAACAATACCTCTATATTTCTTCCCCTCAACTATGGACATGAGATTGTATTTATAAGGCTCAATGGATAGGAATAGTTGAGAGATTTGTGGATGAGGTGGCTCTAAGATCCTACCATGGGGGATCTCGAGCTCAACTGACCCACAATGATAGGGATAAGGGAGGACACAAGGCTCATTATCTAGAAGCCTTGAGAAACTTCTCTCTTTTCCAATTTTACCCAGGGTACCACTTTTCTTCTCTTATGACAGAGCAGTTTAGATGAGAAATGCTTATGGACCAAAGACCATAGGTGGTGGCACAGCTTATGGAAAACAGGATGCAGGCGATGCGAGCAAGGTACCGCTCATGGGCCACAGGTAAAGCGTGGTGCTGAGTTTTTTCATGTAGAATTGACAAATATAGTAGGTTTCCACTCTAAGTGCTGGGATTAAGGGAAAACATGGAAGTTAAGGGTCTTATCACATGGTGGTGACATGATTTGGGTATAACATCCGTCGTTCTACTGTATACAAACCTAGTTAAATGGGTCATCGATTTCAAACACGTTTTGACCATCAATTTTAGAGACTCCAATAAAATGGTTTTTGTGAATATCAAACTCAATAATTTTGCCAAAATATATGCACTAAAGGCTCCAAAACAACTACTTACACTGGAGATCATCGAAGCATTCAAGAAAAATATTCAGCTAGAGGTCATACTAAAAACATGGATGGTTGATCCTAGCATGTTCATTCTTAGAACAAATAGGCAATACCCCATCATTTGCTTAGAGAACCCGACAAACTACTGGTGGCCATGCTCTTCAAATTATATGGCGTTGAGAATTGCCAATACTTTAAATTGGGATGGATCCCATTGGATTATTACATAGCGACTACAGGTAAATTTTTCATTCTGGTGCAAATTTTCTCTCTTACATTCAAAGATGCACTTTTCCAAGTACAAAAAACCCCAACCACAAAGAAGCTTGATTTTTATCTATCACATATCTAATGGACATGGTATGTGCTTCATTCACCTTTCCCACCATGAATTGGCCTTGGACAAGGGAAAAACCTCCCATTCATATCTACTGTTCAATATCGTGGGAATACAATTATGAACCACATATATATGACATATGTGACAATTTTAATAGTGCTGTTAACTTTCCTATTTTTAAGAAAAATGCTCCTCGGCTTTCAGAGAAATCCCTATTGTTGATTGCAACTATGGGAGATTGGAATAGCACATAGTACTTGCTAGTTATTCTAATATTAATAAATTTATTAGGATCTTTATCTAAAAGAATAGCAAGTACACCAAGACACACAAGATAGAGCAGATACACAAGACATAAAGTGTTACACCTGAAAGTTGTCTTTATGCTCAATTCCCTGAAGTAGCCTGGCCAAACCTTGTTTTGAAGGAACCTTTTTGCTAAATTCTAGGAGGTCTAATGAAACCTGCCTACTGACATAGAGCATCAGACTAGATTGATGACTCTTTCCTAATGACAAGGTGCACCGATGAAACTTGTTTCTTGAGGACAAGGAGTGTTGGCGCAGCTTGCTCATGTACAAGGAGTGTCAACATCCTCAAAAAGGAAAAAAGAGAAGATCTAGAGAACCTTCTATATGAAATTAATCGTGGAGGCTTATCCCAGCTTCTTGGATTAGGTGGCATCTATACCCCTAGACTCTAGGGATGATCCCTCACCTTCCTCCCTAAGAAAATCAACCCCTTTGAGACCTCTTTGGTCTATATATACAAGCTTCATGGACCATGATAGGGGGGAGAATCAATAGAGCACCTTTATGCTACTGGAATCACTATTGGTATAGAAGGAAAAGTGTGTAGCTTGTGAATGAGAGACTTGTAGAGTTTGTAGAGTAAATCTGTGTGAAAGTGAGTTAAAGACATTGTGAGAACAAAGCTTCAACATCAAGGTTTTTTTATAGTTTTCTTCTTTGTTTACTCTTAATACAAATATGTTCCCCTTTCCCATTAATGATTTGTCTTAAAATCAATTGTTCATTACTTTTCTCCTTGATCATTAGTATAGATCATTGAATTATATTGTTGCTTTCACTATTGTATATTGTTCCTTACATTCTTTTGCAGATATATTTGATCGTAAGAGAATCACAAGGCAAGGATCACCTTCTCAGTGAGGTAAGAAAGATTCAAATTCAAGTAGTTTAATTGTCTAGGGAGAGGATGCATTGCTGTGGTATTTTGTTCTATATATTCCCCATGTAGACTAGGGAAACAATATTTGTCTGCATTGATTGAGAATTTTCGATAACAAAATTGGCGACCATAGTGGGGAACGATCAGATCTATTAATTTTCACTTTGCTCTTGATTACAAGCTCTCAATTTTTTACTCTTGCTCATTCAAGGATTCAAGGTGAGAAATCCATATTATTTCAATTCCATTTTCCTTCTTAGGTTAGTGTTTTGGACTAAGCAAATTCCAGTTTGATTTACAATTGCTTATTTTAGAGGTTATTTACTTCTTATGGTTCTCTAGATCCATTGACGCACCTGGGTTTCTTTGGTATACTGCCAGACTGTTCCTGACACCTTTTGTCTATTGTCACAGTGTGCCACTGACGCCTTCTTCCTAGAGTTAAGAAGTGCTGCTGACGCTGAATGCGAGAGAGAAAAGAGCACCGACCTACACACGACGCCCTGGTTCTACCCTGCAGAGTGCGTCGAGGTAGTCCATCTCAAACTCCATAGCTACTTTTTTGAATTTTTTTTTCTTTTGTTTGGGTTTGCCAATTTTCTTCTCTGCTTATTGACAGGTTTGATAGTGTGCTTATCTTGAATGTATTGTTTTTGAGTTAAAATATTGAAAAGTTGTCTTAGTAAAGGCTCTAGAATTGAATGGTTTTGTGTGGAAGTTTGATCTTGGGTTTATAGTTTTCATTTAGATCTCTTAAGGTTCTTTCCAGATCCACAAAAAGAGAAATATTGTAGTTTCTTAGGTTTTCATAGAGTGATTTTTTACTTGTTCTCTGCATTTCCATTTTGAAAATACATCAAAAAACAAAAAGAAGTGTTAGATATGTGGCTTTGAGATTTGATTAGGCATTCTTGTTATATCTGATTGATCAGGTAGAGTAATAGTTCTTCTTTTTTTAGTTTTGGTTGTGAAAAACATAGACGTTAAATCATTAGGAAACTATTTCTCTTTGTGATTAGGGATCTTTGTAGTTTAGCATTGAGATGTTTTGTGTGTTTGGAAGTTGTTTCAAGGTTGAAGAATGAGTTTTAAAAGTTGCATGGTGTTTTCATTCATTATTTGAAAGGAAAAATTCTCTCCCTTACTCTAGTTAGGGTTCATCGAAGAGAAAATTTTGCATTTCATTTAGATCATTAAATCTTGCAATTATTACACACTCTGTAAAAATTCACTAACTGTCAAGATAAAATTGAATGGTAGCTTAGGTTAAAATATTTAGATATTTGAGTGATAGGTCAGAAGATGTCTTCTGATGCCTATAAACACAGGAGCTGTCATTTCTTGCCTTCACTGCATCCTGGGGACTGTGCAGTTATTCCACATACCAATCGATATATTGAACGACTTTTGATGTATCCTTGAGGTATATATAAAGGTTCTTCATGTACTCGATAGTATATTGGAATCCCCATTTTGAACGGTTGTGCATCAGACAACACTAACATGGATTTGAGCTCCCACATATCTTGTGTATATCACGAGACTCTTCTAGGGACCTATACCAATTGAGAAAATTGTTTTGGCCATCTTGTTGAAGCAATACACCTATAAAAACACTTGGGGAGCTACTACGCACGTGTCATCTAGGTAGGGTTCCGGTTATTGAATCCATGGAAGAATATTCTTCCTTTGAAAATCCATCTACCCTGATTCCTGTGATAGCTCAACAACCTTCTTCACATGATACAACCTTTCACTCTCCTGTGGAAGGGTATTCTGGTTTGCAAGATTGGTTGTTCACCCAACCTTTGAACAATCCCATAGCATATGAATTTAGTCCAACTACTCCATTATGGGAGACTTCCCTAGTACAAACCATTTTTGAATATGGTATGACTTCTTTATCGTATGCCAAACCTCCTCGGAGTACCAGATTTACACCAATTGAAGAATTTTTCAGAGGTCCACTACTTCACACTACGTCTTGTCTGCATACTATGGCGGAAAATATAAGAAGACAAAGTTTCTCTTCTTTATCCCCCTCATTTGGAAATAGCAAATATGTAATACCATTCTCCTGTTCGGTCTTATGTTGCTCCTGCTTCAAGAATACCAGTTCAAAATGTGGTTTCTTATGACCCGGGTCAACCCTCTGTTGGAAACATGGCAATATAGGTTGGCATTGATGGAAATTGAAGAATCATGTAGAGAAGAAAGCCTACGTGTTGACGATGAAGGAGCTAGTGGTTTGGAAACAGAGGAGTTGTGCAGAGAGCTCAATTAGGGATCGACGACTAAGATTCAAGTAGATTGATGGTTTATAAGGTAAATCTACAACAGTAGCTAAGTTCCACATGGAAATCATGTGTAGGAGTAAAGTTTCGCATTAGTTCAGAAATGAACGGTCAGGAAACTTCCTGCACAAGATCCAACGGTTATGGATAAGATCCGCTAAGTGCAAGAAGGACAAGGTGAAGTTCCACGGTTGATCAGAGATCAACGACTGAGGAGCATTCCAAACTAGATCGACGGTCGCAGGAGAGTTCCACATAAGATAGGTAGAAAGATTGTAGTTCAACAAAGTTTCGAAATCGGATGGCTGAGGATCAGTCCGCAAGAATATTGACGGTCGATAGTAGATACACAAGAAATGTGGATAGGATAGAAGTTCCAAAAAAAACCAAGATCCAACAACTAAGAAATGGTCTGCTAAAACAAATCAACGGTTCAGATTGAAAGCAGAAGGCGAAAAGCGGATAATCGTGAAAAATAAGTTTTGGAAAGATTAAGTTTCAGACTTCCGCATTTCGCAGCGTGGGAGCGAAAGTATGGGTACGAAAATGGAAGGTTAAAGTTTTGGAAACATTGAGTTTTCGACTTCCGCATTCCATAGTACGGGAGCGGAAGTGTGGGTGTAGAACCACGAGGTCGAAGTTTTGGAAACATTAAGTTACTGACTTCCGCATCTCACAGTATGGGAGCAGAAGTGCGGGTGCAAAACCGTGAGGTCAAAGTTTTGGAAACATTGAGTTTTCGACTTCTGCATTTCATAGTACGAGAGTGGAAGTGCGGGTGCAGAACCGCGAGGTCGAAGTTTTGGAAACATTAAATTTTTTATTTTCGCATTCCGCAGTACAGGAGCGGAAGTGCGAGTGCGGAACCAAGAAGTGGAAATTTTGGAAACATTGAGTTTTCGACTTCCACATCCCATGATTCGGAAGATAGACGGTCAGAAAGTCGTCCGCAAAATATCGATGATGCATAAGGGTTAGTGCTGAAAACAAAAGGCAGAGAAGTGCGAAATTAATGTTTGAGCTTTTGAGAACCCGCACTCTACATCCCGCGATCCGCATGATCGATGGTCATAAATACATCTGTGAAAGATCAATGGTGTGAAAAGGTTGGTGTAGAAAACAGAAAGCGGAAGAAGCATAAGCTCGTTTTTGAAATGTTGAGTTTTCGACTTCCGTATCCCACAATCCAGAAGATCGATGGTCAGGAAGACTTCCCTGATAGATTGATGACGCGGAAAGGGTAGTGCGGAAAGACAAAGGTGAAGAAGTGTGAAAACAATGTTTGAGCTTTTGAGATCCCGCACTGTGCATCCCACATTTCCGGAATATCAACGATCATGAAGAGATCCGAAGGAGATAAATGGTGCAGAACAAATTGTGCAGAAAGGCTAGTGTGGAACAATAAATGATATTTGAATAATCACATCCGATATCTAATTTCCACCTTAAATCATTGGTCACAAAAAGTTTGAATATGATTGATGGTGTGGAATGGTCGAGGCAAAAATCCAAGTGTGGAAAGACCATCTATAGGATCGAAAGTGTGGAAGCATCAGAAAAACATTGACAGAGTCGTGGAAATGGATTCTAGGCTACGAAAAAGATGAAAGGGTGTGTTTGATGCAAAGGCACGATGAAAGAGTGCAATGGATGAAGGTTAGATGATGAATGGATGTGCCTGTATCCAACAGTCACGATCCGAGAGGCAATTTTTTAAACCAAAATTCAACATGTAAAGAAAGCGGCTTTCATGCCCAGATCCAAGGAGATGAAGACAAAATGACTGTGTCATCGATGTTCTAATCTGTGTGCATGGTTCATCACATTTAAGGGTGGAAGGGTGGTTCTAGGGCAGGTTGGTGCTTGTAAAGGGAGTAGGTGCTCCTTGTAACTCGTAGTTGACTAAATAGGGGGGTCATTGCCTCCTACCAGTTGGTGCTGGTGAATAAGGGTGTGTGTGCATCCTAATTAGTTGGTGCTGATATAAAAGAAGAGACATCTTCTTATTTTGTATATTGTAAAAACAAGATTTTGTAGATAATAGGAAAGTGTTGGTGGTTTACCTTATTAGTGTTCCACGATAAATTACCGTGTTCAAAATTGTTTTTTTATTTGCAAAAATTGTTTAAATTTTAGTCTCTGATTCACCCCCCCCTCTTGGAGACATGACCCAATTTAATAATTGGTATCAGAGTGGGTTCCTTCACCATAGTTTAACCACCGAAGGAAGATCCTATTAAAACCATTATGGATCCGCAGATGAAGATGTCAATAAGAGTCCCCATATTTGATGGTGAAGGATTTGTTTTCTGGAAGATTAGAATGAAAATTTATCTGATGTCCATTTGTCTGGAAGTTTGGGAATTAGTAGAAGAAGGATATTGTTGGGCTTAGGGCAGACCCGGGTTCTATACTTTTATCTCCGCACCAACAAAGAGACCCACAGTGTTGGCCCTTTCGGTAACAACCTGCGAACAGGTTGCAGTCTCACCCGAAACAGCTATGGGGTGCCGCAGAATCAGGTTTCTGCAGGCGCAAGAGGGATATTACTGTACCTTTAGTCTTAAAAAATAATAATTATGCAATAAATAGCTTCGACATTCACTTAAATAGCTTCGCAGTTTAGATAAAAGATAGTTCTTGCTTAACCCTTAACTGGGAGTTCATAGCGAAGTAGTACTTAGCAATATATCTTACTTATCATTCACCTAATTATCAAATGCATAAAAACATGACAGAAACAACATAAAAGAACCACCACAACACAAGATATATGTGGTTCACCCCCAGTGTAGGGTCTACATCCACAGAACTGCATTTATATTCAACTCTTTACAAACACACAGTTCTTATCTGCGCACTCAGCTGCAGATCTCTTCAATCACCCAAAGCTGTGCACTTAGCTGTAGAACCTTTCTTCCGAAACCCTCTGCGCACACAGCTGCAGAGGTCGTCCACACACTCAGCTGGGACTTAACCTTCTTACAAAAGCCCTCTACGCACACAGCTGTAGAGGTCGTCCACGCACTTAGCTGGGACTTAACCTTAAACCCTAGTACTTAGCAATATATCTTACTTATCATTCACCTAATTATCAAATGCATAAAAACATGATAGAAACAACATAAAAGAACCACCACAACACAAGATATACGTGGTTCACCCCTAGTGTAGGGGCTACATCCACAGAACTGGGTTTATATTCAACTCTTTACAAACACACAGTTTTGATATGTGCACTCAGCTGCAGATCTCTTCAATCACCCAAAGTTGCGCACTTAGCTACAGAACCTTTCTTCCAAAACCCTCTGCGCACACAAATGCAGAGGTCATCCATGCACTCAGCTGGGACTTAACCTTCTTACAAAAACCCTCTGCACACACAGCTGCAGAGGTCATCCACTCACTCAGCTGGGACTTAACCTTAAACCCTAAAATAGGCCTTAGCTTCTTCACATCAAATCATCATACATCAAAAACCTTCAAGAACCCTTGACTCCTTTACATAAGTGCCTATTTATACAAGTGCACTATTGCAATACCATGGGATTAAACCATGGGCACCCAAAAACCATAAACCCTGGGCTTAAACCATGGGCTATTTACAAAAAGAGGGGCTTCGACCAACCCCGAAACCCCTAAGACTATTTTGTGCCGCAACTCCGCTTACAAGCTTCGCACCAAAACCGCGGAGTTGCCAAAACTAAGGACCTTTAGGGTCGGAGCCCCAACAGGCCCCTAAGACTCACCAGTGTCCCGTCCTGGGACACTCTGCTACTTTTTTGGAGGGAGAATATTGTTGGTGAAGATAGTAAATTGCTTGTTGAGGCTGCGCATGATATCTTCGGTTGCTTGCTCCTTCTCTACTATCTCCTGCAATGTTGCTGTAGATGCTTCGCTGGCCTTTTCTTGTGCAAATGCATCATACTCCTTCAGGACTTTGATCTGGTTGTCCGCAGCAGTGCTCAACTCCAGAGCCTCGTTAATGAGGGGCTGCACAGAGTTCACCAATAGTGTTTCTTTATATCTGTACGCCTCAATTTCTTGCTGGAGCTCATTTCTCTGCTTCACCTTAAGCATCTTCTGCATAGGAGACAATGTCTTGATTTCCGGTTTTACTGCATCCATCTCTTTCTGCCGCTGCTTGATGGTTTCTTGCAGATTTTCTACTGCTGGGTTATCCTACAAATTTGCCCAGGCCTCGACGCTATCATCTAGCAGCTTTGCTGCACTGCTCACAAGATCGGAGATCTTTGTTGCTGAGGCCTGAATGTCTCTGCGACGCTACTCCTTGACTTTTGGTGGACTCTCAAGAATGATGCGAAGTTGAAGCTCCGCAATCTGAGCCTCATGTTCTGCTTTCATTTTCTTGATCTGGCTTCGAGACTGTTGTGCATAGTCTTTCAACTTGACTATTGTTTTCTCTGGTTCTTATTCAACCTATACGTCAAAGTCAGGGAGACTCCGACACGCCTCATCCAATGCTCGTGCTAGTGTAGTCCACTTGCTTTCTACTTCCTTATTCTTCTACTCTGCTTCTTCCAACTGCGCTGCGAGGCTCTCACGCTGCTTCATGGTATTTTTCAACTGCCTGTGCGAGAAGCTATTGCATTCTCGGATCTCGTTCATGATTGCCAATTGACAAAGATGCAGCTCCGTCATAGACAACTTGGTGTAATCTATCCCAACTATCATGCTCATCTGCGAGCGAGATGCTACGTCAGTTATTATGAGGGATGCACTTGGCACTTGTCCTTTGTTATCTCTGGCTGGCCATTGTCTTGTGTCTGGCTGCATGCCTACTAGGGCACTGCTTACTGCAATGCCAGTCGCTAATTTTTCTGCTAAGTCCTTCAGTTCTGTAATTCTTTGTGCTACGCCAGTGAGCGCATCAAGATGCATAGGTGCAAACTTTGACCATTTTTTAGTTAATACTTATGTGGACTTCGTCAGAGCCTGGTCAAGCTCCTCACTTGTCAAAGCGGGCTCGTCGACAAGATTCTTTCCCTTTGACGCCTTCGCTTTCTTTCTGGGCTGAGGTTTAGTCACTTCCTCTGCCTCTGGAGACTTGTGCTTATCCGGGTGATTGGGGTCTCTGAGATGGTTTTGACTGATTCTTCTTCTTCTTCATCACCTCCGTCATCTCCACCCTGGTCATCTTCGCTTTGCTGCGACTCACTCTGTTCTTCGCTCTCTTCTAGTGGGTCATGCTGCTGCGTCTGACTAGGACCTGCGCCCACATCGGTTACTGGGGGGACTGGTATGCTAGGCTTTGTCCCTGCGTCCTTCATGCATTCAGCCGACCACTGCTGAACTACTGCGAGGATGTCTTCTTGGGTCACCACGTATGGCAACTTCCAGCATGCATGTTTATCATCTGCGCGGGCTTGGATGAAGATGTTGTGCATGTTGGCATTGAATTTGGCCACTCCCGCATACTAAGAAAATAGCTCATTACTGAGCCACGACATGTTTAGAATCTCATAGGAAATGTTCATGGCATAAAAGGCGAACACGTAGTTCGTCATCTGCTGTAAGGCTTTATCCTGCGACACCCACAGAGATGCGTACCTTGCTACGCCAGGCATCTGCGGAGGCACATCAACAAACTGTGACTTGGTAGGTTCTCTCCATCCGACCAGTGAAATAAGCACTATCAGCCATGAGTAATGAAAGGGTCTACCTTTCTCCTGTGCATCACGGACATCTTCGAGGAATTCCTTAGCAATGTACTCGACCCATTTGTAACTATAGCCTTCGGCACAGTTCGCAGCAATACTGATGATCGGGGCAGGTACTTCATTTGGTCTGCACTTCCGCATTAGATTGCATGCTAAGAGCTCTGTGGCGAAGTGAATGTTTTGGTGCCGAATTGTCGAGATTTGATATCCTCGCTTTCCTTTCGTCAACCCGAAGCGGTCCTTCATGTGCTGTGCTAGCTTTGTGTCTTCGTGCTTCCCAATGAATTCAATCCCAGGATTAGGCCCTTCCTTCGGCAAGCCTGTGATCCTATGAATTAGCTCTCCATTAATAGGAATTCTCTGGTCTCCTATCCATAGGTGCCCATCATGCACCAACGCAAATAGCTGCTTCACCACCACGGAAACCTGCGTGCTGCGAACAAAGTGGGGGACATTCAACAGCTTTAGTAAGCCAGCTTGTTCCAAGCCAGCAGCCCACTGTTTCACTTCTAGTAACATCGCTCCAGTCTCTGGATAGTGGACAGAGTGCAAGTATTTCCCAGGTACGAATTGCAGAAATTTCCCACGATCATTTGTATCGTGGTCGACGTACTTGAGGCGGTATATTTTTCCTGTCATTGTCCCGACCAACTGCACACCCTGTGGCAGCTTAGGGGTGCGTAATGTGTACTTGGCTGTCCGCCGAGGTGGCTGAACTCCTGGTTGAATAGGAGGAAGATATGGTGGACGCTACGAGGCAACGTTCTCATCCTCACCGAAGTCTTCAAAACCTTCAGGTGGAAGCTCTGCTGAACCAGAAGGATTCATCTTGGGATCCTTCGGTGTCTTTCCTGATGGTTTGTGTCTATCTTCATTCCGCTTAGAGCGAACTTCTGGCTTAAATTTCTTTCTGGTTGATCGTGTCTGCATTGGTTGATTCAGCGCTGGGGGAGTTTCTTCATGAGGGGTAGAGGCAGGTGGATTGCTCATAAGGTTCTGCAAACCCCTCTATCTGAATTCTCTCAACAATTCCTGAACTTCGCGATCAGCTGACATAGAATGAATTGTAAAACTCAAGAAAATGCGTAATGTGAAATTCGCAGGCCTAGGTGTCTTCTTATAGAATCCAACGACAAAATATGCCATAACTGTGCATTGAAGACACCAAATCTGACAGGAATCTTGTCCAAACAGTGCTAGATTTCCGAAAATCTCATAATTACTGGAAGTTAATGCAGTTAACTTACCGACGCCGCCAAATCTGATTTTTTGCAACGGTCGAATTTTAAGCTCCGACACACCTTTCTTCTTCAGCACAACCAGTAACTTTGGCTGCGCCACAATAAGGGTCTTCAACACAATACAGGCCTTCGACACATCCTGACACCACGACAGAATTTCTTCAACAGCCTCAATGATTCCTGCAACGAGCATCTTTTCTAGCTCCATCCTGACTTTTTCTTTATACTTAGGGTTCAGCGTATAAGGACGCTGCTTTACAGGCTTCACATCAGCTTTCAAAGGGATTTTTATCACTCATATATCACCAAGGATACCTTTCATTTCTGAGAACTTCGTTGGAAGTAAGTCCTGATACTCATGGAGAATTTCAGTCACTTTGTTCACCATTTCTTCGTCCCAATAATCTCCAATGGTAGCATACTTAGGAATTTCTTCTGACCCAATGTTTACTTTCCTTGTCTTCAAGGGTTGAGTTACTTCAGGTGCTTCGACTGCTGGTCCATGTACTTCGCAGTTTCCTTCTGACTCAGGAATATTAATGTTGCGAGGGTCATCGTCTTCATCAATGGTGAGGTTATAGTATTCTACTGCATTAGCTTCTTGTTCCTTCCAATCAGGTTGGTACTCGGCTATTTCTTTATCATCAAACACCGCAGTATGGATCAACCTAATAGCTGCATCCAAAGCAGGGCAAAACTCATTAATAGAAAATGTGAGCACAAAACTATCAACAAGACTATCCCAACTTACAGCACCATGGCGAAGCTCCACCTCTGCGTACCAGTTCTTTGATACAGGTTCCAGAGTGTGTACAAGCCTATGTACCCATTCTTCACAAGGTACATGCTTCCATGCTTCATAACACTGCTCCAAATGTTCCTGAGGGATAGTCTTACCATTAAATTTGTTACGCACCTCCTGAGATTGGTCCATGAATCTCAGGTGAATAAACTTTTGACAAGCTCCCCAACTATGAATATACTTTTTATGACCATTCCACCATCTGGCAGCTGTGGCTTTGAATACTGAATCTAGAGTCTCCATTTTCTGTGAATCTGGTACTTGCTCTGAGAATTGTACAATAAAATCTTCTGGGTCTGTCAAGCCATCAAAAGTAGGTAAGATTATTGTCTGTGAGCCAAGCCATCTGATAGACTTGGTAATTCTTGCACATCGATGTCCATGTAGCTCATAAAGTCTATTTTGCCAATTCTCTAGACCTTCGTCTGAATCAGTCATGCAAGAAATGCCACACTTCCAATCCATTATACCTTCAGCAGTAGGGTTAACATAGTCTTCTTCTTTATCTGTGATGTTGTAGATATGATCCAAAACATCCTGATCTCCATCTCTGACTGGCTCTGTGTACCTTTCTCCTTGAGAAGGGTCCAACGGTACTATGACTCTCAAGCCTTTTGCTTCAAAAGTCATCTGTCTATTCTTAAGGTTGATTACTGCATCATTGTCTATTGCCCATTCAATTCCTAGCAAGGCTGGATAGGGGTTGCTATCATCAATTATTTCAATGACTTCAAAATTTGCTAAGGTACTGACTCCATCTATATCCACTGGTACACTAGGGAATCTTCCTAAGGGCACAATCTTCTGCTGATTGGCTAATCTCAACTGTATAGGGGACCATTCAAGCTTAGGTTTTCCCATTTGTTCTCATGTCTACCTGGTTAGGACATTCACTTCTGATCCCAGGTCTAAAATGATATCAGTCATGTCATAATTGCCTATCTAAGCATGCAATCTCATTTCTCTTCCAGTCCTTCTAACTCTATTAACAATTTTTTCTTTACCAGAGCTTCGTTGAGGTTCGCAAGATGCAATAACTTTCTGTAACTCATTCAAAGCATTCTGATTTCTTAATAGCTTCATACAAATCTGTGAAAATGATGTCAGTGTACTTACTTGATCGGACGAAGCTTCTTGGGGCTGTAACTGCTGTTGATGTTGTTGCGTAGTTGCTACTGATGTTCTCGTATCAGCAAAGTCTTTTTTAGCTTCCATAAATGTTCCTTTTTCTCTTCCAACATCAAAGGCTAGAATTTTCTCTGGGGTCTTGCGGACCCAAGCCTCGTCAGACTGTTTCCATTTATTCTCTACTTGCGTCGTAGCTCCACTCCTTGTAACAACGTTAAGGGTTGGGATAAGGCTTTTCTCTACAACAATCATTTGAACATTCTGAGTAGGAGCGCCATTTCTTTCTTGTATCTTGGCTATCAACTGTGGGCATTGCTCAATCACATGACCGACTGTTCTGCAATTTCGACATGTCGTAGTTGGGTTCTGACAGTCTCTAGCTAGATGTCCTACCTGATTATAGTTATAGCAAATAACCTAACTTCTACCTCTTCCAGGCATACCACCATGACCACAACCGCTGAAATTACCTCGACCTGATGTACTACCACGGTAACCATATCCATCATTGCCTTGTGCATCGGGTTGTACCCTATAAGCATCATAGGTTCGCTCTCTCATGAGGTCAAAGATGCGACATTCATCTTCATTGTGTCCAACTGACTTACATAACTTGCATTAGGGATTCTTAGGTACTTGAACATATCTCTGCAACAGGTAGCAATATTCAGGTCGATGCTGGCTAGTTGTTCTACAGATCTCACAATATAGGACAATAGGGTTAAATGGGTTTGGTGCACCATTATTTAGGTAATTTCTTACTGCAGGACACTGTTCTTTGTCATGACCTTCTATCCTACATCGTGTACACCAAACCTCTTCACAAATATATTTCCCTTTCTTCATGTCGCGAAGCTCCAAAGCCATTTCTGCCAATTGCGCTTGTATTTGGGCTATGCCAGAATTATCTCCGACAGGAGCTGTTTCAAGTTTCATAGCAATTTCCAATGCCTCTTGCTGATTAGCAACCTTCTGTTGCATAAGTGGAGTCCTGATATGAGGCAATAATGCTGCAATGAACCATTCTTTATGCTGTTCTGGTCCAATAGTGAAACTAACTTGATCCAATTGAACTTTGAACCTCTGATCAAAGTCCCAAACTGATTCACCTCGCTTCTGCTGAATTTCTTTCAGTTCAGTTATACACTCTGACTTTGATTTAGGCTTCTTAAATTCTTTGATCATTGCTTTTTTAATATCAGCCAAGATATAGTTCTGAGTACTGGAAAACTTCATAAACTAGGTCAAAGCGCGGTCTCTGAAAGAGGTGACTAGCTGCGCTCTTCTTGTATTTTGATCCATAATATTCTTAGCAGTCCAGACAGCTTTGCATAAGAACCAAAACTGCTCTGGATCCTCTGATCCAGTTCCTTTAAAGACTGGGAGCTTGATATCATCATTTACATGGGCCATATTAGATCGAGGGGGGTGGGGGAGGAGGAGGGGGAATACTAGTAATGGGAGGAAGGGAACTTTCTGTGTCACGTCCCCGTGCCTTCGACTGGCGAAGAGGACGCGATCTCCATGGGTTAAACCACCCGGGCTAAGTGCCCCATGAACATATGTATGCACTAAATTACGGAAAATAGAATGCTGAGAGGAAATGCATTGAAGTAAAACATGCAATTAATCATCATACACAGCGGAAACCAACAGCATTCATACATGCATGCATTCATTTAACATGTTCATCATTTTTTATTAACAGATAATAAGGTTGCAGAAGTAAAATGAACAAGATCACTTATCTTATGAAGAACTCGATCCGCAACCAGCTACGTCACTGCAACGTTCCACCCAACCATAGGCCAGCGTGCTCCTTAATCTCTCAGCAGCGCTGCCACCCCTGAGCTGGGCATGATTCTCCAAGGAATACGGGAACTAGCAGGCTTACACGTAGCCAAAGGTATACAAGACACAGCCAAGCCAACACAGTTGGGTTTATTAGGCCATCCAGGAGTTGGGAAAGGCTAAATGCTATGCTGGTGAGCTCATTACAGAGCCAAGAACACCTACACCAGAACTAGCCTGACCTCTAAGACACCCAAACACACCCAACACAAGGAACCAGTCCCTTCTCTGCTACACAGTCCCTCAGGCCCCGCATTCCCTTCCAGTGCTATTCAGGGGTGATGGAGAAGAAGGCCAGCCCTCTAGATCTGTATGTGTGGCTTCCAACCACCTGGTTTATCAAGCAAAACTAAGCCCCCATCCCTTCTCCTCTCACAGTCCAAAGACCAACCATTGCACTCAGGCAATTAATTTAGCTGTCACAGCTTAAACAGGGAAAAACGACTCCCAAGCAATTATACAATCCCACTGAACGTATCAGTGCACCAATTTACAACCTGGGGGGGGGGGGACAATAGTTCTGAAATGTAATTAGCATACATTACCAACATACACGGGGAAAACAACAGTCCGTTTTTCACAATTGAGGACGCTGACGAAAAACGTATGCAAACCACACTTGGGGATGAATTTACAGTATCCCGACTGTTGCGTATAGAGCCACAATGCAGAACCCACAAATTAGCCCCTGAGCAAAGGACAGAGCCACACCATTCTCAAATTTGCAGAGGAGAAACTACGTGGTTAAAACCAGGAAATCCCGTGCGTGAGAGACTAATGAACGGGCAATGGTTCAGGCGCGAAAATGAACAGCCCCTAGAGAGGACACGGAAGTGGATGTGCGTGAGCCTTCAGCACAGTCGTGGAGAGTGAAATCCCTGCATGTGGATGAGCAACGCGAGAAAGGAACAGACTGTGGAGGTGAACAGCAAAATCGTGAGGTCACTAATTGGAGAGTGCGTGAAGGTTTTTCCTGCCATAGTGAAGTCAATAGTGGGTGGAGTGCGCATGTGGGTGAGGACTGACAGTCCTGCCACCCCACTCCCAAAGATCATAACTGCCTCAACCACCAGCAACCTTTCTTAATGAAAGTGGTTGGAATAAAAAAAGGTAAGATGACACATGGATTTTCACCCTATTGGCCAAAGTTGGACAAATTGCCCCCATCCTCATCCTTGGGAAAATCATGCCCCTTTCTCATTTTAGTTGCCGCAATCGTAGCTGGTCGGATTCATTTAATTAATTATAGATGTGTATTTACATGATGACCAACATAATATATGCCGCATGCCCCGATATGCCATCGGTGACAATTTAAATCCAAAACATAGCATAACCGACCAATGGTGGGGCCTTGGCCTTTAGCTCCACACCATGATCATTTACAATATATACATCATCATATACATCTAATGCAACGGGGTCAAAACTGGGGTGTTACATTCCCCTCCCCCTTCAATAGCACTGTCCCCAGTGCTTACAAAATTCAACAAAATGCTACACTGGTATGGCCTCAGTGTTCCTCAAAATTGAACAAAAATGGATGTGCCAATCGCATGGCATCGTCTAGCTCCCATGTAGCCTCTTCAGGTCCGAAGTGCTCCCATTGCACCTTTACCTGACCTATGGCTTGGTTCCGGAGCATTGTGACCTTCCTGTCGAGGATGCGCATTGGCTCGATTCGGAACTCTCCCTCGGGTTCCACCTAAATCACATCCCAATTTATCACATGGTTAGGATCATGTACATATCTCTTAAGCAAAGAAACATGAAAAACATTATGAGCCCTAGTGCTAGCAGGCAATGCAAGTCTATATGCAACAGGCCCTATTCTTTCAAGCACTTCAAACGGCCCACAATATCTTGGTGACAACTTGGCACAACTTCCAAGATTCAAGGAACTCTTCCTTGCCCTCACTCTGAGGTAAACATGATCCCCAACACTGAACTCCCTGTTCACCCTATGCTTATCTGCATAGCTTTTCTGTTTGTCCTGTGCTGCTTTCAGCTTCTGCCTGATCTTTACGACCTCTTGCTCCATTTCCTTGAGCAATTCTGGTCCAAGCACAATCCTGTTCACTGGATTATCCCAAGTCACTGGTGTTCTACACCTTCTTCCATACAAAGCTTCATACGGACTCATCCCCATGGATGCTTGCTGTCCATTGTTATAAGCAAACTCCACCAAGTGCAAGTAATCTTCCCACTTGGTTGGTTTGTCCATCACGTACATGCGAAGCATATCTTCAAGCACCTGATTAACTCTCTCTGTTTGCCTATCTGTCTGAGGATGGTATGCAGTGCTGAAGTTTAGCTTTGTACCCAAATCTGCAAACAACCCCTTCCAAAAGTTGGAAGTGAACTTGACATCTCTGTCAGAAACTATTGCCTTCGGCAATCCATGCAATTTAAATATCTCCTTCATGAATATCTTTGCAATGTCACCAGTCTCATATGTAGACTTAACCGGTATAAAATGTGCTGCCTTTGTCAACTTGTCTACCACAACCATGATGGAATCATGTTGTCTCCAAGTCATCGGCAATCCTGTAATAAAATCCATGGAAATAACTTCCCATTTCCATTCCGAAACTGGCAAAGACTGCAACAAACCTGCTGGATGTTGATGCTCAACCTTTACCTGTTGACATTTCATGCACCTTGAAATGTACTCAGCCATATCCTTTTTCATACTTGGCCAAAAGTACTGCTTTCTAGTTGTAGCAATTGTCTTCTGATATCCTGGGTGACCAGAATATGGAGCTTTATGGATTTCATCCATGACAATTCTCCTCAACTCTGCTACATTCGAAATATAAATTCTACCTTTATAAGTGAGAAGTCCATCTTCTTCCAATTTATATCCCTCATACCTCTTCTCAAGACTTTGCTGCTGCAACTTGTCTTTTACCTGCTCATACAATTCATCTCCAGCAACATGACTAACAATCTGTTGCCTCAAATATGATTGGCAAATACTAAGAGATGCCACTTGCATTTCCTGCACCTTCCTGCTGAGTGCATCAGCTACCTTATTTTCTTTTCCCTTTATGTGCTTGATTTCAAAATCAAATTCACATAAAAACTCCAGCCATCTTGCTTGCCTAGCATTCAGAGTAGGTTGATCAAATAGATACTTCAAACCACAATGGTCTGTTCTGAGCTCAAATCTCCTCCCCATCAAGTAATGTCTCCACATCTTGAGAGCATGTACTATGGCTGCAAGCTCTAGATCATGAGTGGCATAGTTCTTCTCATGGTCCTTCAGTTTTCTTGACTCATAACATATCATGTGGTTGTCCTGCATAAGGACTCCTCCAAGCCCTTGTCCGCATGCATCGGTACACACCACAAAATCTTTCTCTGGATCTGCAACCTTCAATACTGGGGCACTAGTGAGAATATTCTTCAACCTTTGAAAACTTTCTTCACATCTCGATGTCCATTCGAACTTCATCCCCTTCTTTTGCAAAGAAGTGATAGCATGTGCAACTTTGGAGAATCCCTCAATGAATCTCCTGTAGTATCCTGCATGTCCCATAAAAGATATTACATCTGTCACATTTCTTGGAGTAGGCCAATTCATAATGGCTTCTATCTTTTCAGGGTCCACAGATATACCTTCCTCTGAGATAATGTGACCCAAATACTGAATTCTATCTCTATAGAAGTCACACTTGCTTAGTTTTGCATACAACTGATGCTCCCTGAGAAAATTCAATGTCAATCTCAAATGCTCTTCATGCTCTTTATTATCCTTGGAATAAACAAGAATGTCATCAAGGAAAACAAGAACAAACTTGTCCAAATACTTGCTGAAGACACTATTCATAAGGCACATAAATGTAGCTGGTGCATTTGTGAGACCAAATGGTACCACTACAAACTCATAATGCGCATACCTTGTCCTGAAGGCTGTCTTATGGATGTCTTCATCCTTGATTCTCACCTGATGGTAACCAGACCTCAAGTACATCTTGGAAAATACCCTTGCCCCTCTCATTTGATCAAAGAGGTCCTCAATCCTAGGCAAAGGATATTTATTCTTCACAGTAACCTTGTTGAATTGTCTGTAATCAATGCATAACCTGAGTGTACCATCTTTCTTCTTGACAATAGAACTGGTGCTCCCCAAGGAGACACACTCGGCCGGATATACTTCTTTTCCAACAACTCTTGCAATTGCATCTTCAATTCTAGCATCTCCGGTGTACTCATCCTGTAGGGTGCCTTGGACACTGGTGCTGCTCCTGGCACAAGTTCAATTGTGAAATCAATGTCCCTCTTTGGAGGAAGCCCTGGAATCTCATCAGGAAACACATCCTTGAATTCCTGTAGCACCTGATAGTCCTCCAACCTAGGAGTTTCGTCTCTCATTTCCTCCAAAATCTGAGCTGCATACAATTGGCAACCCTTTCTACAGAACTTCTTTAACTGCATTGCTGAAACCTGCCGTACTGAAATCACCTTTGGAATACCTTTCACAACTACTAGGTTCCCTTCTTCATTCATGCATTCAAAAGTCTTATTGTAACAGTCAAGCTTCACCCTGTGAGATTCTAACCAGTCCATTCCAATGAGAACATCATAGGAACCAAGTGGTAGAACATTCATATCTACACAAGTGACCAATCCATTCATGACCAATGGACATTTCTCAACCACTTCACTGACCTTTCTCTTAGTTCCAGTGGCGAGTTGAACTAACCAAGACTTCCTATGCTTTACTTTCTTAAAAGCACCAATCTCCACTACTCTAGGAGTAATGTAACTGTGCATAGAACCGGGGTCAATCAAAATAGAAATAGATTGCTCAACAATCTTACCTGCTACTTCAACCACAACTGACTGGTGGTCTGCTTGACGGTCCTCCAGTGCTGCATAGATCCTAGGAACTGCCCTTGCGACTTGACCCACTGTTTCCACTTCATGGATGTTATAAGCTGGTCTTGCACTCTCTTTCTCGAGTGGACAATTCCTACGCATGTGGGGTCCACCACATTTCCAACATTGAAGTGGCCCTCTATTCTGTTGTGGATCTTTAGGCTTTTCTCCGGTCATTCCAACTGGTTTACTCGCAGCTTGGGATGGCTGCTTCTGCTGATTCTTGAAGCCAGAAGGTTTGAAACCTTTCTTCCTTTGGTCAAACTTCTCGTTCTTCTTGTCCTTCCATGCCTTATGGTA
>LPNX010023355.1:482776-650326 GCA_001517045.1 Pseudotsuga menziesii | reverse complement strand
TCTTTCTTTGCAAGTCTGTCAAACTCTGCAACATAGCAGCATTCAACTGATGCTGCTCTTCCTGGGCTTTAATCAAGCTTCTCATGGTAGCTGCAACATATAACGGTGTCCCCTGGAATCGCCTTCCATTGGACTCAATGTCATCATTTCTATTACGAACTTTTTCTCCCATGGCATCTTCTGCTCGCTCATAAGAATCCCGAGCATCATACCCATCATGGGTTCTCATACTGAACCACCACTTACTTGTCAAACTGCACTACCTGAAATACTTCCCTTGAAAGTGACTATGATTTTGCAAACGTGTTAATAACACAAATGTTAGATGCATAGCATTGATATAAATCAGAATCACTTACCTTCTCTTGGAATAACCATAAAATAGCAATTTTCCCAACACACAAAATTTTCCTCATCAAATAACATCTATCTGAGGGGGACGACGGGGGTCAAGGGGGCTTTCCCCCTTGTGGCTTCCTTGCGCCACTGCAGGGCGGGTCGAGGGCAGTGCCCTCGTTTTTTTGTTTTGTTTTTTTGTAAATTATTGGTTTTCGCACAATCTGGCACATAAGATCGCTGCCACTTTCTCATTTTCCAGCCCTGAAAATTCACTGATAAACAGCTGTAAAAAAAATCCCTCTGAAAACAGTCGAAATCTGTTGAGAAATCCCATGGGAAATTCAAAATTTCCTTGCATAGAATCGGCTCTCGGCTGTCTCTCCACATTGGAATTCTTAGCGCTTTCGCTTCCGCAATGGCGGCACACGAACCACTTTCTCTTCCACAACGGCGGCTCTCAGAACACTTTCCCTTCCGATTGGCCGATCCTTTCTTAAATAAATTTTTAGCTTCGGGCGTCGACGGTCTTTTGGATCGGAAGCCTTAATGCTTTCGCTTCCACAACGACGGTTCTCGAAACGCTTTTCCTTCCGATCGGCGGCTGTTTACTTGGAATAATTTAAACTTTTTTGCGGCGTCGGAGGTCTTTCTCATCAGCTGGCAAATTACTTTGGCTTCCGCAACGGTGGCACACCAAAGACGAACTCCTTCCGACGGCTGCTCTTTTCTTAAAGAAGTTTTAACTTCGGACGTCGGCGGACTTCTTACATCGGAAGACATATGACTTTGGCTTCCGCAACGGCGGCTCGCCAAACGTTAACTTCTTCCGATTGGCACTTACTTAGAACAATTTTAACGTCGGGTGTCGGCGGACTTCTTACATCGGAAGACAAATGACTTTGGCTTCCGCAACGGCGGCTCGCCAAATGTCAACTTCTTTCGATTGGCACTTAGAACAATTTTAACGTCAGGCGTCGACGGACTTCTTACATCGGAAGACAAATGACTTTGGCTTCCGCAATGGCGGCTCGCCAAACGTCAACTTCTTCCAATTTATCTCAAACTGTTCTGTCGGCCAAGCTTCCGCTGCGCTTCCGCTACGTCGAAAGTCCTTCCCCGTCGGAAGACTTAGCGGTTTGGACTTCCGCAACGACGGACGGGAGACTTCTAACTATTCCGTCTAACTCTTCCGTAACGATGGAAGTCTTTCCCATTGGTGTCCTGATTGCTCAACACTTAGACCATTTTTTTTTGTAGAATTTACAGTCTGATTTCCGCTGGGCAGAGAGGAATACTACCTCTGTCAGTTGCTCCTTCTTGGCCCATAGAGGCCCATTGTTGTCAACATTGCTCTGATACCATACTGTCACGTCCCCATGCCTTCGACCGGCGAAGAGGACGCGATCTCCATGGGTTAAACCACCTGGGCTAAGTGCCCCATGAACATATGTATGCACTAAATTACGGAAAACAGAATGCTGAGAGGAAATGCATTGAAGTAAAACATGCAATTAATCATCATACACAGCGGAAACCAGCAACATTCATACATGCATGCATTCATTTAACATGTTCATCATTTTTATTAACAGATAATAAGGTTGCAGAAGTAAAATGAACAAGATCACTTATCTTATAAAGAACTTGATCCGCAACCAGCTACGTCGCTGCAACGTTCCACCCAACCATAGGCCAGCGTGCTCCTTAATCTCTCAGCAGCGCTGCCACCCCCGAGCTGGGCATGATTCTCCAAGGAATAAGGGAACTAGCAGGCTTACACGTAGCCAAAGGTATACAAGACACAGCCAAGCCAACACAGTTGGGTTTATCAGGCCATCCAGGAGTTGGGAAAGGCTAAATGCTAAGCTGGTGAGCTCATTACAGAGCCAAGAACACCTACACCAGAACTAGCCTGACCTCTAAGACACCCAAACACACCCAACACAAGGAACCAGTCCCTTCTCTGCTACACAGTCTCTCAGGCCTTGCATTCCCTTCCAGTGCTATTCAGGGGTGATGGAGAAGAAGGCCAGCCCTCTAGCTCTGTCTGTGTGGCTTCCAGCCACCAGGTTTATCAAGCAAAACTAAGCCCCCATCCCTGCTCCTCTCACAGTCCGAAGACCAACCATTGCACTCAGGCAATTAATTTAGCTGTCACAGCTTAAACAGGGAAAAACGACTCCCAAGTGATTATACAGTCCCACTGAACGTATCAGTGCACCAATTTACAACCTAGGGGGGGAACAATAGTTCTGAAATGTAATTAGCATACATTACCAACATACACGGGGAAAACAACAGTCCGTTTTTCACAATCGAGGCCGCTGAGGAAAAACATATGCAGAACACACTTGGGGACGAATTTACAGTATCTTGATCGGTGCGTATACAGCCACAATGCAGAACCCACAAATTATCCCCTGAGCAAAGGACGGAGCCACACCATTCTCAAATTTGCAGAGGAGAAACTACGTGGTTAAAACCAGGAAATCCCGTGCGTGAGAGACTAATGAACGGGCAATGGTTCAGGCGCGAAAATGAACAGCCCCTAGAGAGGACGCGGAAGTGGATGTGCATGAGCCTTCAACATAGTCGTGGAGAGTGAAATCCCTGCATGTGGATGAGCAACGCGAGAAAGGAATAGACTGTGGAGGTGAACAACAAAATCGTGAGGTCGCGAATTGGAGAGTGTGTGAAGGTTTTTCCTGCCATAGTGAAGTCAACAGTGGGTGGAGTGTGCATGTGGGTGAGGACTGACAGTCTTGCCACCCCACTCCCAAAGATCATAACTGCCTCAACCACCAGCAGCCTTTCTTAATGAAAGTGGTTGGAATAAAACAAGGTAAGAAGACACATGGATTTTCACCCTATTGGCCAAAGTTGGACAAATTCCCCCCATCCTCATCCTTGGGAAAATCATGCCCCTTTCTCATTTTATTTGCTGCGATCGCAGCTGGTCGGATTCATTTAATTAATTATAGATGCGTATTTACATGATGACCAACATAATATATGCCGCATGCCCCGATATGCCATCGGTGACAATTTAAATCCAAAACATAACATAACCGACCAATGGTGGGGCCTTAGCCTTTAGCTCCACACCATGATCATTTACAATATATACATCATCATATACATCTAATGCAACGGGGTCAAAACCGGGGTGTTACATTTTGAGGTAGACTAACCTACGACAGGACTACTCGGGATAGGGTTACTTTCAGACTACGACGGGTTCTCAGGGAGAACAGATCTTCGCTGTGGAGTTATAGGATGGTTTCTAACAAAAGGGGTTTCTTCAGATTCAGATTCTTCTAGGCTTAATGAGGTATAATCAATATTCTGGCCTAGGGTATAGGATCCAAGAGTTCTCTTGTATCTTTTACCGTTGCGAAGCAAACCACTTTGCTCGTCGCAGTCACTTTCACTTCCAAACATAGGTTAGTAGCAACAAATCTAGCAATCTGATTTGATAAGCAATATGCGTTTCTCAGCCAAGAGCATTTTAATTTTCAGACTTAACGAATTCAAGTACTTACCCCTTGGTCCTTTGAAAAATTGTCTTTCTGCTTCGCTGAAAGAAGTATGTGTGTCGATGGCGAACTCCTTCACAAATGCTTCAAGGGTTCGCATTGTCCAGAAGTCAACAGCTCTTGATACCGCGTTGTTCACCCTTTTCAACAGCGTAATTCTTTTCGGGGTCCAGGAAGGAAACTGATCTTCTTTGAAGTTTGTCTTTCTTTCTGTTAACCTGGATAACCACTGGTGCAATTCTATGTGGATACTACCAAAGAAAATTTCATAAATATCAGTAAAAACGTACATTTGCAAGAAGTCATCTGAGCTATGACGAGGATCTTTATTTTCTTGTTCAGCAAATTTCAGATAGGTATCTTCGATCCAGTCACCGATTTCTTTTACTGAGGGCCTCCAAAACATATCCCTTCAGGTACGACGTAGATCCCTCTTGAAGTAGATACTGGTTCAACCGGCAACGGAACCAATTTGTTGGTCTTAGGGCAGACCCGGGTTCTATACTTTTATCTCCGCACCGACAAAGAGACCCACAGTGTTGGCCCTTTCAGCAACAACCTGCGAACAGGTTGTAGTCTCACCCGAAATAGCTATGGGGTGCCGCAGAATCAGGTTTCTGCAGGCGCAAGAGGGATATTACTGTACCTTTATTCTTAACAAATAATAATTATGCAATAAATAGCTTTGACATTCACTTAAATAGCTTCACAGTTTAGATAAAAGACAGTTCTTGCTTAACCCTTAACTGGGAGTTCACAGCGAAGTAGTACTTAGCAATATATCTTACTTATCATTCACCTAATTATCAAATGCATAAAAACATGACAGAAACAACATAAAAGAACCACCACAACACAAGATATATGTGGTTCACCCCTAGTGTAGGGGCTATGTCCATAGAACTGCGTTTATATTCAACTCTTTACAAACACACAGTTCTGATCTGCACACTCAGCTGCAGATCTCTTCAATCACCCAAAGCTGTGCACTTAGCTGTAGAACCTTTCTTCCAAAATCCTCTGCGCACACAGTTGCAGAGGTCATCCACACACTCAGCTGGGACTTAACCTTCTTACAAAAACCCTCTACGCACACAACTACAGGGGTCGTTCATGCACTCAGCTAGGACTTAACCTTAAACCCTAAAATAGGCCTTAGCTTCTTCGCATCAAATCATCATACATCAAAAACCTTCAAGAACCCTTGACTCCTTTACATAAGTGCCTATTTATACAAGTGCACTATTACAATACCATGGGCTTAAACCATGGGCACCCAAAAACCATAAACCTTGGGCTTAAACCATGGGTTATTTACAAAAAGAGGGGCTTCGACCCAACCCCGAAACCCCTAAGACTATTTTGTGCCGCAACTCCGCTTACAAGCTTCGCACCAAAACCGCGGAGTTGCCAAAACTAAGGACCTTTAAGGTCGGAGCCCCAACAGATATGATGTTCCAAAAGATACTCCCACAGAAGCAGAAGATAAGAAGAAATATTGGGAACATGCAAAAGACTTAAATACATTACAAGCTGGAGTGAGTAAAAAGGTTTTTGCGAAAGTACTATGTTGTACAAGTGCAAAACAACTCTGGGAAAAATTGGAAACGTTATATGTAGGAGATTCCAAAGTGAAAACGGAAAAAATTCAATCCCTCACAGTTCAGTATGAAGGTCTAAAAATGAAGGATAATGGAACTTTTTTAGAGTACTTCGAAAAAATTGACAGTCTTGTCAATACAATCATAGGTTTAGGAGCATAAATAGTAGACGACGAGATAGTGCAAAAAGTATTAAGAACACTTCCTATGGCATATAATTCCAAAGTATCCACCCTTTAAGATCGAGAGAAGTCAGGAGAACTTACCATGGATGAACTGTATGGAATTCTCATAGCCTATTAACCAAGACTAGGAATTGATAATACTTTAAAAGGAGAAGCAACCTTCAAAGTGACCAAGAAAATAAAAAATCAAAAGCAAAAAAATCTAACCCACCGTAATGAAGAATCTGATGTGGAAGAAGCCAATTTTATTAAAAAACTTCAGAAAGGACCAGGAAAGTACAAAGGCAAGCTTCCCTTCAAATGTTTTAATTGTGGAAAAATTGGGCACTTTCAAGCCAAGTGTCCTTATCCCAAAGAAGAAATAAACAATATAAGAAAAAGGGAAAATTCCTCTATAAGAAAAAGTACAAAGGAAAAAATATGTTCTACTCAAAAGAAGAAGAAGAAGACAAGAGTTCATATGAGGTTAGTGATAGTGATGATGATGTTGTTTTCCTGGGTATTGAAGAGTCTAATGAAATAGAAGAAAATGAATATATGGAAGAAGAACTACTCGGTGCTTTTACAAAAATAAATATAGACAACTGAAAAGTGTTGTAGTTGAACAACATGAAGAGCATGAACAAAAAGAAAAGGAGATGGAGAAAATCATGAGAAATCCGAAACACCGAATTCAAGATTCAAATAAGATAGAAGAAAGGCTGGAAAAATATCTTAAAGAAAAACGACTAATATGTGAAAGAATGGAGGCAGAATTAGTTCATTTGAAAAAAGCGCTTGATGAAAAATTTGTTCAAAAAAGGTATGAAAATAGTTCTAAAATTTTAGATGAGATTATAACCACACAAAGAAACCCAAGTAACAAAAATGGAATAGGTTATTCTCAAGAAGAAAATAAAGTTAGCCCAAAATCTTATGCAGCTTCTCTTCTTAGTACTTTCAATAAGAAAGAGGAAGAAAAGACAAGGAATGCTCAGAACTCCAGAAGATCATTTCCACCCATCAAGAAAGTATTCAAGTCAATCCCAAAGAAGGTTTATCAAAACAAGTATCCTAACATTTTCCTTGGTTATTGTTTTGCATGCTCTAACTTTGGACACAAAGATATGAATTGTAGAGCATATGAGAGAAAATGAGTGAAGGTTAAAAGCTATAACTTCAAAGACAACTAGACAACTAGTCAAGTTAAAAGCATAAATTATAACCCATTTATACCTCTACAAGAAAAGGATCTAGAATGCTTCAATTGTCATAACTATGGAAATAAAGCAAGAAATTTCAAGTTAATGGAAATCTCAGAAAGACCAAAAGATATTAAAGAGAAAAAGAAACTATAGAAAGAAAGAACATCAAAAGAGGAATTTCATATTGCCTTGAGAACACAAGATAAAGGAGATATATGGTATGGTAACAGTGGATGTTCAAAACATATGTCAGGAGATAAGAACAAGTTTTCAAACTTAAGAAAACAAAAGGGTAAAGTCACATTTGGGGACAATTCTTCAGGTAATATTATTGGGAAAGGCACCGTGAATATAGGAAAAGATAAAACCAAAAATGTGTTACTTGTAGAAAATATGAAACCTAGTCTATTAAGTGTCATCCAAACCTGTGATCAGGGGCACATTTGCATTTTTTATTCTTAGAAATGTGAGATAAGAAGGAAGAACTCGGGAAAATTAGTTGGTTTTGCTTCTAGAAATCCTGAAAATGTATGCATACTAAATACAAGACAGTCTGAGAAATGTCGTATGAATTTAGTGAATGAAAGTTGGCTATGGCATAGAAGGTTGGGGCACATTAACTTTGATAATCTAGTAAAGGTTAGCGATCTTGGGGCAGTGAGAAACTTACCAAAGATCACAAAGCCTTCAAATCCTATGTGTAGGCATTGTCAGTTAGGGAAGAAAACTAGAGTAAGGTTCGAAACAAAAGAACACTCAACCTTAAAACCCTTAGAGCTGGTTCACACTGATATTTTTGGACCTACAAGGACCAAAAGTATGCAAGGAGAGTATTATTTTATGTTTTTCATTGACGATTTTACCAGAATGGCATGGGTATTTTTCCTCAAAGAAAAATGAGAAGCATTTGACAAGTTCAAAGCTTTTAAAAATCTGGTTGAGAATGAAACAAAAGCAAAAATCAAATGTCTTAGATCAGACAATGGTGGCGATTTCACCTCAAAAGAGTTTGATATCTTCTGTGAAACTCATGGAATTAAGAGACAATTTTTTTCTACCAGAACACCTCAGCAAAATGGAGTTGTTGAGAGGAAGAATAGAATAGTCCAGGAGGTTGCAAGGACCATGCTCAATGAAGCAAAACTGTCTGATGGATACTGGAGGGAAGCCATAAGCACACCAGTATACATTTTAAGTAGAGGACATCTTAGGAAAAATAATAATAAAACTCCTTATTAATTATGGTTTGGAAGAGCTCCTTTTGTAAAATATTTTAAGGTTTTTGGAAGTAAACGTTACATCAAAAGATTTGATGAGAATCTTGGGAAATTTGATGCTAGATCCGATGAAGGTATATTTCTTGGATATTCTTCTACCAAAAAGGCATACAGATGCTACAATTTTAGATTACATAAGATTGTTGAGAGTGTTGATGTTACGGTGGATGATTTAAAAACAAAGAAGTTCAAACATCAAGAGAATATACTCCATAGTAAAAGAGAGGATGATGGTGAGCTAGTTGGTACACAAACAAATGTAGAAGAAAAATAAGATATACAAGAAGATGAAATAGATACCGAAGAAGAAGAGGATGATACTCGAGAAGAATAAGAAGAATGTCCTAGAAGAGACACAAAGACACCCTCCAAGATAGTCCAAAAGAATCATCTTGAAGACCAAATCATTGGAGATAAAAGTGCAGTAGTACAAACAAGAAGACAATTGGTGTATCAAATAGAGATAGCACTGTTGTCATGTATTGAGCCCAGATCAATCAAAGAAGCATGCAAAGATGAAAGTTGGGTCAAATATATGAATAAAGAATTAGATCAAATAGAAAAAAAATAAAACTTGGGAACTGGTTTCGAGACCACAAAATAAAAATGTCATTGGAACTAAATGGGTGTTCAAAAACAAAGTAAATGAAAATGGACAAGTAATTAGGAACAAAGACATATTGGTATGTAAAGGGTATGCTTAGGTTGAAGAAGTATATTTTAAAGAAACTTTTGCACATGTGTCCAGACTGAAGGAAATTAGGATGTTCTTAGCCTTTGCCAGCTACAAAAAATTAAAAGTATATCATATGGATGTCAAGTCAGCATTTCTCAATGGAAACTTAGAAGAGGAAGTCTACATTGAGCAACCAGAAGTGTTTCAATTAACTGACAAAGGAGATTATGTTTGTAAACTAAAGAAATCCCTCTATGGGTTAAAACAGACACCCAGAGCATGGTATGCAACACTAGATTCTTACTTACAATTACAAGGCTTCAAAAGAGGGTCAGCAGACATTAATATTTACTGTAAAATTATTGGTGATTACATGATTATTGTGGAAGTATATGTTGATGATATCATATTTGGGAGTGATGATGAAAAAATGAGTAAAGACTTTGCTAGTAGGTTGCAACAAGAATTTGAAATGTCCTTGCTTGGTGAACTGGATTTCTTTTTAGCATTTCAAATAGTTCAGTCCAAAAAGGGAATCTTTATTCATCAGTCCAAATCTGTTAAAGATATGCTGAAAAAATTCCAGTTTGAAGATTGCAAACTTGTTTGTACACCTATGACAACTGGATGCAAACTAAGCAAGGAAGATGAGTCCAAGTAAGTAGATCCAAAACACTACAAATAAATGATTGGGAGTTTACTTTATGTAACAACCTTAAGACCTGATGTCAAGCAAATTGTTGGTATGGTAGCTAGATTTCAAGCTGTACCAAAAGAAAGCCATGTTCACACTGTGAAAATAATTTTTAGGTATTTGAAAGGAACCATAAATCTTGGATTGTAGTATCATAGAAAGAATTCATTTTCTTTGAAATCCTACTTAGATGTAGATTGGGCAGGTTGTGTAGATGACAGAAAGAGTACAAGTGAAGGAGCATTTTTCTTAGGAGAATCATTGGTATCCTAGACAAGCAAGAAACAAACCTCAATCTCTTTGTCTACTATTGAAGCTGAATAGATTGCAACAACAGAATGTGGTGCACAAGTGGAATGGATGAAACAAACTCTACAAGACATCAAAGTAGTGTTTGAAGAACCCACAATTATCTACTGTGATAATACAAGTGCTATAAGTCTATCCAAGAATCCTGTCCATCATTCCAAAGCAAAACACATTCCAATAAAATACCGCTATCTAAGAGATCAGGCTGAAAAGAATACCATCAAATTGGAATATATCCCAACTCAAGAACAGATTGCAGAAATCTTCACTAAACCCTTAAACAAAGATGTATTTGAATATATCAGACAAAGACTAGGAGTGTTTTCTCTTCCAAACTAGTATCTCAAAAGATAGTGATCAAAGTCAAGGGGAGTTATTTATCCCTTTGATGGAAAAAGGGGAGTAAATCAAGAAGTCACATACTCAAGGGGAGTAAAAATTCGGACTCAATAATGGAGTTGGCAGGAAGTTCACTCTTTGTCATTGGTGTCAAAGGGGGAGAAGGATTAGGTGTTTCCATCAATGCCAAAGGGGGATATTGCTGGCAACATGGAAATATAGGTTGGCATTGATTGCAATTGAAGAAGCCTGCAGAGAAGAAATCCCACGTGTTGAAGATGAATGGGCTAGTGGTTTGTGTTGATGTATTTGTAACCTCGGAATGTATTCACTTGTATATCTTATATTATACCTTGATGTTCCTATCGTGAGAGCCATTAATATAATAAATTCATGTAAATTTAATGAGGTTAAACCTCCGTTGTAAGTCGGGGAAATAGTCCCACAATTGAGTTGAGGTTAACCCTCCTTGTTGATCAGGGGGGTAAAGTCCCCACAGTTGTGGGGCACTAGGGTTATTAGAATCTCCTAGAGAAGTCGGCCCTGGTAAGTAATTGTCAGGTGAGGTTAACTTTTTGGAGTGCAAATTAAGTGAATGGAAGAATATAAATAGAAGTGAGGCTCTCCTCATTTCTACACACACATACACTCACTCAACTGGGGCGCATGAGTGAGAGAGGAAGTGCAGGCACAAGTGAGAGAGATCAGCTGTCGGAGATCATCTTTATGTTTTTCAGGTTTTAATGCTGCCATTGGTGCTCATTATATCTCTGAGAAAGAAGAGGGGTTTTTCCTTTATGGTTTCCCCGAGAATAAAACTTTGAGTCTATTGTCTCTTGTGATTGATTACTGTGCATGTTATTCTCTTAGATAAGATCCTAAGAACATATTATTTAAATGATAAAAATCTAGCATGGTATCAGAGCTAATTTGAGAATAAGACACTGTGTACCTGTAGAAGCTAGGGATTCTTACTTTTTGGGTCTCTCTCCACAATACATCAACAAAAGAAGGATAGGATAACTCTCCATTGAAGGGCGCATCTTTCTGTCGAAGCAGAATTTGATTCTGGGCATTTTCAGTTTTTGCTGCGGGAAATTAGGGAGTTTTATAGAAGAGGAATTTTTGGGTGAGCCCAGCATAGGATTTATCTTCTCATCAAAATAAAATTTTAGAGACCAAGGTTGAAGTTTTTGGTTGGATAAAACTCCAGGAAATTTAAACCCTAGTTTGGCCCCGGGCCTGAAAAACCCTAAAATACTAAAACAGGTAGTTTTGGTACATTCGCTATATCTCGGGATTGATGGCCGAAATTTTCACAGTTTGAAGATAATATCCTAATGTATCCTGTGTAAAATTTCAGCCTCAGATTCACTATATTATGGGAGATATGATTCCTCCAAATCAGGGTACCAGCCTCTTCCAGGATTCATACCTAAACATGACACCTAGGGAGAATTGCTATATCTCGAGCTACCAAGGTCCAAATTAAATTTCTCAAAATGTGCCATATAGGGCATGGACTATAATTTCTCTGGTAAAAGTTTCATACCCTGATGATGAAACAGGGACACGTGGTGGTTTGTACAAGTTCGGTATGCAGAACAGTCCTGAAATAAGTCACCTTGGGAAAAATCTCATAAGTCCCACTTGGTGAAACCAATTCGGCTCAAACCCTTGGTGTTGTATAGAAGAAAGACGAGACTACCTCAGTATGAAATTTCAGACATAGAGGAGAAGTACTTTCGGAGATACCTCAGAAACAATATCAGGCATTTATGTAGAGGAAATTGAAAAACTAGGGCTTCATGTTCTAGGAGCTTCCCTCCACTATTTTTAGAAAAGGAGTACATTGGAAAGATAACCTTGAGAAAAAGCATATTTCTATACAATCAGAACTGAAAGATTCCAAGTTTTGAAAGTTAGGGTTTCCTTGACAAACCTTAGATCAGCCAGATCCGGAACCAGGATGGACACCTCAAATCGGTAAGATCTAATCTTTTGCTAATTACATTTGAGGTTCTTATTTCAAAATGACCTATCACACCAGCTTGATGACAAGCTTGGTGAAGCTGAAAAATTCCGAGCATGGAAGTATGGGATTTCACTGGTTCTTCAAGGAAATGAATTGGACACCTACATAAGTGGGGAGGTTCCATTTTCGGAGGGAGATGAGGCTAAAAGCCTTACATAAGAAGAACTTGGTCAGGGCCAAGAAGATCATTGTTGATTCAATCAAGGATCACCTTATACCACAAGTGTCTTCCCTAAAGACACCTAAATAGATGTTTGATTCCTTGACCAATCTATTTGAAGGGAAGAACTTAAATTGAAAGATGACTTTGAGAAAACAATTGAAGAATGTGAAGATCCATAATGTAGAGACGATACAGTCATACTTTACAAGGGTCTCTCAAATCAAAGAACAACTTGAAGTGGTAGAAGAAGAAGTGGAGAATGCAAAAGTTGTGATAACCACCTTGAATGGTCTCCCAGGATCATGGGATTCATTCATTCGAGGAATGTGTTCCAGAAGGAAGTGATTACTTTCAGCAGACTCTGGGAATAGTGCACACAAGAAGAAGCTATGATCATAATAAGAGAAAGAGAAGACGAGAGCAACTAAAGATCAAGATATCATGATCCAAAGAAGATCCCTCTAGCGATGAGGAATACAGAGGACTCAACTCTTGAAGAACCTCTTATCCATATTAACATTTGGATAAGAAATGATGTTGTCATAAATGAAGAATATGATGAAGCAGAAGATCCAAGAAGGAGTCTACCCACGAAACGAATAAAAGATAAGTATTCAATTGTCATTTCTTGATATTATTTTGTTATGGATTTGTTTATATTCAGTGTATGAGTTATTCATAATAGAATGTTTGCATTAATGATAGTATACTACTAATATGCATGTGATGGGTAAGTAGCTCATGGTTCTATACAACTCTCCATTGCTACTTATCTAGAATGAAACCTCTTTGCTGACATATTGGATTAGTGCATAATCTCAACGATGTCATGGTAGAGATGGAAGGCATCTAGAAAGTTTCTGTGAGATATGGATGAATGTTGTATTGGCTAAAATAGTTGCATGATTATATATTTATGCATAAGAATTTTCCATTATGAATATGCCTTATGAAATGTTTCTAACCATACAACTAATGCATTTGACTTGTAGGAAAGATCGCGTACAATCGCCTACAAGAAAAGAAGGACGATACTTGTTCCGAAGAACAAGTGACAACAGTTCGAGAAATAATACAAGATAAAGAATAATATGATGATACCTTTATAGGAAGAAAGAGGTCTTAGACACAGTGCAGTTATGTGACACTATTGAGCAACATCATTGATGCAAAACCTTCCAGCTATGAAGAAGTATCCAAGAAGAAAGGGAAGGAGAGTACCAGTTCAAGAAGAATGAGGTCTAGGATGCAGTATCGAGACCTGAAGGGAAGTTCGTAGTATCTTCCATATGGATCTACAAGATCCAACATGCAGTAGATGGCAACATCATGGGATACAAGGAAAGATTCGTAGCACGAGGCCTCTCATAGAAGGAAGGCATAGATTACGAAGAGACATTTGCAGCCACTGGAAGTTAAGACACATGATAGGCATACTTATGTGTGCAAATTAGAGAAGGCCTTGTATGAGCTCATAAGACACCCATGGGATAAAAAATACATGAGGAGCTTGAAGATCACCTAGAGTGATGAAGATCTTAACCTTTGCTACAAGGTTGAATATGAAAGCCTATAGAGGATGACAAGCTCACAGATGGGTGCGAGAAGAACTTTTGAAAAGGTTCAGGATCTTGGTATCTAGTGACCCTAGATGGATACATAGAATATTAACAGCAGAGGAAGCTACTTGTCACTCCAGTACATAATGTTTCAATACATAGAGTATGAAAGGCAGAGGGAGAATGATGCTCCACTTCAGAGGGAGTGACTGCAGAAGATCTTGAGGTTCGACATGGTACGATAGGATGTATAGTTTACTGATGGCTTAGGATTTATTGAGAGTAAATCAGATTCTAACCTTTACTTCAAGGTTGAAGATGGAAGACTAGTGATTCTTCTGTTATATGTCGATGACTTGTTCCCCACAATAAAATAGGAACTCATTAGAGATGCAAGAAGGAGACTTGCTGTTGAGTTCAAAATGAAGGACTTGGATATGATGCACTACTTTCTAGGCATGGAGGTGTGGAAGAATGCAGATGGAATCTCCCTGGGAAAATGGAAGTATGTAGTAGAGATATTGAAGAGGTTTGGGATGATGGGTTTTAAGGCCATGACCACACCTATGGCATCGAACCTGAAGTTATTCAGTGTTGCTTCATCAAAGTCGGTTGATGACATGATTTATCGTCAGATGATTTATTCCTTGATGTATCTGACAAATACGAGACCAAATATTTGCTTTGCTATGAACACATTGAGACATTTTCACCTGATGGTTGCAAAGCATGCAGTGAGGTACCTGAAGGGTATAGTTGAGTATGGGCTCAAGTATGATACAAATCAGAAGATTAACCTGTAGGGTTATGTGGATTCATATTGGGCAGGCAGTGCCATTGATAGGAAGAGCACTTTGAGGTTCTACTTCAGTATGAGATTGGGTGTGATCTCTTGGTTTAGCTAGAAGGAGTCCTGCATGGTGCTGAGTACAGCCGAGGAAAAATATGTTGCCACTTGCTCGGCTATTTGGGAGGTAGTATGTTTCTTTTGAAAACTACTATTTGATTTGATTGATCTGAATTGAATTTTTGTATGATGTAGATAGGAGCAATGAAGCTCCAGTTTGTGATCTAGATCAAGATCCCTCAAAAGAGGGAGTTCTATCATATATGGTGAGACAAGTTGTCTGAGCATAAAATACTGGTGAAGCTCGTAGGTTGCTCAGACGTAAATGGTCTTGTAGGTTGTCCTCGAATGTAATTGGTCTTGGGGAAGCTCGCAGGTTATCCTTGGACGTAATCAACCTTGATGTGATTCTGTGCTAGAAAGGGCCAGAGTGAAGTTTGAATACTTCTAGGAGAAGCTTGGTGTTCTCTAGATAGAGGTTCCTTCCAAGGGGAAGTGATACGTCCATGTGCCTTTCTTACATGGTGGTAGGCGGGGCTTCCCATGATCAGATGTAAGTGCTGTGCCTTTCTGACATGGTGGTAGTATTGGTTCCTCCCATGGTCAGATGTAAGTGCTGTGCCATTTTGACATGGTGGTAGTCGGGGCCTCCCATGGTCAGATATAAGTGCAGTGGCCTACACCCAGCATGAAAAAGGGTTGGCTTTGTAGAGACCCAGATCCATTATGAAAAAGGATTGGCTCTGTGGAAGTACATCCAACATGAAAAAGGGTTGGCTCTGTAGTGGCCTACATCCAGTATGAAAAAGGACTGGTTCTGTAGAGACCCACATCTAGTATGAAAAAGGACTGGCTCTGTAGAGACCCACATCCATTATGAAAAAGGAGTGGCTTTGTGGAAGTACATCTAGCATGAAAAAATGTTGTCTTTGTAGTTTCCTACATTCAGTATGAAAAAGGACTGGCTCTATAGAGACCCACATCCAGTATGAAAAAGGACTGGCTCTGTGGAAGTACATCCAACATGAAAAAGGGCTAGCTCTGTAGTGGCCTACATCCAATATGAAAAAGGACTGGCTTTGTAGAGACCCACATCCAGTATGAAAAAGTACTGGCTCTGTGGAAGTACATCCAGTATGAAAAAGGGCTGGCTTTGTAGTGGCCTACATCCAGTATGAAAAAGGACTGGCTCTGTAGAGACCCACATCCAGTATGAAAAAGGAATGGCTCTATGGAGGTACATCCAGTATGAAAAAGGACAGGCTCTATAGAGGCCTACATCCAGTATGAAAAAGAACGAGCTCTGTAGAGGAAGGCCTACATGGAGGTTAGGCCTACAACCAACATGAAAAAGGGATGGCTCTGTATAACTTCCTGTGACGAGAAGAATTGAGAGATAACACCATTTGATCAAGATAATGAAAGCAGTGATGATGATGATGATGATCCAGTGATGATCCAACTTTGATGATGATCCAGTGATGATCCAGCTTTGATGATGGTCCAGTGATGATCCAATTTTGATGATGATCTAGCTTTGATGATGATCCAATGATGATCCAACTTTGATGATGATCTAGAGAAGAAGAATTATACTGATGAATTGTGTCCAGAGAATACCTTCCCTGTTAAGAGGAAGTGTTGATGTATTTGTAACTTCGGAATGTATTCACTTGTATATCTTATATTATACCCTGATGTTCCTATCGGGAGAGTCATTAATATAATAAAGTCATGTAAAGTCAATGAGGTTAACCCTCCGTTGTAAGTCTGGTCAATAGTCCGCACAATTGAGTTGAGGTTAACCCTCCTTGTTGATCAGGGGGGTAAAGTCCCCATAGTTGTGGGGCATTAGGGTTATTAGAATCTCCTAGAGAAGTAGGCCCTGGTAAGTAATTGTCAAGTGAGGCTGACTTGTTGGAGTGAAAATCAAGTGAATGGAAGAATATAAATAGAAGTGAGGCTCTCCTCATTTCTACACACACATACACTCACTCAACTGGGGCGCATGAGTGAGAGAGGAAGTGCTAGCACAAGTGATAGAGATCAGCTTTCGGAGATCATCTTTATGTTTTTCGGGTTTTACTGTTGCCATTGGTGCTCATTCTATCTCTGAGGAAGTTGCAGGGTTTTTCCTTTATGGTTTCCCCAAGGATAAATATTTGTGTCTATTGTCTCTTGCGATTGATTGTTGTGCATGTTATTCTCTCAGATAAGATCCTAAGATCATATTGTTTAAATGATAAAAATCTAGCAGTTTGAAAATAGAGGAGTCGTGCAGAGAGCTCAATCAGGGATCGTCGGCTAAGATTCAAGTAGATTGACGATTTAGAAGGTAAATCTAAAACTATATCTAAGTTCTACAAGGAAATAATGTGTAGGAGTAAAGTTCCACATTAGTTCAGAAATGAATGGTCAGGAAACTTCCTGCACAAGATCCAACAGTTAGGGATAAGATCCGCTAAGTGCAAGAAGGATGAGGTGAAGTTCCATGGTTGATCATAGATCAATGAATGAAGAGCATTCCAAACTAGATCCATGGTCATAGGAGAGTTCTGCATAAGATAGGCAGAAAGATTGTAGTTTAGAAAAGTTTCAAAATTGGACGGCTGAGAATCAGTCTGCAAGAAGATAGACGGTTGATAGTAGATCCACAAGAAACATGGACATGATAGAAGTTTTGGAAAAAACCAAGATCCAACGGTTGAGAAATGATCCTCTAAAAAAAATCAATGGTTCAGATTGAAAGCGGAAGGCAAAAAGAAGATAATCATGAAAAAGAAGTTTTGGAAACACTAAGTTTTTGATTTCCGCATTCCACAGCACAGGAGCGGAAGTATGGGTGCAGAACCACAAGGTCAAAGTTTTGGAAACATTGAGTTTTTGATTTCCGCATTCCATAGCACAGGAGCGGAATTACGGGTGCAGAACCACAAGGTCGAAGTTTTGGAAACATTGAGTTTTCGACTTCCGCATTCCATAGTATGAGAGCAGAAATGTGGGTGCAGAACCGTGAGGTCAAAGTTTTGGAAACATTAAGTTTTCGACTTCCGCATTCTGCAGTACGTGAGTGGAAGTGCGAGTGCAAAACCATGCGGTCAAAGTTTTGGAAACATTGAGTTTTCGACTTCCACTTTTTGCAGTACGGTAGCGGAAGTGCAGATGCGGAACTGCAAGGTCAGAGTTTTGGAAACATTAGGTTTTTGACTTTTGCATTCCATAGTATGGGAGAGGAAGTGCAGGTGCAGAACCAAAAAGTTGAATGTTTAGAAACATTGAGTTTTCAAATTTCGCATCCCATGATTTGAAATATCGACGGTAAGAAATTTGTCCGTGAAAGATCAACGGTGTGAAAAGGTTAGTGCAGAAAACAAAAGGCGGAGAAGTGCAAAAGAAATGTTTGAGATTTTGAGAACCCACACTCCGCATCCCATGATCCGGATGATTGGCTGTTAGAAAGAATTCCATGAAATATCAATGGTGCGAAAAGGTTTGTGTGAAAAACGGAAAATAGAAGAAGCATAAGCTCATTTTTGAAACATTGAGTTTTCGACTTCCGTATCTCGCTATCCGGAAGACTTCCATGAGAGATCAACGGTGCGGAAAGGGTAATGCAGAAAGTGAAAGGCGAATAAGTGCGAAAAAAATATTAGAGATTTTGAGATCCCGCACTCTGCATTTTCAGAGATCAACGGTCATGAAGAGATCCGAAGGAGATCAACGATGTGGAGCAACTTGTGCGGAAAGGTTAGTGTGGAAGTAGTAAATGATATTTGAATAGGCACATTCGATATCCGATTTCAACCTCAGATCAACGGTCACAAAATTTTTGAAGGCGATGGATGGTGCGGAATGGTTGAGGCGGAAATCCAAGTGTGGAAAGACCATCTATAGGATCGAAAGTGTGGAAGCATCAGAAAAATGTTAACAGAGTCGGAAAAATGTATTCTAGGCTGCGAAAAAGATGAAAGGGTTTGTCTGGTGTAGAGGAAAGATGAAAGAGTGCGATGGCTGAAGGTTAGATGATGAATGGATGTGTCTGTATCCAACAATCATGATCCAAGAGGAAAGTATTTCAACATAAATTTAAAATGAAAAGTAAGCGTCTTTTGTGTCCAGATCCAAGGAGACGAAGACCAAATGACTATGTCACCGATGTTCTAATATGTGTACATTGTTCATCACATTTAAGGGTGGAAGGGTGGTGCTAGGACAAGTTGGTTCCTGCAAAGGGATTAGGTGCTCCTTGTCAGTCGTAGCTGACTAAATAGGGGGGTCATTGCCTCCTACCAGTTGGTACTGGTGAATAAGGGTGTGGGTGCATCCTAATCAGTTGGTGCCGATCTAAAAGAAGAGACATATTCTTCTATTGTATATTGTAAATTTTTTTTTGTAGATAATAGGAAAGTGTTGGTGGTTTACCTTATTAGGGTTCCATGACAAATTACTGTGCACAAAATTGTTTTTACATTTGCAAAATTGTTCAAATTTTAGTCTCTGATTCATCCCCCCTCTCAGAGATAGGATCTGATTTAACACCCTCCATTCCCGCCCTATCAACTCAAAATCTCCCATCTATTTCTAGTTCTCCTGTAAATACCACAAATGGGGGGCAATCCCCAGCTTAAGTTGTGTCAACAACCGGGAGAACTGCTTCGAATGTTGGGCAGAACATCACTTTAGGGAAACTAGTATCTGGTGCACCTTCCACGACTACCAATGTGGTTATTCCCTCCCCCGTCACGAGAAAACATTCATGGGTTCAACCTACATTTAGCCAACCTACATGGGGTTATACTTACCCATGAAAGCATCCACCAATGGTCAATGAACATTATCAATAATTGGTGTTGGGGAATGTCTATCCAAGGATTCCTTATCTTGGAAATATGAACAGCCCATGGGGGAAACCCAAATGATCAAATTTACTTATACCTAGGAGGCCACTTATTAATATGTTTGGAGGGCCTGGCGGTCCACCTAGTGGGTCACCTGTATGCCCACCTACTGGAGGTCCACCTTTTGGAGGTCCACCACTGGGAGGCCCACCTTCTAGAGGTCCACCTTTCAGAGGTGCACCACCTATAGGACCACCTTTTAGAGGTACACCTTCTAGAGGCCCACCACTTGGAGGCCCACCTTCTAGAGGTCCATCACATGGAGGCCCACCTTCTGGAGGCCCACCACCTAGGGGTCCCCCTCTTATAGGTCTATCACCACCTGGAGGTCCACTGCTTGGAGGACCATTAGGAGGATCATTTGGAAACCAACCACTACTGAACTAACCCATTATAGAAGGATCATAATCACCTATTTATCAATTAACTTATGGTCCTAATAGTCCACAAATGCCTTATTAGTACTACTAGTACCCACAACCGAACAATAGTTACCATTTCTATCTACAATCGATCTTCCATATTTGTCAGGATTGATTAATGATCCTATTCATCATGATCCTTCATGGAAAACTATCCTTGTAAAGTGAGCTTCGTATATACCAAAATTTGAGGACAAACTTGGTGAAGACCCCAAAAACCATGTGATGACATATCACCTATGGTGTTCATCAAATTATCTAATGGATGGTTCCATCCATGTGAGACTTTTTCAAAGAAATCTCACTAGGACCGTCACTAAGTGGTATATAGAATTGCCTCAACATTCCTTTTGGGATTTCAACACTCTAGAAATGGCCTTTTTTACGCCTTTTCAACTACTAATTAGGTATGAAACATGTACATATATTTTCACCTTGCTCCATTAAACCACTTCCACCCATATATCTGACCATATACATGAGTGGATACAATGACGGAGGTTGGTTAAAGCTCCCATTCCCAACCAATTACTTGTCAATTTGTTCACTAACTCATTGCTTCCTCCCATTGCTAAGGATGTTTCCATTGGAGGTGTTGTTATTAAAGAGCAGGCCATCAACTGTGCTCAGTACCTCGACTTGGTTTATTCCCAGTCAGACACTCTGTATGATTTGATCCTAAATGCCCCTCGTCCTACTTCATACCCTTCAAGACCTTCGATGGAACCACCTGTCGATGGCATACTTGGTTATGTTTCATACATAATCGACGGCTAAATACTCGAAAAAGGAAAACAAACCTGCTTCACCTACTAGCTAGACTCCCACAAATCCCAAGAATTCTTTTGCTCCTATTGTTTCTACTGAAGTAAATGTTGTTCAATCCTTAGAATCTCTGGGTACAAAGAAGAAAGGAAGAAACAAACCCAATAAATTTGAGAATCAACAGGAAAGTAATTAAACACCAAACACAGATGTCGAATCTAGAAATAAGAGAAAGGTTAAATTCCATGCCTTAAATGTGTAGGTGACCACTTCACCAAAGAATTTCCTCGGTGTTAAGAGGTCATTAAATTTATGAAAAACACTTCCACCCTGGTGGTTTTGATCGATCCTTTCCCTACCCAACAATAATTGATTGACCATAAACCCTTGCACGGGTCTTCTTCATCCTCCATCAATGAAGTTAAATGATGTCTATTGAATTAGTTAGTCTTACCACTAGATCACAGAGTTATGAACCTCCTCCATATAAAAAGAGTGATAACTCCCCAATGGAAAAAAATTTATCTTCCATTCCTCCTCCTATCAACATTCTTCACATTGAAAAACATGTTCTAGACGCGGTCCTCCGGCCACCCAAGAGTACAATCCATAAGTCAGTGTTTAATTTTAGTGCACGTGCCTCCCAATAATACAAGCTAGTAGAAGATCTCACACATGCACCGTGTTCTATGCCTACCCTCAAAGTACTCCAAACGTGTCCTACACAGAGGAAGATCCTGTTGTAAGTTCTTGGAGCTATGGATCTTGAGAATAGCAATGTTATTGCCTTTAAATTGTACAATTTCAAATTGAGGCTCTCCTACCAATCAACTTTTCAATTATCAACAAAAGTGGTTTTGAATAAAGTCCATCGTACCATATTGGAAGAAGGTGCCTCGACCTTGTTCATGTCTCTGTCTTGTTGGAGAGTTATACTCTTCCCTGAAATTAACTGTTCACCCACAACATTGAAGGCCTTTGTTGGTTGTGGCTTTAAACCCTATGGATTTTTATACTCTCTCCTGGTTGAACTAGGGGGCAAATCAATATCCATTCATGTTGAGGTTGTCAATGCTCCTTTAGGCTATAACCTCCTCCTATGTAGGAATTGGTTCTATGCGATGCAGGAAGTATCTTCATTAGTGTTTTGAGTGGTCCAATTCCCATTCTAAGAGAAGATTGCTACTGTTGATCAACTAAAATTTTGTTCTCTAGACACGAGTTCTAATTCTGCGAACAATGTTCCACTCATAACCTCTTTGGATCTATAGTATCAGAATGTAGGAATATGTCTTCTTAAATATTCCTTACTTATGGGAGTATTTCCGTTGAAAAACCCTCCTCCTCCTTCACAGGTCGCGTATGTGAACATGATCTCCTTGGTGAGTCACGACACTTCAACTAAAGGGAAATCAGTAAATGATTCAACACCTTTGAGTCAATTTGAATAGGATTACTAGCCTATCCAATCCACCAGTGACCCCACCATTAATGATTATATTTTGGTGGAAATCTATCCTTACCAACTACCATATTAGTCAGATTCCCTCCCCATCTCTAGATTATTTGCTGCAACCTCTTCCATCAGATGAATCCATAATGGAAGTCATGTCTTTAGATGAGAATCCTTGGAAATATCATCATCATCGATCCTCTTTCCTTCCCAGTCACTAATTGGTAGAAGATAATTTTGAGTCATTCATTTCATATGATGTTCTACAATAACCGATACTCATTCACAATGTTGAGTCCAAGGGTAATTTGAGTAATATCACTAATACCGTTTTGGTCAACATATTAGTGAAACCTGGAGTTGTTGAGAATATTCATTTGGGAAAAAATTGTTCGTCTTTGGAACTTTAATCTTATACAACCCTTTTTAGGGAATTTCGAGATGTTTTTGCTTGGATGTATGAATAAATGCTAAGGACAAATCCTTTGATTTTCGTTCATGAGATTAGGACATACCCTGACACAAGGCTAGTTCACTAGAAATTATTTCAAGTTCATCCATGGAAAGAAGTGACCATAAAGGAAGAAGTTGAAAAAATTCTTAGGGATGTGTTTATTTATCTTGTGCCACTCACGAAATGGGTTTCTAATATTGTTCCCGTGAATAAAAAGCAGGGTACAATTAGGGCTTGTATCGATTTTTGAGACCTTAATAGGGCTTGTCTCAAGGACAATTTCCCTACTCCTTATATTGATTAGATCATCGGTAATTGTGTTGGGAGCATCATATTTTCATTTATGAATGGCATTTTCGGCTATAATCAGATAGATATACTCCCTTTCGATCAGCATAAGATGATCTTCATTTTCCCATGGACCTTTGCCTACATAAAATTTCCTTTTAGTCTTAAAAACGTTGGTGCTACCTTTTCAAAGCACCATGTATTATGATTTTCGTGAAATTAGACATATCATGGAACTGTATCTTGATGAACTACTTGCCCATTCACAACATCGAGAACATCATGTTGACCATCTAAGAGCCATTTTTCTCAGATGCCACCATTACAACATTCGGTTGAAACCACGCAAATGTGTTTTTTGTGTTGAGACTAGCAGATTGCTTAGATTCATCATATTCAAGGATGACATCTGTATAGATCTATTGAAGATGGAAGCCATCTTGGCTCTACCACCACCTACCAATGTTACCGAACTTCAAAGTTTAGAAGGGAAGGCAAACTTTTTGCGTCGTTTTATCTGCAACTACATTGAGAAAAAACACAGTTTCATTCATTTGTTGAAAAAGGACACACCTTTTGTTTGGGATGACCTTGCACAATGTGCATTCTATATTCTCAAACACGCTATCACACATGCACCTATGTTGCAACCACCTGATTATACTAGGGATTACTCATTGTATGTGGCTATGTATTTGACCACCATCGACATGGTATTAGTTCAAACAGATGATAATGAACAAGAACATGTGATACATTACTTAAGTAAGAGTCTTCTCAACTCTGAAACATGATATTCACATGTTGAGAAGTTAGCTCTGGCTATAGTCATCACAACCCATAAATTTCATCACTACATTTTTCTCTGCACAACTATTGTGTATGAAGATTCTAACCCCATGTATTACATCTTAACTCATCAAGTACTTCGGGGAAAATAATCTCAATGGATTGTTTTTCTCCAGGAATTCGAGTTATAATTTTCCAATTCCATTTCAACGAACTCTATTGTCTTCACGGAACTCATCTGTGAACTTCCCTGTATTTCTGAGGATACACAACCCTTTGACTCATTACCAGATGAATCATTATTCCTCATTAGTACATCTGACCCCTGGTATGGAGATTTGATCCTCTATATCCATACTCAATGCTTTCAACATAATGCAACCCAAGACAAATGACATCGTATTCATCATCATGCCAAGTACTATCTTATTGTCAATGATACATTGTACCATCATGGTGGTTACACAATTTTGCTGTGTTGCTTAACTCACGATGAGGCTGAATTAGTGTTGAATGACTGTCATTCTGTATCCTATGGAGGTTATCTTTTTGGGATGGCTACTTCCCAGAAAATCTTATGCGCTGGGTAATTTTGGCCTTTTGTATTCAAATATTGTATGGAAGTTGTAAAAAAATGCCCACCCTACCAAATTTTCCAATAAAAAAAGCGCACCGACTGAACTCCTTTACATCCCATCATTGTTGTCATCCCTTTCACAAAATGGGGCATTGATTTTATGAATTGTAATCCTACCTCGGTCGGGGGGATGGGGGCATGGTTATATCATCGTAGCCGTAGATTGTTTGGAAAAAATGCCGCCTTGTTTCTCTTTAATCAAACAATCGCCAAGTTTGTAGTCCCACAAGCCATTGTGACTGATCATGGTTCACATTTCCAAAATCAAATGATGTTAGAATTGAGTGTCAAACAAGGTTTTCACCATGATAACTCTACACCCTACTACTCGCAGGCCAATCCCCAAGTTGAAGCTATCAAAAAAGTTTTGAAAACCATGATTCAACATATGGTAGGGAAATTCAAGTCCAGTTGGCATTTACATTTGTTTTCCACACTATGGGATTATAGGACCGCCATTAAGAAATCCACCGAATTTATACCATTTCAATTGGTGTATGGGATGGAGGAAAATCACCCAATCAAATGTGATATTCCTTCTCTGAAACTTTCCATGGAACTGCTACCTAATACCACCCTAGAGGAAGAACAATTCTGGTATCTGAACAAGCTCAACGAGACTCGTCGAGATGCCAGCTTGGTAAATGAGGTGCATATACGACGAATTAAATCTCAGTATGACTGATCCATTTAGCCCCACCTCTTCAACGAAGGTGACCTAGTCCTGACATATGACCAGAAACATGATTAATTGGGAGATGGAAAATTGGAGTCCATATGGCATGGGACTTACATTGTCAGTCGTGTATTAGAGAAATGAGCTTTCAAACTGATAGGCAATGATGTAATACATTTGGGTGAGCCTCAAAATGGGCTCTACCTTAAGAGGTATTATTCCTAGGTCATCTAGCATGGATACCTTGTACTATTGTTTATAGAGTGTGATGTGTGTAGTTTAGATTGTTACTTTGTTATGAATGTAAGACTCGTGTTAGGTAAGCATGCTTATGTAGTGTTGTGTTTGAATGAACATATGGGCACTTACTCTTTATGTGTGGATGATGCTAGTCTTTATACCTTGAATCTCACACCAGTGGCTTGGGTACTGTATTCCCCTACCGGTTATTTAGTAAGCTCATGAAGAGCTTGTTTGGGTCCCGCTATGAACAATCTTGTAGAGTACCATGCAATGACTGGGTTGTTAACTAAAGCTTTAACAAGTGATGTGGGTCATATTAGGGTTTAATTAGATTCAAATTTAGTTGTACATCAATTGAACCGGGTCTACACCATTCGTAACCCCTTACTTCTTCGTATGTTTCAGAGGGTTTGAAGCTTAAAGAGGTATTTTGAGTGTCTTTCATACCACCACATCCGAAGACATTTAAACACAATGGTTGATTCATTAGTGAATTATGTTTTAGATTGGTACTTGGCTCATGTTTGATGTTCATTTTAATCTTTTATCACATGTAAAATGATTATAAAAAACACATATAAGTATCCATTCATGCACATAACACATCACATACACACACATGTCTGTAAAATAGTTTATATATATAGAACTGATACCGAGAAAAAAAATTGAAGCCATAAACTTTTAGTGTACCCAAAAATCTGAAACTCCTGAAGCTTTTAGTACATCGACATGTCAAAATATGAAGCTTTGAAGATTTTAGTATATATACAATACAAATATAAGATACACCCTGCACTAGTCCTCGTTCTCATGAAAACACATGACAACACGGGTACTTGACGTAGTAGTATCCCGAAATGCCCTGATACTCCTGTAGTGTGGAGTTGATAACGCCTAGGAAGGTCGTCAATAGAAATGTTGGGAATACCAACATTCAGTCTATAGAGGTTGTCTTAAATCTCTTGAAGCTCCTCCTCTGCCTCTACATTCTTGATGGAGATATCTCTCACCACCTCATGCCTCTCGATAGGAGATGCTCCTGCATGTCGGGATGGACCAATTTATGTGAAATAATATGTCATGTCTTAGTATCCCCAAAACGAAAAAATAGATATAATATAAAACAAAAATACAATGAATGTAGTGTTTTTATTACCTTGGTTATCCCACTGATCATCTTTAGGAAATGGAAGATCAGGTTCACCCCTGAATTTGATGCCGGTGTATGCATAATCCTCTACCATCAGTAGTTGGCCTTGAAGCCATAGAAAGAAGATGGATCCATAAGTAACGGTAGGCCCACCACCACCTCCATGACGGGACATAGCCTCTACCCACCTCAGCATCCATGGATCCTTAGGTTCCATCCTGTTAAGAGGCACCTGAGGGCGTAACAATGACACCCTCTCTAGGAAGAATGATTCTACTACATCCCTGGAGCCAAACTGCTTTAGCTCACCTCATCGACACTTTGTGAGCTGGTATTTTAGTCTAACCAATAGCCCCTCACTCCAGTTGAAGGTAGTTGGAGCCATGCACTCCAACACATACAACATATGTGCCAGGGTGGTCTAATGAGCAGCTTTACTGCCTGTGACCTTTTCTATGGCGAAGGATATCATCCTCAATGGCTGATATACTATATGTTTGATCAGAATATTGGCCCCTTGGGACCTCGGTCTTACTGCACAATACTCATAAATGAGGTCGTCGACAGACATGTATCCCCCCTAGGACCAGAAATTGACACCGAAATTCCTATCCTAGATATCCCGGTCAAAAAGTAGATGTCCTCGACATCAATTGTCAGAATGTGGGTCCCCACTAGGAAATATTGTTGATCTGGGTCCCACATTCATATCAAGTGGTCTAATAGGCAGACATGGACCCTCATACTTGTAATATGGAAGTACTTGAGGATCCCATACTCCCATAGTGCCCTCACAGTCATGGGGTCATTTACCACTTGGGCATTGTCTAGTTCATTCTTGTGCTCCTTTCAAATCACCATTTTTTGAGTCAAACACCTGTGGGATATCCACATGGAAACTATCAGACTCCATTCATTGGATTAAAAACTCAAAATTCATGCTAACATGTTTGTTTTTGAAGAGATACAACCACCGATGCACTTTCCCTAAGGGAATGAAGTGACGACGTAGCCTCCTTTGGAGGACAGAGAAACCTTGATGCTCTTTCCCCTTTTGGGGAGTGCATCGACACACCTCCCGAATGGAAGAAGAGTGTCTCCCTAGGCGTTCCCTTCCTCTTGGAAAAACTCCCCCAAAACTATGAAAAGCATGATAAAAAGTGAAATTTCAACCATGAAAGGGAAGGGGAGGATGATAGTTCTTACTTGATTTTGACGGTTTGTCGCTTGGTTTCCCATAGCTCCTGGAATATTCATTACAAATTCCTCTCTTAAACTCAATTTTCACCCTATTCATATGGTAAAAGCACAACGGTAAGTAATTTTGACTATTTCACTATTTTTATATTATTTTTTGGTTTTTAATTAGAAATAATTAGTGAAATATTTAAATATTGTGGGTTTTTACTATTTTTTTCCTATAGTTTTCATGGTGAAAGTGTCCTAATGTTGTTTTTTGAATATTTTGGGGCCTATTTTGGGCGTTTTTGGATGCGTTAGAGCTTATTTTTTACCTTTTTCATGCTCTGGATCAAGTTGAAAAAACTTCCGAGCGCCTTTTATACCCTAGTCGTGCTCATTAAAAACTTAGAAAAAGTACCGAGTATGCTTTTATAAGTTTTTCGGACTCGTTAAAACTAGATACGAAAAAGGAAACCCCCTTTAGAGTTGTCTTTTACCTCTTTAAATCCAAAAATATTGCCAAGCGAACTTGATTCTTTCACACTTCGGATCGTTTAGACTCACTTAGGAAAAAATAAATTCTGGTTCATTATGACTAGAAGAGTTCTCCCGGGTATTGGTTTATACTTTTTCAGACCTTGGGGACTATATTTACGAAAAATTCCATTTTGGAGTCTTCTTAGTCATTTTAGACTCTATACACATGAAACTACAACTGAGTTTACCTTCTTCGGACTTGTAAAATTAAGCGATGAAGGACCCTTTTTGGGAATGAACACCTCCTTTCTTAGGTTCCTAAAACATATGAGGATGGAGTCATCACTTGATGATCTATATCGAGTGTTTGTTACCCTTTTCAAGCTTGTTAAAAAGCAAAGAGATACTCATCCATCGTGATGGGAAAATTAAGGGGATGGGGAATATATTTCATTTGTGTTAATGGCGACTCATAGTCCACCGTTGAACATGGAACATGTCTGCATTTTCATTCAAATAGTTAGGTATTAAACTTATCATCGAGTCGATCCACTTTCATGAGTCATTTGAATCCTTTGAGTCAATTCAAAGCCTATGCATCATCCTTCTTTGCATTATGTTTGGTGTCTGCCCTGTTGAGTCAATGCTACCAAGTCACTTGTCATGCCATCCAATGTTCAAGGGAAGTCTTTACAAAAATCTACCTCTATATTTTCCTTGCCTTCCTTCGAGTCAGTCATATCTGAGTCAGTCTTATGGTTGATCCATTATCATGATCACTTCAACATCACTTTTGTTCCAAGTTTCATGTCGATGATGGGGGAAACATCATGGCCCTCCTTTGACGAGTCTATTCTCATCGACACCAGCAAATAATACAGGAATTAGTCTTCAAAACCATATAGTACCTTGAATCCTGCATGCCTCAATGGCAGGTTTCCTCCCTTTCAACTGTGGGATTTCATCATTGTCCTTTGATTGGAAGATTCCACCAATTGTTTGACTGCAAGTCATTTATTGATATTTAGAGGAATGTACTAGGGTACCTTGGGAGTCATTGGCATAAATGGTGATTTCCCTCGCACTTGTTAACATTATTCATTAATGACCATTAATCAAGTGGTTTCTACCATGTTCTACATCAAGACATCTATTCGCATGGATAGAATTGTACTATTTGGGATTGAAATGAAGACCCTGAGTGGTTAGGTATTCAATTGAGTATATGCCTATCCTTAGGTATTCACTTGAGCATATGAGTATTTATTGAGTATTTGCATGGATCCACATTGTATGTCTAGTGTTTATGCTCAAGTTTGAGTCAGGATGACATATATCTACAGTGTATATTACATAGATATGTCACAATTTGAGTCTTGTTGTTCATGGATCTACAATGTATTATTGGTATCCATGACTTGGTCATTTTGCATGGATCTGCAGTGTATTGGTCAACAACCATGGTTTGTGTTAGATAGTTTGTGATCTAGTACTGTATCAAATCTTCACTCGCCACTCTTTGCCTCTGAAGCCAAACCATATCTAACAAAGTATTTCACCTACTAGATTCCTCTAGCTTCATACTTTGGGGGGCATTCTGTTACACCAAAAAATTCTCTTTATGCTCAATTCCCTGAAGTATACTAGCCAAACCTTCTTTTGAAGGAACCTTTTTGCTCAACTCTAGGAGGTATGATGCACCATGCCTATTGACATAGAGCGTCAGACTGGCCTAACGCCTCTTTCCTAATGACAAGGTGGGTCAGTGACACTTTTTTCCCGAGGACAAGGAGCGTCGGTGCAACCCGCTCATGCAGAAGGAGCATCAACACCCTCAAAAAGGAAAAAAGAGAAGATCTCAAGATCCTTCTAGATGAAAGTCCTCGTGGAGGCTTATCCCAATTGCTTATACTAGGTGGCATTCGTACCCATAGCCTGTAGGGATGATCCCTCATCTTCCTCACTAAGAATACCAACCCCTTTGAGCCCTCTTTGGATTATATATACAAGATTCATGGACCATGGTACGGAGGAGAATCAATAGATCACCTTTATGCTGTTGGAATCACTACTAGTATAAGAGAAAATGAGTGTGGCTTGTGAGTGAGAGGCTTGTAGAGTTTGTAGAGTAAATATGTGTAAAGTGAGTTAAATACATTGTGAGAAAAAAGCTTCAACATCAAGGCTTTGGTTGTAGTTTTCTTCTCTATTTACTCTTAATACAAATATGTTCCCCTTTCCCATGAATGATTTGTGTTAATATCAATTGTTCATTACTTTCCTGCTTGATCATTAGTATAGATCGTTGAATTATCTTGTTTCTTTCACTATTGTATCTTGTTACTTACATTCTTTTGCATATACAGTTGATCGTAAGAGAATCACAAGGCAAGGATCACCTTCTGAGTGAGGTAAGAAAGCTTCAAATTGAAGTAGTTTAACTATCTAGGGAGAAGATGCATTGTTGTGGTCTTTTGTTCTAGATCTACCCCATGTAGACTAGGGAAACAATATTTTTCTGCATTGATTGAGAATTTTCGATAACACAAAGATTTTCCTTGGCGAAACCATAAAGGAGAAAACCCCGCAAAATTCCTAATAATAGTTCTGTCACTAAGACAATATGACAAGATGGAAAAAACCAGTAAGAATAAGTCTTCTACATCTCTCTCTCTCTCCTCCTTGTCCTTCTCTCTCTTCTCATATAAACTTGAGTGAGTGAGTGTGTTCAAATGAGGGAGGGCGCATCCCTATTTATACCCTTCAAGTGACTGACTTCCCAACTTGGCTGGTCTGAATTCTAACCCTAATAGGGCTCTCTTATCCTAGAGAGAATATGAAAGTACATTAAATTATATTATACTGGGGAATACTGCCCCGACTTACAACAAAGGTTGTACCTCAAGGACCATACACAATAATGACATCCTGAAAGGAGGGAAACACATCTTCGATGGGTGTACAACAATGATAATATACATCAGAATGTATTTCAAAGTTACAAATACAACAACACTCCCTCTTAACTAGGAAGGTATTATCTCTCGCCACAGTCATCAACATATCTGGTCAAGTCATCATCACATAGTCATCATCATAGCTGCTTCCATAGTCCTCATCTTTTCGATCATCGAATAGTACTATTTGTCATTAGAATTTTCTATAGATCCATTGTTATAGCTCAAACTAACACATCTCTTCCTGTGACCACTTTCCTATGATTCTGTCGCATGTCGACACTTCCATGATGACACTTCATGAAAGTCACTGAAAAAATAACTAACTTGGAGGATCTATATCTGGAGTTCTGTAACTCCATTTTACCTCTTCTCTACACCGTTGGAAAGGTATATGAGTCACCTAAAAATTTCTAGGAGACAACAAAGTCTAAAAATGCTCAGAAGTACATGAGATTTTTTATACATACGTGAGTTTCCTTAAGGAAACCCGCGTATTGTATGCGACTTGTCTATATAATACTCGCGTATACCCTGAAAACGTGACAATTTTAATTGCAACCCGCGTATACCTCTTGCATACACGACTGATGTCTCTGCAACCCACATATTCATGTCAAAAATATGTTTTTCGAAGTTTGGGTATTTTGGGTGGTTATGCAACTGACTCCTTTAGTTGTAACTAATTTGTCTTCGACCCTATCTCTTCAAAAGCATATAAATAGAGGTAGGGAGGTCCATGAGAAGGGACTTGAACCTTTGCATTGTTACGCTGGAGGAATTGGGACTCTCTTTTCCCACACCTTTTCCCTAGAAGATTTCTCCTTGTGTTGTAGAACTTGGAGGCTAAGTTCCTTGGAGAAAAGAAGCAGCAGAACCAGATCAAGGTTTCATGAGGTGCCCAACTTGAAGAGCAGGTATACTTGTACTTTGTTTTCATGATTAATAAAGATGTGATGTCCTTATTCTTCCCAAATAATTGTTCAATGTGTGATTGAATCTCTATTTATGATCATATGATGATGTTAGTTAGATCATTATTTCATGCTTATTTGATTATCATTGCCTTATATGTGGTCATAATGGTTTGAGGAAGGTCTAATTCATTTTGCAGGTCTCTTGGAGCGAGAGGAGCAAGAGGAGCAAGAAGAGGATTGAAGGGATGCTTGGATCAACCTTTGTTTTTCAAGGTACGAACCATTCTAATCTCTGAAACTTGCTTATATATACTTGCAGAACCATTTGCATCTCTCTTTTAACCCCAGTACGTTGATGGCCTCTTAAACCCTAGCCATAGGAAAATTTCCTTTACAACAGAATTGGCAACCATACTGGGGAGAGAATTGTCTGTTTGGGGTTTCTCTATATTTATTTCAATATTTTACATTGTTTTAGGTCCTTCTTTCCACTTAGGAACACCTTCTAAGTCTGATTGTACACTTCCCCTCCCTTCCTAAGGTAGTTTTTGACCTTTTTTGGGATTTTTCCCACCCATATGCGAGTTGCAGATTAAATAGTCGCGTATCTGGTATTTATACGTGACTTTCTTTACTGTCAACCTGCGTATGATACGTGACTTGTCAGTAGTGAAACTCATGTATGCCCATTTAAACAATGTTTTTTCCTCTTTTGTGGTTTTTTCTTCTGTTTGAAGGTTGTTTGGTAGGTTTTTGGGGGTCCTCTGTAGGTGCATGACTCCAAGGAATTATTGTCATCCCCCTTAGCTATTATTTATCTATGTGGTAATCCTTTTTATAGCATTAGGTTTTGCTCTTTTCTCTTTCCCCCCACCCCCTTTGCTTGGCATGATTTTTGGCTTACATTTCTGGTCAGCCTTTGTTAGTGATCTTTGTCTGAGTTCAGAAGCTTGTTGGTGTTTGTTTCCTTATTCTTTTGTTGGTTAACTTCACCATTCCTAAGTAGTTGACTTGTCTCTTATGCAAGACTTCCTTCCAAGTAGGGTTTATACTGACTTTAGGGCATTCTAGAGTCTACTTGGTGGTTGTATAGCAGAGTTCCTTTTGCTTTGTTCTTCTTATATGCATACTTTAGTTTGTTGGTAGTTTTCTTTTGCATTTATAAAAGAAAAATAAAAAGAACATATAGTTGTTTAATATGCACGTAGATTAGGGTTTTTTCTTTAATGCACTGCATATCATTATTTTGAAAAAAATAAAAAGAATTGTTCTTTTGTGGCTTTTAATTTTTCTATTTGAAAAAAGAAAGAGAATAGTTTTTGCTTTTTGCATTTCATTTCTCTTTGCTTAGTCATTTTGTTTCAACTTTGAATCAAAACACCACATAAGTTTCATGCCACTCACCCTCTAACTAAAAACAACCCTTAAAATAAACGATATAATTTAAAAAGTATTAGTAAGTTTTATTTTATAGGGTCATAAACCAACTAGCTTAGGCTAGACTTGTGGGATAGGGAGTTTTAACTGTCCACAAGTATAAAATTTCAGACGTAGTTGGCCAATCACTAGGTAAATCCTCTTCTATGTTGATTTTATCTGGGAAGCTCCTCTCAAATGGGAGTTAAGCACAAGGCTGTGTGGAGAGTTGGAATGAGGAGATAACCCTTCGATTCCTTGTCAAAGTGTAGACCAAGGTTTTTGTACATCCAGGGACTTCCGTCAATACCACCCTCTCGACCCCTTGTGGTGCCTTGTGTTGACAGGATTTCAGGCTTTGCTACCTTGCCCATGCATACAAACCAGACTTGTGACTGCCCCCCCAGACTGTCAGTATAGTTGAGGTATCCTTTAGTCTCTTTTGACATCTAGGGTTCATACACAGGTACACCGGAAGGCTATTTCTGGTTGACCTTGGACGTGCTTTGAAGGTAACCCCGGTAGAAGGTGTGGGAGGGTGGTGGGTGATTCCTCCTCTTGTGCCTAAGAACATCTATAGGGATGCCAAGTAACTATCTATCAACTTTATTCTGGAAAGCATATCTTATACCTGTTTGTCTGTTTGGATTTAGGAATTTTTTAGTGAGTGCTGTGTGGTTTGTATGTACTTAGTTAGCCTTCAGGTGTGTGCTTTGTGCTTGTGGTTTCCTGTCAACCATAGAATTTTTCTCCTAGTTTGAAACTATGGATAGCACCCCTTTGAACACTAACCAAGAGATCCCCATGCTGGGAACTCCTTGTACTATTCCTCTCACAGGGAATGTTGGTGTTCCCTTGATGGCCACCCTGAATCTACTTGGATTCACCCTAGGGCTACCGGTGTGGTTGTTTTCCACTCCAACTATCCTGAATGATCCTGATGATTCTCAAGTAAGCTCCTTATATCAAGGGCATCAAAAAATTGCTTCCCCTTCACCTGTAGTTTATTCTCCTACTCCTTCTACCTCATGCAATGAAAGTATTGATACTAGTAACCGACAGTCTAAAAGGAGTAAAAGACGGAGGAATAGGAAGAAGGCACATAAGAAAGGGGGAACCCATTCAACCTTTGCAAGTCAAGTTGAACCTCACCACCCAACCTTTGTAGTTCATGTTGGGGACAACTATCTAATCTCTGTAGGTCATGTTGGATCTAAGCACTCAACCTCTGCAAGTCAAGTTGATCTTCACCATCTAGCCTCTGTTCATCATGCTGGTGGGATCCTTCCAACCTTTCCAGGTCATGTTGGATCCAGTCACTCAGCCTTTGTAGTTCATGCTGAGGGCACCTGTTCAACCCATGATGTTCAAGTTGAACCTCCCCATCCAACCTCTGTAAGTCATGTTGGATCCATCCACTCAGCCTCTAAAGTTCATGCTGGGAGCACACACTCAACTGCTGCAAAGCATGTTGATCCTAACCATTCAGCCTCTACTGTTCATGCTAGTGGTGCCCATCCAACCTCTACAAGTCATGTTGGACCCAGTCTCTCAGCCTTTGGAAGTCATGCTGGGGGTAGTCTCTTAGCCTCTATGATTCATGCTGAAGATAATCCGTCAGCCACTGCGAGTCATGTTGACACTGTTGAAAAGACTACCTGTTTAAAACACAATCCCAAGTTTCCTTGTAAGCTTTGTGAGGGAGAACACCTTACTTATAAATGCCCTTCTATCGTGGAAGCATGAAGAGTTTGGTTTCATGGTCATCTCGTTTTTGAACATTCTGAAGTTTTTCAACAACTAGCCTCTCTTAGTCAGGTTGGACCTAGTCACCCACCCTTTGGTGGTCATGTTGGGGGAAAAATATCAGCCTCTATAGGTCATGCTGAGAGTAAACAATCATCCACTGCTAGTCATGTTAAAATCATTGAGAAAACTGATCATTTGAAGTGCAAACTTAAGTTCCCTTGTAAGCTATGTGAGGGAGATAATCTTACTCACCAGTGCCTTGCTATCACAGAGGTGCAAAGAGTGTGGTACGAGACTCAAGAATTTCATTGTCTTAAACAACCTATAGTTTCTCAACAACCTACTCAACCTTTGGTTGATCTAGTGGTCGAGCCAATCTCAGATTTGGTCGATCCCACTCTTCTTTCGGAGAGTGATCCTGATGCGATTGAACCAATGTCACCTTTGGTCAATCCCACTCTCCCTTCGGAGAGAAACTTTCATGAAGTGGTTGAATTGATTCCATTATCGATCAATCCCACTCTTCCTTTGGAGAGTGAAGTGTCTTCTAGTCACATTTTATTCATTGCCAGTTCAGAACTTATTGAACAAGGGGGCACTGAACTTACTTTGGATCAACCCCCACCAAGCTCTCGGATTGCTTCCTTTGATTGGGATAGCCTAGTTGAGCCATGCCTTCCTTCCAATGCACCTTTCTAGATAAAGTTCAAAGTTGAACCATACACGATTGCTCGTTGTATTGTTGATGAAGGAGCCTCGGTTAGTATCTTGTCTGCTCATGCTTGATGAGGCATGGGATCTCCCAGCCTTATGTCAATTGCTAGTCAGTTACTGGCGTTTGATAGAAGAACTTGTATAGCCTTGGGAATTCTTTCTCAAACACCTGTTAATTTGGGTGGGAAGTCCATCTTAGTTGAATTCATGGTGATAAAAGATCCCTTGGACTTCAATATGCTCCTGGGACGTGATTATGTCTATGCCATGCAAGCTGTGGTGTCAACATTATTTCGTGTGATGCACTTTAATCATGGTGAAGAAATTGTCACTATCGATCCGTTTGATTTTCTTGATCCATCTCCTGACCCAACTAGAGACCAGGTCTTTCCTTTATTGATTCCCAGTGTTTCTATAGACACTACCCCGCCATGGGTGAGCTATGTGGCCTATTGTCCTTTACGTTCAATTGCTACTGAGAAGCAGCCTCTGTTTTCATTCTTAACTTCTTGGGACTTGGTCCTAGTAGTTGATTAGGTGAGTCATCCTATACAGACTGTGGAGCTCATTCTCCACTTTGTCGATCCATTTGAAAGTTTAGACATGTGTCCTATCTCGGATGATCCCCTTCCTTAGGATGAAGTCTTCCTAGAGTCTTTGATACATTATGACATTCTATTGGATGTTGGTTCAGTTGTGACTAAGTATAACCCTGATCTTCCTAGTAAGCCCGACCTTTCTTCTTATCTTGGTCTTGTTGAGTCTTTTGACTTTTCCTTTGAACAACAAGTGAGTGATCCTAATGAGTTTGATTTTTCTTATGATTTTTTCAACTCTTGTGATACTGAGTTTGTTCCTGCAGACTCTATGTCCTCTGTTGATCTTTGCTTTTCTTATGAGGTTGATATTATTGATCATAAACCCTCATATCTTGGAACTATAGAGTCCTCTATTGTTGATTCTTCCTTGACTACACCTTTTGTAGAAGATAGCAAAGTCACACGTGTTTCTGCCAAAGAGACCTGTATCAAATCTTGTCTTATGAATGTGATTATGATGTTGTTGTTTCTTGGAGATAGGATTTGTAGTTGGATTCACAACTGTTTACTAGCCTCACCTTGTTGTTCAAGCTGTAATTGCATTTGCATGTGCCCTGCTCACGCTTATGAGCTTGATGCCGGCTTCCACGCTTTTAGCTCGTTATATAAGCCCTCGTCTTTGTTCTCATCGTCGCTAAGCCTTGTATCATTTTGCCTTTGCAACTTGACACCCTTTACCTTGAGGAGACGTTCCCTGAGTGTCTTTATCTTGCTCATATTCCTTACATTATGCATAGGTTTGTTCCTTGCGATTGGAACTAGTTTCGCCTACCTATGACACTCGTCTCCTCGCATTTAGAGCATTCTTTCTGCTCTCCTTCGAGCTCGTTAAAAATAGTAAGGAGGCCGCGAGTTGAATTTTACGGACTCGTTAAAACTTCATGGGAAAGATATTGAGTTTCTTTAGGCCCAGGTCTGACTCCTCAAAATAGACTTGATTGCTGATTAAACCCTTCCATTCAGGCTCATTAAGAATATGTGAATGGGCATCCACATTGGTGGTAGGTTATCGCTTTCTCGGACCATGTGGAATAATACGAGAAATGAACACTCTCTTTTCTTCAGAATTGAGAAGAGTATTCTCAGGCATAGTTTTATCACTTTTTCGGATCTGAGGAACCAAACTTACGAAAAAGGAGCGCTCAGTATGAGCTTAGTTTTCTCTTTTTCATGCTCTGGACCTAAACATGAAAAATATTTTGAGTATACTTTATGTCTTTGTCATGTTTGTTAAACCCTAAAGATTAAAGCATCGAGTTTACTATTGTAAGCCCCATTTATCGTAATCAAATGGATCTTTCTGAGTGATCTTGCCTTCCTTCACACTCATAAAACTTAGGCTATATGCTGCTTTTGAAGGAGCATTGGGTAGGTGGTAATTTAACCTTTTTTGGACCTTCCTGACTAAGTACAAAAAGGGTGCGCCTTCTTTGGAAGATAAGAGAGTTCTTCTATGGTTTGTTTTATACTTTTCTGGCCTTAGGAGACTAAATTGGATGAAAAAGCACCCCCTTGGAGTCTTCTTTGGTGTTTTCAGACTCTCTAAAATATGAAAACACCGTAGAGCATGTACTAGTTCAGGCTTGTAAAATCCATGAATCAATGCTTTATCAAGCATTCTTCTGTCTCTTCTTCGAGCTTGCCAAAAATGAAGAAGGTCCCGAGTTTGCTTTCTTGGAATCGTTAAACCTTTACAAGAATGAGGGGAAGGGAAGTTCATTCACATGTATTTTACATCATGAAAACAAGTCTTGTTTCCTTGAACAAAGCACCAGTTTTGAGTTTATCAACAATTGGGTCCTAGTCTTTTGACCTTATCCTGATTCAGAGGTTCTTACTCCTTCGATTGGTTTCTTTTCCAATTATATGGGGAATCTGTCAATGTCTCCTACATTGCAGATTTTTGTGATTGGTCTTTTTGTGTCAAAAGCTACCTAAGTCACTTTTGTGTCATGCTCACTGTTCAAGGATTAAACCTTTTTCGGCCATTTTGCAGTTGCCTTGACCTTTTGTGTCAGCCATTCCCTGGTATCAGTTCATTACATCATATCTTCGGCGGTTCTTGTCGTGAAATTCTGTACCAATTCCAGATCCAATTAGTCTTTGACTTACCTCATGTTGGATGATGAAGGATGCCTTAATGCCTTCCTTCCAACAGATCTCTTCCTATCGACTGCAACACATCTTGCTCTGGGAATGATATTTAGAGTTTTATGACAGTATCATGGGGATTGTAGTCATCAGTGGAAATTTCCCTAGCTATTGGGTAGTGGGAATACCTTAACATCTCCTAGTCAATGGATTCTTCAAGTGTTTGACTTCAAGTCCTTATATTCACACTTGTTAGAATGTACTAGGTACCTTTGGGACCATTTTCATTAATGGTGGTTTCCATCATTTTTGTTAACGGTTCTCATTATTGAACAGTAATCAAACGGTTTCCTCCATGTTCGACTTCAACTCCTCTATTCGCATGGTTAGGATTTGTACCTTTTGGGCGGTTTGGATTGAAGACCTTGGGCCGACAGTAGCATCGTCATTTTGCTATTTCCCAAGTAGCGCAAGACCTTGTTACATTTTATATGACATTTTGTTGAGACATAGATCCACCTTGTATTCTTGTGGCTATGATCGACTGTTGAGCATGGATCCACCTTGTTCATTTGTGGCCATGACTCCTTTAGATTTGATATGGCACCTTTTTGCATATTGAACGACCATGATAGTTTCATCAGTTATACATATGTTGGATCCACTTGTATATTTATGGTGATGTTTTGTATATGGACATGTATGTCCCATAGATTAGTTTTGTCTGACATTTATCTCTCTTTTAGGTACCTTTGTTTGAGCCTTTTGATCTTGGATTCTCTGCTCTCTCCATATTCAGATTTTTCCTTTATAATTTATTTCAGCTATCGTCTTCCCCTCTAACCTCAGACATTAGGGGGAATCTGTTATAGCTCAAAATGACACATCTTTGCCTGTGACCACTTTCCTATGATTCCGTCGCATGTCGACACTTCCATGACGACACTTCATGAAAGTCACCGAAAAAAAACCTAACTTGGAGGATATATATCTAGAGTTCTACAACTCCATTTTACCTCTTCTCTAATCGTTGGAAAGGTATCTGAGTTAGTTAAAACTTTTTAGAAGACACCAAAGTCTAAAAATTCCCAGAAGTACCCTAAAAATGATATTTGTTATGCATACACGAGTTGCCTTAAGGAAACCCGCGTATTGTACGCAACTTGTCTATATAAGACTTGCGTATACCTTGAAAATGTGATTATTTTCATTGAAAACCATGTGTCATATGTGATTATTTGCATTTAAACCTGCGTATACCTCCTGCATACATGACTGATGTCTCTGCAACCCACGTATTCATGTCAAAAATACGTTTTTTGAAGTTTGGGTGGTTATGCAACTGACTGCTTCAGTTGTAACTAATTTGTCTTCGACCCTATCTCTTTAGAAGTATATAAATAGATGTAGTGAGGTCCATAATAAGGGACTTGAACCTTTGCATTGTTACACTGGAGGAATTGGGACTCTCTTTTCCCACACCTTTTCCCTTGTGTTGCAGAGATAAAATTTTACAGAGAAATTGAAGGGATGCTTGGATCAACCTTCATTTTTTAAGGAATGAACCATTCTAATATATAAAAATTGCTTATATATACTTGCAGAAACATTTTCATCTCTCTTTTAACCCCAGTACATTGACTGCCTCTTAAACCCTATCCATAGGAAACTTTCCTTTACAAGAGGAGCAAGAAGAGGATTGAAGGCCTGCTTGGATCAACCTTCATTTTTCAAGGTATGAACCATTCTAATCTCTGAAACTTGCTTATATATACTTGCAAAACCATTTGCATATCTCTTTTAACCCCAGTACATTGATGGCCTATTAAACCTTTTCATTGTTACGCTGGAGGAATTGGGACTCTCTTTGTCCACACCTTTGCCCTAGAAGCTTTCTCCTTGTGTTGTAGAGATTGGAGGCTGAGTTCCTTGGAGAACAGAAGTAGCAGAACTGGATCAAGGTTTTGTGAGGTGCCCAACTTGAAGAGAAGGTACACTTGTACTTTGTTTTCATGATTAATAAATATGTGATGTCATTCTTCTTCCCAAATCATTGTTCAATGTGTGATTGAATCTCTGTTTATGATCATATGATGATGTTATTCAGATCATTATTTCATGTTTATTTGATTATCATTGCTTTATATGTGGTCATAATGTTTTGAGGAAGGTATAATTCATTTTGCAGGTCTCTTGGAGCGAGAGGAGCAAGAGGAGCAAGAAGAGGATTGAAGGGTTGCTTGGATCAACCTTCGTTTTTCAAGGTATGAACCATTCTAATCTCTGAAACTTGCTTATATATACTTGCAGAACCATTTGGATCTCTCTTTTAACCCTAGTACATTGATGGTCTCTTAAACCCTAGCCATAACTCAAAATGACATATCTCTGCCTATGACCACTTTCCTATGATTCCGTCGCATGTCGACACTTCATGAAAGTCACTGAAAAAACACCTAAATTGGAGGATCTATATCTAGAGTTATCTAACTCTATTTTACCTCTTCTATACATCATTATAAAGGTATCTGAGTTAGCTAAAAATTTCTAAAAGACACCAAAGTCTAAAAATTCCTAGAAGTACCCTAAAATGATATTTTTTATGCATACACAAGTTTCCTTAAGGAAACCCGCGTATTGTACGTGACTTGTCTATATAATACTCGGGTATACCCTGAAAACGCGACTATTTGCATTGCAACCCACATGTCATACATGAGTATTTGCATTGTGACCCACTTAAACCTGTTGCATACGCGACTGATGTCTCTGCAACCCGCGTATACCTCTTGCAAACGTGACTGATGTCTCTGCAACCCATGTATTCAGGTCAAAAATATGTTTTTCGAAGTTTGGGTGGTTATGCAACCGAGTCCTTTAGTTGTAACTAATTTTTCTTTGAACCTATCTCTTCAGAAGCATATAAATAGAGGTAGGGAGGTCCATGAGAAGGGAATTGAACCTTTGCATTGTTACATTGTAGGAATTGGGACTCTCTTTGCCCACACCTTTGCCCTAGAAGCTTTTTCCTTGTGTTGCAGAGATAAAACTTTCCAGAGGAATTAAAGGGATACTTGGATCAAACTTATTTTTTCAATGTATGAACCATTCTAATCTTTGAAACTTGCTTATATATGCTTGCAGAACCATTTTCATATCTCTTTTAACCCTAGTACGTTGATGGCCTCTTAAACCCTAGCCATAGGAAACTTTCCTTTACAAGAGGAGCAAGAAGAGGATTGAGGGCTGCTTGGATCAACCTTCATTTTTCAAGGTATGAACCATTATAATATCCAAAACTTTCTTATATATACTTGCAGAACCATTTGCATCTCTCTTTTAACCCCAGTACGTTGATGGCCTCTTAAACCTTTGCATTGTTACGCTGGAGGAATTGGGACTCTCTTTGGACACACCTTTGCCCTAGAAGCTTTCTCCTTGTGTTGTAGAGCTTGGAGGCTGAGTTCCTTGGAGAAGAGAAGAAATAGAACCAGATCAAGGTTTTTTGAGGTGCCCAACTTGAAGAGAAGGTATACTTGTACTTTGTTTTAATGATTAATAAAGATGTGATGTCCTTCTTCTTCCCAAATCATTGTTCAATGTGTGATTGAATCTCTGTTTATGATCATATGATGATGTTAGTCAGATCATTATTTCATGTTTATTTGATTATCATTTCTTTTTATGTGGTCATAATGGTTTGAGTAAGGTATAATTTGTTTTGCAGGTCTCTTGGAGCGAGAGGAGCAAGAAGAGGATTGAAGGGATGCTTGGATCAACCTTCATTTTTCAAGGTATGACCATTCTAATCTCTGAAACTTTCTTATATATACTTGCAGAACCATTTGCATCTATTTTTTAACCCCAGTACATTGATGGTGTCTTAAACCCTAGCCATAGCACAAAATGATGCATCTCTACCTGTGACCACTTTCCTATGATTCCGTTGCATGTCGACACTTCCATGACGACACTTCATGAAAGTCACTGAAAAAACACCTAAATTGGAGGATATATATCTAGAGTTTGGTAACTCTGTTTTACCTTTTCTCTACACCATTGGGAAGGAATTTGAGTCAGCTGAAACTTTCCAGAATACACCAAAGTCTAAAAATGCCCAAAAGTACCCTAAAAATGATATTTTTTATGCATACATGAGTTTCCTTAAGGAAACCTGTGTATTGTACGCGACTTGACTATATAATACTCATGTATACCTCAAAAACGAAACTATTTTCATTGCAACCCGCATGTCATACGCGAGTATTCGCATTGCAACCCACGTATACCTCGTACATAAGTGACTGATGTCTATGCAACCCGCGTATTCATGTCAAAAATACGTTTTTCGAAGTTTGGGTAGTTTGGGTGGTTATGCTTTTGACTCCTTCAGTTGTAACTAATTTGTCTTCGACCCTATATCTTCATAAGCATATAAATAGAGGTAGGGAGGTCCATGAGAAGGGACTTGAACCTTTGCATTGTTATGCTGGAGGATTTGGGACTCTCTTTGCCCACACTAGTGCCTTATCAAGCATTCTTTTGTCTCTTCTTCGAGCTTGCCAAAAATGAAGAAGGTCCTGAGTTGGATTTCTTGGACTCATTAAACCTTTACAAGTAAGAGGGGAAGGGAAGTCCATTCACATGTATTTTACATCATGGAAGCAATCCTTGTTTCCTTGAACAAAGCACCAGTTTTGAGTCTATCAACAGCTGGGTCCTAGTATTTTGACCTTATCTCGATTCAGAGTTTCTTACTCCTCCGTTTGGTCTATTTTCCAATTATATGGGGAATTTGTCAATGTCTCCTACATTGTAGATTTGTGCCATTGGTTCTTTCATGTCAAAAGCTGCTGTTATCCGCCTAAATGGAACCTCTCCGTCCGAGTGCCGACATTCCTTATGTTGGTACACAAAAGGACATCTATGGATTGAGGTTTGCCCAGGGTACTATAGATTGGATTACTATGTAATACATTCTTCCTTTATCCAACTGGTTACTTTGACATTTTTACTATGTTAAGTTGTATTCACGACTCTCCCTTTATACAACTCGCGATTCATTCGCGAGTTTCGGTTGCTGTAAGTCGCGAATGGATGTATTCATGGGTTGCCCTTATGGTAAGTCGTGAATCATTCACGGGTTGCTCTTATACATACCCGCGAATGTGTCCCTTGACAGTTAAAAATAATAACGCGTGATAGCTTGAGATTAGTTAATCCTTTTTCCTTAATTACCTTAACTATCTCAACCTCCTCAACTTGCAAAATTGCCTTATTTCCTCCATATAAATACAGGCCTTGGGGAGGGTGTTAGATATACAGACTTGGAGAGCAAAGTTATGCTGGTGGATTGTATATAGAAGTATTTGGAGCAGTGGAACTCAGAATCCTTTGGTTGCAGAGGAGTTCTTGTCTCAGACGTTGGGTTTTAACCTTAAACTCTTTCCATTATTGATAATAAAGAGATTACTTCTTCCATATGTGTTTCATGTATCTTGGTTTTGATAAATGTTTATGTTTCTGCATCTTATATATGATTTATCTAACCTGCTTATATATATATGAATCATCTTGTATCTGGAAGATTATTTATTGACAGGTGAAAGAGGAGCAATCCTGAAGACTTTGGAAGTGGAGCAGAGCGGAAGAGGACTAGCAAGGATCGACCTTCGTTAATTGAGTAAGTCCTTCTAACCCTCCTATTTCCTATTCTGTACTTTAGAAGTCAATTGTCTGCAAGTTAATTGAGTATGTTGGTAACCCCATACCTATGGTTAATTGGTGTATATTCCTTTACAACAGAACTGGCGACTCCACTGGGGATGCCTAAAATGCTGTAGGTTTTTCTGTCTCCTGACTAGTCTTTGCTTGGAAGTTTGTCTGTGATCTTTTGTCTTGGTTTATACTTGCTTCAGTATTCGAAATTCTTGGTTATTTTTCTTTTTTTGAGAAAAATTTTATACCCATTCGCGAGTTGTCCTTCTAGACAGTCGCGAATGTAGGTTCTCATTCGCGGGTTGCTATACTGGACAGTCGCGAGTCATTCGCGGGTTGCTCTTATAGACAGTCGCGAATACTCTTGGAAGTAGGGATTTTTAAGTTAAAGTTTGCTTGTTTCTTTGCTTTGGGTAATCCCTGTTTATGAGTGGATTTTCTTATGAATGCTATGTGGCTTGTTTGAAGGCCTCTGTTGATCAAATTTTGTGCTTTTTCGAAAGCCCTTGAGTCTTTTTGCTTGGATTATTTACTACTTGCATGCTGAAGTTGGTGGCCTATTTGGGTTGTGGTTTAAAGTGTCTTTGTCCAGATCTACTGTCAAGGTCTTGGACTCTATTTTCCAGTCTGTATTCTGACAGTGGCTGGTTGTCACTTGCCTTTGTAAGTCTGCAGTGATTTTTGTCATTGTTTGCACCCAAGATAAGGTTTCTTGTTGGTTGTCTTTTGTTTCGGTCAACCTGTTTGCTTCAGTTTGTTGCTTTTAGACAGTTTATTTGATTCAAGTTTTCTCAAGTACAATGCATTGTAGTTTTTCTTTTGCTTTTATAAAAGAAAATTAAAAGAACCTATACTTGTTTTTACTGCTTTCGCCCCCTTCCTCCTTCTTTGGTTTGACCTTGTTGAACAAAGTACTGAGCAGCCTTTGTTAGTAGGTTTAGATTGATACTTAGGACTTCTTGACCTTTGTTTATGTCAGTCTTTTTGCTCAGTCTCTTCATTCCAAAGTTGTTGGCTTGTCTACCTTTGTAAGACTTCTTTCCAAGAGAGGTTATATCCAACTTTAGGGAAACCTAGGGTTTGTTTTTGGGGTATAAAGTAGTTGTCTATTTGCTTTGCTTACAGTACTTGCTTGCATTAGTTGATAGGCTGATTTTTCTTTTGCATTTATAAAAGAAAAAGACAAAAACATATGTTTGCTTTATATGCATGTAGATTAGGGTTTTAGTCTAGATAGCATATCATATCATTGTTTTTGGAAAAATATAAAAAGAATTTGTTCTTTTGTGGCTTTCAAGTTTTATATTGGAAAAATAAAGAGAATAGTTTTTGCTTTTTGCATTTTATTTCTCTTTGCTTAGTCATTTTGTTTCAGCTTTTGAGTGAAAACACCACATAAGTTTCATGCCATTTACCCTCTGACTAAAAACAACCCTTAAAATAAACGATATAATTTAAAATTTACTAGTAAGTTTTATTTTATAGGGTCATACACCAACTAGCTTAGGCTAGACTTGTGGGCTAGGGAGTTTTAACTCCCCACAAGTGTTAAAATTTCAGACGTAGTTGGCCTATCACTAGGTAAATCCTTTTCTACATTGATTGTATCTGGGAAGCTCTTCTCAAGCGGGAGTTAAGCACTAGGCCGCATGGAGGCTTGGACAGAGGAGATAACCCTCCGAATCCTTGTCAAAACGTAACTCATGACTTTTACGCATCTGGGGATTCTGTCCTAGACAGAGTTTCGGGCTCAGCTACCCTGCCCATGCGTACGAGTTCGGCTGACGACTGTCCCCCTGTTGGGGCTGGAAATTTGCAGGCGACAACAGTGAGGGATTCTCCCCAATCAACGTTCCCAACTAGCCCGTTGACTGTTTGGTGTAGGGAATCCGTCCGGTTTGTGGTCCGACTACTGTAGGTCAAGGTACAAAACAACAGCTTTACCGGTTGCGGCCCGGTCCACCGAGTTTTTTGTATTTTGACTTAAAAATGAAATGCAAGTGCCTAACTAATAATGCGGGGTGATAAATTGCCAGGGGCCGTCACAAAGTGATGCGCAGGTTCTTACCTCTCGTCTTAAGGCACGCGAGCATTTAAATCACATGCAGCAAGTAAATGAACTAACTACCTAAATCTATCCCTAGGGAGCAATGTTATCATTTGTTAGTGATTAACACATTCCGTACATGCATTATGAACAGTTACAGACAGCTGATACTTCATTCAAAACACATGAATAATTACAGATATTCAAACAACCAGATAGCCGATTATTTTACGAACAACGTTTATTACTCAAAGTGGAAGAAATCCCAAAGATACTGAAGAACATTTAACAAGAACATAGATTCTGGAAATTAAATACTCTCACAGTAAATGAAACATGGCTAAAAACAAAATAGTTCCTCTTCAGCATTATTCATTGAGTCACATTGATACATTCCACATTTCACTCTCTCCAGCAGGCAAAATTTGCAGTTTCCTTTGCAAAACAAAGTAGTTCCTCTTACAAGTAAACTCTTGCAAAATTTTCTAGGGAAAAAGCCCCTTCTAATTCCTACTTCCCCCTATTTAAACTACACCCCTCATCGTTTGGGATTACCCAGCGTGCGACTTTTCTGTTCCCCAACGCTTCATATCCTTTGGTTCTGTCTTTTCTTGCATACTCATGATTGGTTAAGTAACTGCTGTATCCTTCAGACTCACGCTTTCATTGTCTTTGAAGTGGTTTTGGTTATACCACCATCAACGGTCCGCTTCCCTTCTTGCCACGACAGTTTCATCATTTTCCAGGATTTCACCCGCAATCAACAACGAGAGCCATTCATTGGAAAACATAACTACAAAAATAATGCAAATTGAAAATACCACTCCACAGGAAATGACTGGGTGCTTCTCTATAATCGACAAGAGGCTTGATTAAGTCCTTTGGGTGGGAAGATTATAAATCAGCAGTAGGCAAGGTTAGGGCATCGGACGCTAAACCACTTTCCCAGCCGCAACGGCGGATGGGTAAAGACTTCAGGCATGCGACGGGAAAGGGCGGGAACACTTTAAGTCAGAAGTCGGAAGGCTTTGACGTCGGAAGCGAAATGGATTTCATGGCCGCAACGACGGATAAAAAAAAATAAAGTCACGCGATGGACATCGGGGAGCGGATCGTTTCACACTTCGGAAGCTAGAACGCTCTGAGAGACGCAACGGTGGACGAGACAAAGACTACAGCCCCCGATTCAACATAAAAGGACACCCAAAAAATCTAAGTAATGGAAAACTTAGAACATCGACGGTCCAACTGATTCACCTCAAAGACAATGGGCAACTGATCAGACGGGTTTCTAGCTAGCAGGCCACATTCAATTCTGTGACCAACAACAAAATCTAAAAACCTGCATCCTCTGGAAATAGGCCGCAAAATAATCATTAAAATCCGACAATGCTAAAGCAAGACCAAACCTTCATGGATCAAATGGAGTCAGAGCAGCTTTAAATGGAAAGGAGGGGTCCCAAAATTTAACAGATTTGGGGAGAAAAGTTGCAGCAGCAACAACTGGCGATTACCTGGTGAACCCGGATCTCTGGGTGATTAACCTTTGAGTGACAGACTATTTAACAGTAAAAGCATCATATTGAATTCTTCCAGCAAAATGGATTTCTCAAATGACCGAAGTGTGTACCTTTAATCATTGATGACAGTCCAATTAGGGAGAGTGGAAACCAAAATCGTCAAGTCCAGATAACTATGCCAAGGCTGGAGGATGAATTTCATTATTACCTTTGTCTTCGGGTAGCTAAAAGCTTTGGACACCACAGGATTGGAGCATATGGTAAACAGAAATATTCGTTTGTTCCTCATTCCCATGCCGTTTTCACACTTTTCTTGTGCTTTCAGACTTTTGTCCTATTTCATATGAGTTTGCTCACATGCCTTTCCTACTGAATTTTGATTCAGGATCCTCTATCCCATAGTGCCCTTTTGTGTGAGTGGTATACTTCAAGTTTCAGCTCACAGACGGAGAGGATCTTTTGGCAATTCCGTACTTATGATTCAGCTCCTGCTTTGATTTATGATGCTTTCATAGGAGTTTTTTGGACTCTTCATTTGCCTTTTGGCATTTGTTTCTTGGCATGGGATCATTTATATTTAATACACTATTCACTTTGCTCCTTTCCATGGGTCCTTTGCTGTTGCTCCTTATAACATTTTAAATGTGACGTGGATGGAGCCTTGACATAGTACCCCAGATTCCTCGAATCTGGCTTATTTCACAGGGGTTAAGCAGGGCTTCAATGTACACAGAGTTCTTTGAGAAAACTGCTATACTGGAAGAAATTCTTTCATATAAATTAGCAATACATAGTCTGACACCAAAACGTTTATCAAACCCAAAATTTCGGATGTATTCCATGCAACCGCAGGTTTGCTCCCTTTATTGAACTCAACGAAACAAGCTAAAAAGAAATCAACAAAAGCACACTAGAAACATGACTCAAAAGACAGCCGGGCGGATTATTTATGGACAAAACAGAAAAATCAGACAAACTCAGGAAAAATAAGGTTTGAGAACCAAACTATTTACTGGTAGGTTCTCCTCCCACCCCTGCAGATCTTGCAACTTGTAGGTAGAAGGACCAAGATTGGCTGCAATCTGAAAAGGGCCTACCCACAACTGCTGGAATTTGGTATGCTTTCCTTTCTCATCATGGGGGTGGTCCCATTTGAGGACTAAGTCTCCTACTTCAAAGTCTTTTGTCCCAGCTTTATGCTTGTCAAACCATCTCTTAACTAACTCTTGTTGCTGCTTAAAGCGTTCTTTGGCTTTCGACCTGGCTTCTTCAGCTTTCAGGATATTATATATTCTTATTTGTAGAACTTCATCATCCGACCCCCTAGACTCCTGAGCTAGAATGGAAGATGGTAGCATGATATTGGGAGGAAGGATGGCCTCTTTACCGTAGACAAGGGTATATGGGGACACTCCAATTGCAGACTTGGGGGTGACCCTATCAGCCCAAAGGGCATTTGGTAAGGCTGAGTGCCAACTCCTCTGGTTTTCTATCACAGTCTTCTTCAGAATTCTAATGAGGTTTTTATTAGAGGATTCAGCCAGGCCATTCCCTTGCAGTTAGTAATTAGTAGAATAATGCAATTTTATCCCTTTATCATGAGCGAACGCAGTCAATTTAATTGATGAAAAATATTTAGCATTATCAAATACTAACGAAACTGGAACTCCAAACCTGGTCATGATATGATCTTGTAGGAAGCTGATGACTTCATCTTCATTTATCTTGCGCAGTGGGATAGCTTCGACCCAGCGAGTGAACTAATCAGTCGCAATAAGAATGTACTTGTGCTGTAGGGACGAATTTGGCTTTATTTCTCCAATAATGTCCAGCCCCCATTGCTCAAATGGCTCCGTGATCATCACAGGATTTAGGGGCGCTGCTGCTTTTGGCTGTCTTCCATCACACCTTTAGCAAATATCACACTTTCTGATGTGTGCGTGTGCATCCTTGAAGAGTGTGGGCCAGTAGTAACCGGCTCTGAGGATTTTGTGGGCTGTAGTGTCTCCTGAATAATGTCCTCCAGCAGGACCGCCATGTAATTCTAACATTACTCTCTTAGCATCTTCCTTTTCCAAACATCTGAGAAGAACTCCATTGTAGTTTTTTCTGAATAGTATTCCTTCAACAAGTTGATAGGAGGCTGATTTAAGACACAACGCTCTGCTTTGCTTGGAATTCCAATGTTCTAGCAGCAGCCCTGACTGTAAGTAATGTACAAGGTCTCTATACCAAGACTCAGGAGCTGTAAACAAAGGGCATACATCCATTACATGTAATTCAGCATCATCTTCCCAGGATTGTTCTTCATTGTTCCCACTTTTAGTCATCAATTTGCATAACCCTTGACCTTTGACTATAGAGGCTGGCTTAAATTCAAGGTCGTACTCTTGAAGAGCGGTTACCCAGTTGCCCCTCCTTTCTCCTAGCTCTTTCTGTATGAGAAGGGATCTTACAGCTGGGTAGGGGACTATTACCTTGGTTTGATTCTTTATTATATAAGGTCTGAATTGCTTTACTGCCTTAAACAATGCATAAGCTTTCTTATCAATAACTGGGTAATTTAACTCAGCCCCCTGCAGACCAGTACTCATAAAGGTGATTGGGAATTCATCTCCCCCTTCTTCCTTTTGCGTGAGTACAGTTGCCAGCGAATCATCAGATCCAAATGTGTACATAATAAAGTCTTTATCAAAGTCGGGGCTTTTCAAGGAGGAAGCGTGTGCAACAATAGTTTTAATCTTGTTGAAAGCGTCCTTCTCAATATCAGTCCACTTAAATTGTGCATTTTGTTTGACCATCTGCTGTAGTGGTTTGACAGTCTGAGCGAAATCAGGCACAAATCTTCGTACAAATTTTATGGTTCCCATAAACGATTGCATTCCTTTTTTATTACGGGGCATGGGAATTTTTTCAATGGCCTTAATTCTTTCTGGGTCTATAGATATACCCTTCTTTGAAACTATGTGCCCCAGTAACTTGCCCTCAATGACGGCGAACACACACTTCTTAGGATTGAGGGAGATGCCATATTTCTGACAGCGTTCGAAAATTTGCTTTAGGTGAAAAGCGTGCTATCCTCTTTTCTTCGAGAATATTGTAATGTCATCAAGGTACACCACAACGCTTCGTCCAATTAGTATACGGAAATCTATGTCCATAGCTCTCTGAAATGTCGCTTCAGCATTAATCAGTCCAAATGGCATCCTTCTGTAGGCGAAAGTTCCCCATTTTGTCTAGAACGTTGTCTTTAATCTGTCTTATTTGGCTACCAACACTTGATTGTAGCTAGAGAACCCGTCTAATAATGAAAACAGTTTAGAACCTGAAACCATTTGTAGCAGCTGCTCCATGGGTGGCACAGGATAGTTATATTTATCCGATGCATGGTTTAAGTTCCTGAAATCCACACACAGTCTGATTTCTCCTGACTTCTTTCTGACCGGCACCAGATTTGATACCCACTCAGAGTGTCTGACTTTAAAAATGATTCTAGCATCCAACAACTTCTTTACCTCACTCTGAATCAATGGTTCCAGTTTTGGATGCATTTTCCTCAAGGGCTGCTAATATGGCTTGACTCCCGTCTTGATGGGAACAACGTGCTTGATGATGCTGGTATCGTATGTCTTTAACTCTTGGTACGTCCAGGAAAAGACATCTTTGTATTGTTTAAATAGACTGATGAACTTGTCTCTTTCTGTCGGCAAACAACATTTGCCGAGATTCATGAACTTATGTGCCGCTTCAGTCCCCAAATTTATCAGCTCAAACTGTAGATTTGAGCTGTGATTCTTCACGTTGGCGGGTCTCCTAAACTTTTCATTTAAGTCAAACATTTTTTCTAACGTTTTGACCCCTTTAGGGATGAAATTATCAAACTTCATCTCGGCCTGGTGTTCTTCATCATCAATAATCGCTCCTTTGAATACCTTGTCATTTGTTAAACATTCTATAATTTGCTGGTCATCATCAAACACATGCAAGTTGGTAATCATATCAGGTACTGAAGGCCTGAAAAGCAATTCAATAGTACATCGATTATTTGAGGGTACAAGCCTAGCGGACGAAGTAGCTAATAAGTCAGCCGCTGCGTTTTTAATTCCTGGGATTGAAATAATGTTGAATGCGTTAAAACATTTAAGAAGGTCCCATACCTCATTCTGGTAAGCTTTTAAGTGAGGAGAAACATAGTGAATTTGATTCCAGATTTGTTTCACAATAATTTCAGAATCCCCAAAAAATTTTAAATTACTTACCTTTAGGTCAATCGCTTTCTTGAGTCCCTGCACCAGTGCTTCATACTCAGCTGTATTATTAGTACATTCAAACTCTAATCTGCATGAAAGCAAATGTTTATTATTCTGTGGGTCAATTAGGACACAGTCGGCCCCTGACCCTTCTAATGTCTTAAAGCCATCGAAAAATAAAGTCCAAAAATCATTAACTACTGAAAATGAGTCTACTCCTACTGCTAAGTCTACTATTTTACAATCAATCTCGCCAGCCTACGAGAATCGAAGGAGATCAGGCTGGGTATCAGATGGGTTGCCGACTTCTTCCGCTTGATAATTCCCTGGTTCCAACTCGAGAAAATAATTTCCCAATACAGAATCCACAGGTATATTCTTCTCATCCAGTTGGGTAACATTGTACTTCATGTGGGGTTCTCTTAGAATCTTGATCTGGTTTGGACTCCCCTTGTATGGCAACCACAGGTGTGACCAATATGAAGTGAAATATCCATTTAACTTGGCTGACCAATCTCTACTCAGGACTAGACCGTAAGCATCTGGTATATCCGCCACTATGATGTTAATAACCTGGCATAATTTGTCATTGGATTCCAGACGGATTAGGACGTCTTTCATTTCACCAACTACCTTAACATTTGTCCTATCCAACTGAACCACCCTCCATGTGGTTGGCTTTGGCTGCCCATTGATCTTCTTACATACTAATATGGGCATGACATTAATGGACGCCCCCGAATCTACCAGACAATTATGCACGTTATGATTAAAAATTTCAAACGTTAGGAGGAAAGGTAGATGCTTAGCTTTAGACTCACCTCCAACGCTGGTTTCTCCAATTTCTTGTTCGTCCTGAGGTTGATTGTCCGTGGGAAGCTTGTCTTCTGATGCTTCAAGTGCTTTCAACAATATTTCTTTTTGATGCGGCACTTTGCACATTTCGAATAGTGGAACATTCGCTTTTACCCTTTTCAAATCCTCCACAATGTCATAATTCATCGGCTGTCCAATTGGATGTAGTTCATGAGCATTTCCTTCACTTGGCTTGGCTGTTGTATCATCCTGTCTAGGACTTTGGCTGGTAATCATGAATTCTAGAATCTTATCAGTCAAGGTTTTATTTTGAAACTTCTTCTTAACATTTCTCTGTAGCCTTCTGATCTTTGGAAGAATAAGACTGTCGTCCTTAACTGATCCTTGGCTTCTTGTGGCCACGTTGGTCTCCATAACGCCCTGGTATCCCTGAGTGTTTCCTTCTTCAGCATAAAATAATGAGACTGAATTCCATAATGCCAAGGTCTCCTTTTCCTGATCTTCATTAGACGTAGAGGCAGAATTTTCTTTTATTTGTTCATCTCCCTCTTCTGTTAACCTAGAATCCAGCAGTTGATTCATCACTAGCGTCATAGAGTTTATCCATTGTGGACAATTTTTTTCAGAGTGTGGCTGTTGGTGGAAAGTGCAGAAATTATCCATGCCGACCTCTGTTAGATTCATGGACACAGCATTGTGAGGAGGAGGGTTAGAATGATCCTTATCTTCTCTTTTCTTATAATATGGTTTATAAAACCTTTGTGCCTCCTTTTCTTTTTCCATATCTATGATCTTGTTGGAAAGCTTCTGCATCATCTTGGCCATATTTTCCAGATCTGGTGACTTTTCTTCCTTAGGCTTAGTGAACAATAAGGCTTTTCTCCCCGCACCTTTCTCTCCTGATTGTTCTGGATAATCTTCAATACTCTCTCTTTCTGCTTCCACCACTTCTGCCTCTTCATAGGTCTCTGTCAGAGTAGGCTTGGCCCTACCTTTCGCAAACATGGCCAAATCGGGACCCAAAGTTGAAGTATAGTACTCAATCAGTACTTTGTCTGAAGGCTTATCTGTTTCAGAGAAGTTCTTAAGATATGCTGCAAACCTTTGTGTGAAACTATGCACTTTTTCCTTTTTCTCTTTCTTCAAAGCACATAGTCCTTTCATGAGGGCAGCATGAGTCTTTTGGGTCGCATATTTACTTCTAAAAATCCTCTCAAAGGTATTCCAGTCCGGAATCGAGTTAGCGGGAAACCCAAAATACCATGAAGCTGCAACTCCTTTAAGTGTATGCGGGAAAAGTCGACATACTACATCTTCATGCTCCCCAACCCTTAAACCCTCTATTGCCAAGTAGAAACTCTGCAGATGATCATCCACTAGGATTTTCTCATTGGGGTCAAATTTAGGCAGCAATTTTTCGAAGGATTGGGGTAAGTCATGTAATGGAGGTGTTAGATTTAGAGGTGATTTGGCTCTTCATGCAGGTGGTGGATTTGGTGGGTTAGGCGGTTGATTAGCATTAACTCCTGCCATGAGTCTAGGTGGGGAGTGAGGAGGTGAACCAACTGGAGTATGAGCAGGAGAACTGTGAGGGGTCTCTGGGCCTTCTTGGTTCAAAGGTAGCACCACTTCCTGTAAGGCTATTTCTACCAACTCTTCCCAGTCTCTGACCAACACTGAGTCTTCTGTTACAGGATGATCTTTCCTTTTATACTCTCTTCTAGGCAAGTCAGGGATAATTGGAAACCCTCCAAGCTTCTTTAAATATGCCCAAGTGTGTCTTCTTAGGTCGTTAACCACTTCGTTACCAACAGCGTATAGATGTTCTCTGTGTTCTTCCGGGATTGGATTATGGAACCCACTTCTTTCGGAACTGTCACCGGTGGAAAAATCTTGGGAAAACGGGTTTCCTCGGCTAGCCATGTACTGGCGGCTCTCCTTCTAGCGCCAAAACTATTGGGGCCTGGAAATTCGCAGGCGACAACAGTGAGGGATTCTCCCCAATCAACGTTCCCAACTAGCCCGTTGACTATTTGGTGTAGGGAATCCGTTCAGTTTGCGGTTCGGCTACCGTAGGTCAAGGTACAAAACAACAACTTTACCGGTTGCGGCCCAGTCCACCGAGTTTTTTGTATTTTGACTTAAAAATGAAATGCAAGTGCCTAACTAATAATGCGGGGTGATAAATTGCCAGGGGCCGTCACAAAGTGATGCGCAGGTTCTTACCTCTCGTCTTAAGGTGCCCGAGCATTTAAATCACATGCAGCAAGTAAATGAACTAACTACCTAAATCTATCCCTAGGGAGTAATGTTATCATTCGTTAGTGAGTAACACATTCCATACATGCATTATGAACAGTTACAGACAGCTGATACTTCATTCAAAACACATGAACAATTACAGATATTCAAACAACCAGATAGCCGATAATTTTATGAACAACGTTTATTACTCACAGTGGAAGAAATCCCAAAGATACTGAAGAACATTTAACAAGAACATAGGTTCTGGAAATTAAATACTCTCACAGTAAATGAAACATGGCTGAAAATGAAATAGTTCCTCTTCAGCATTATTCATTGAGTCACATTGATACATTCCACATTTCACTCTCTCCAGCAGGCAAAATTTGCAGTTTCCTTTGCAAAATGAAGTAGTTCCTCTTACAAGTAAACTCTTACAAAATTTTCCAGGGAAAAATCCCCTTCTCATTCCTACTTTCCCCTATTTAAACTACACCCCTCATTGTTTGGGATTCCCCAGCGTGCGACTTTTCTGTTCCCCAACGCTTCATATCCTTTGGTTCTGTCTTTTCTTGCATACTCATGATTGGTTAAGTAACTGCTGTATCCTTCGGACTCACGCTTTCGTTGTCTTTGAAGTGGTTTTGGTTATACCACCATCAACGGTCCGCTTCCCTTCTTGCCGCGGCATTTTCATCATTTTCCAGGATTTCACTTGCAATCAACAACGAGAGCCATTCATTGGAAAACATAACTGCAGAAATAATGCGAACTGAAAATACCACTCCACAGGAAATGACTGGGTGCTTTTCTATAATTGACAAGAGGCTGGATTAAGTCCTTTGGGTGGGAAGATTATAAATCGACAGTAGGAAAGGTTAGTGCAACGGACGCTAAACCACTTTCTCGGCCGCAACGGCGGATGGGTAAAGACTTCAGGCATGCGACAGGAAAGGGCGGGAACACTTTAAGTCAGAAGTTGGAAGGCTTTGACGTCGGAAGTGAAATGGATTTCATGGCCGCAACGGCGGATAAAAAAAAATAAATTCATACGATGGACATCGGGGAGCGGATCGTTTCACACTTCGGAAGCTAGAATGCTCTGAGAGCTGCAACGGCGGACGAGACAAAGACTACAGCCCCCGATTCAACATAAAAGGACGCCCGAAAAATCTAAGTAATGGAAAACTCAGAACATTAACGATCCAACTAATTCACCTCAGAGACAATGGGCAACTGATCAGACGGGTTTCTGGCTAGCAGGTCACATTCAATTCTGCGACCAACAACAAAATCTAAAAACCTGCATCCTCTGGAAATAGGCCGCAAAATAATCATTAAAATCCGACAATGCTAAAGCAAGACCAAACCTTCATGGATCAAATGGAGTCAGAGCAGCTTTAAATGGAAAGGAGGGGTCCCAAAATTTAACAGATTTGGGGAGAAAAGTTGCAGCAGCAACACCCCCCAGACTATCAATATAGTTAAGGTAGCCTTTAGTCTCTTTAACGTCTAGGGTTCATACACAGGTACACCGAAAGGTTATTTCTGGTTTACCTTGGACAGTCTTGGAAGGTAACCCCGGTAGAAAGTGTGGGAGGGCGGTGGGTGATTCCTCCGCTTGTGCCTAAGAACATCTACAGGGACGCCAAGTAACTGTCTATCAACTTTCTTGTGGAAAGTACATCTTATACCTGTTTGTCTGCTTGGCTTTAGGAATTTTTAGTGAGTGCTGTGTGGTTTGTCTGTACTTAGTGTGCCTTTAGGTGTATGCTTTGTAATTTTGGTTTCCTATCAACCTCAGACTTTGTCTCTTGTTTTGAAACTATGGCTAACACCCCTTCGAACACCAACCAAGAGATCCCCATGATGGGAACTCCTTGTACTATTCCTCTCACGGGGAATGTTGGTGTTCCCTTGATGGCCACCTTGAATCTTCCTGGATTCACCCTAGGGCTACCGGTGTGGTTTTTTTCCACTCCAACTGTCCTGAATGGTCCTGATGCTTCTCAAGTAAGCTCCTATATCAAGAGCATCAAAACACTGTTTCCCCTTCACCTGTAGTTGATTCTCCTCCTCCTTCTACCTCATGCGGTGAAAGTACTGATACTAGTAACCGACAGTCTAAAAGGAGTAAAAGAAGGAGGAATAGGAAGAAGTCACATAAGCAAGGGGGCATCCGTTCAACCTCTGTAAGTCAAGTTGAACCTCACCACCCAGCCTCTATGGTTCATGCTGGGGGCACCTATCCAACCTCTGCAGGTCATGTTGGATCTAAGCACTCAACCTCTGCAAGTCAAGTTGATCTTCACCATCTAGCATCTATTGATCATGATGGTGGGATCCTTCCAACCTTTTCAGGTCATGTCGAATCCAGTCACTCAACCTCTGCAGTGCATGCTAATGGAACCTGTTCAACCTATGGTTTTCAAGTTGAACCTAACCATCCGACCTCTATAAGTCATGTTGGATCGAGTCTCTCAGCCTCTGCCAGGCATGCTGGGGGCAGTCTCTCAGCCTCTGTACTTCATGCTGAAGACAATCCGTCAACCACTATGAGTCATGTTGACACTATTGTAAAGATTACCCGTTCAAAACACAATCCCAAGTTTCCTTGTAAGCTTTGTGAGGGAGACCACCTTACTTATAAATGCCCTTCTATTGCGGAGGTGCGAAGAGTTTGGAGTCATGGTTATCCCGTTTTTGAACATTCTGAAGTCTCTCAACAACCAACCTCTCTTAGTGAGGTTGGACCCAGTCACTCAGCCTTTGGTTTTCATGCTGGGGGCAAACTCTCATCCTCTGCAGGCCATGTTGAGAGCAAACAGTCAGCCACTGCTAGTCATGTTGACACCGTTGAGAAAACTGGTCATTTGAAGTGCAAACTCAAGTTCCCTTGTATTCTATGTGAGGGAGATCATCTTACTCATCTATGCCCTGCTATCGCAGAGGTGCGAAGAGTGTGGTCCAAGACTCAAGATTTTCCTTCTCCTGAACAACGTATAGTTTCTCAACAACCTACTCAACCTTTGGTTGATCAAGTGGTCGAACCAATCTCAGATTTGGTCGATCCCACTCTTCTTTTGAAGAGTGATCCTAATGTTATTGAACCAATGTCATCTTTGGTCAATCCCACTCTCCCTTCGGAGAGTGACTTTCATGAAGCGGTTGAATCGATTCCAGTATCGATCAATCCCACTCTTCCTTTGGAGAGTGAAGTGTCTACTAGTCACATTTTCTTCATTGCTAGTTCAGAACTTACTGAACAAGGGGGCACTGAACTTGTTTTGGATCAACCCCCACCAAGCCCTCGGATTGCTTCCTTTGATTGGGATAGCCTAGTTGAGCCGCGCCTTCCTTCTATTGCACCTTTCCAGATAAAGGTCAAAGTTGAACCGTATACGATTGCTCGTTGTATTGTTGATGAAGGAGACTCAGTTAGTAATTTATCTGCTCATGCTTGGCGAGGCATGGGATCTCCCAGCCTTGTGTCGAATGCTAGTCAGTTACTGGCGTTTGATAGAAGAACTTGTATAGCCTTGGGAATTCTTTCTCAAACACCTGTTACTTTGGGTGGGAAGACCGTCTTAGTTGACTTCATGGTGATAGAAGACCCCTTGGACTTTAATATGCTCCTCGGACGTGATTATGTCTATGCCATGCAAGATGTGGTGTCAACATTTTTTCGTGTGATGTACTTTAATCATGGTGAAGAAATTGTCACTATCGATCAGTTGGATTTTCTTGATCCATCTCCTGACCCAACTAGAGATCAGGTCTTTCCTTTATTGATTCCCAGTGTTTCTATAGACACTCACTCGCCACAGGTGAACTATGTGGCCTCTTGTCCTTTATGTTCAATTGCTACTGAGAAGCAGCCTCTGTTTTCATGCTTACCTTCTCGGGACTTGGTCCCAGCAGTTGAACAGGTGAGTCATCCTATACAGACGGTGGGGCCTAATCTCCACTCTGTTGATCCATTTGAAAGTTTAGACATGTGTCCTATCTCGGATGATCTCCTTCCTTTGGATGAAGTCTTCCTACAGTCTTTGATATAGTCTGACCTTCTTTTGGATGTTGGTTCAGTTGTGACTAAGTCTAACCCTGATTTGCCTAGTAGACCTGACCTTTCTTCTTGTATTGGTCTTGTTGAGTCTTTTGACTTTTCCTTTGAACAGCAAGTCAGTGATCCTGATGAGTTTGATTTTTCTTATGAATTTTTCGAATCCTTGGATATTGAGTTTGTTCCTACAGACTCTCTCTCCCTTGTTGATTTTTTCTCTCCTTCTGAGGTTGATCTTGATGATTATAAACCCTCGAGCCTTGGTCCTATAGAATTTTCTTCGGTTGATTCTGCCTTGAATTTCCCTTTTATAGAAGATAGCAAAGTCACATGTGTTTCTGCCAAAGTGACCTGCATCGGATCTTTTCTTTTGAATATGATTATGATGTTGTTGTTTCTTGGAGACAGGATTCTTAGTTGGATTCACAACTGTTTACTAGTCTCACCTTGTTGTTCAAGTTGTAATTGCATTTGCATGTGCCCTGCTCACGCTTATGAGCCTGATGCCGGCTTCCACGCTTTTAGCTTGTTGTATAAGCCCTCATCTTTGTTCTCATCATTGCTAAGCCTTGTATCATTTTGCCTTTGCAACTTGACACCCTTTACCTTGAGGAGATGTTCCCTGAGTGTCCTTATCTTGCTCACTTTCCTTGCATTATGCATAGGTTTGTTCCTTGCGCTTGGAACTAGTTTCGCCTGTCTATGACACTCGTCTCCTCGCATTTAGAGCATTCTTTCTGTTCTCCTTCGAGCTCGTTAAAAACAGTAAGGAGGCCGCGAGTTGAATTTTCTAGACTCGTTAAAACTTCATGGGAAAGATTTATGAGTTTCTTTAGGCCCAAGTCTGACTCCTCAAAATAGACTTGACTGCCGAGTAAACTTGTCCATTCAGGCTCGTTAAGAATATGTGAATGGGCATCCGCATTGGTGGTAGGTTATCTCTTTCTCGGACCATGCGGAATAATACGAGAAAGGATCACTCTCTTTTATTTTGAATTGAGAAGAGTATTCTCAGGCATAGGTTTATCTCTTTTCCGGACCTAAGGGACTAAATTTACAGAAAAGGAACCCATGGTATGAGCTTGGTTTTCTCTTTTTCGTTCTTTGGACCAAAACATGAAAAAGATTTCGAGTGTACTTTATGTCTTTGTCATGCTTGTTAAACCCTAAAGAACAAAGCATCGAGTTTATTGTTGTAAGCCCCATTTCTCATAATCAAATGGATCTTTTCGAGTGATCTTGCCTTCCTTCACACTCGTAAAACCCAGGCTATATGCTGCTTTTGAAGGAGCGTTGGGTAGGTGGTAATTTAACCTTTTTCGGACCTTCCTGACTAAGTACGAAAAAGGTGCACCTTTTCTTCTTCGGAAGTTAAGAGAATTCTTCTTTGGTTTGTTTTATACTTTTTCGGCCTCAGGAGACTAAATTGTACGAAAAAGGACCCCCCTGGAGTCTTCTTTGGAGTTTTCAGACTCTCTAAACTATGAAAACACCGTCGAGCATGTACTAGTTTGGGCTCGTAAAATCCACGAATTAGTGTTTTATCAAGCATTATTCTTTCTTTTCTTCGAGCTTGCCAAAAATGAAGATGGTATCGAGTTTTCTTTCTTGGACTCATTAAACCTTTACAAGAAAGAGGGGATCCTATCAAGCATTATTTTCCCATCTCTTCAAGCTTGTTAAAAAATGAAGAGGGAACCGAGTTGGATTTCTTGGACTCGTTAAAATTTAACAGGGAAGGTAAGGAAGAATTTTTCTCTTGTTTTCAGTAATGGCAGCATGTCATCCTTGAACATAGCCATCTTTGCTTTTCGATATCCATGTTTCAGTGTGTACTTCTGTTCAGCTATCACTTTGATCTTCTTACTCCTCCTCTTGTCCGTTATACCTGGGGAATCTGATCATGTCTCCTACATGATAGATAAGTCTAGTTGTTCTCTCTATAAGTTATACGTTGCCTTGGGTCATCTCTGTGGTGTGCTCACTGTTCAAGGATTCTTCCCAAATGTCTATTTTATAGCTTGATCCCATCATTGTTATATCTGTTACCTATTTGTGTTTCTCTTCTTTTTCCCAGTTCCTAGTCACTCTTGTGATCCGTTGGAGGATCTGTTGCCTTCCTTATCATAGCATGGTTCCGTTTCAGCACTTCTTGATGACGAAGACCTAGAGTTTTGACGATGGTACCTCAGGATTCACTTTCATCATTGGTGAATTCCTTTGCTTCAGTTGTTGATTATCATATATTGATTGACAAACTGTTGAATCCTTTCCATGTTCAACTTCAGCTCCCCTTATTCACATGGCTTGGATTGTACTGGTTCTTTGGGATCCTTTATGAAGACCTTAGTTCCTCTTTATGGACTAAGTTGCGTAAGATTATGTTCTGTTCCTATACACAGCTTCCAGATCTTTGAAGACTCATTCTTGTATATTGTGGCTTCGATCCACCTTTGTAATATACATGGTGCTATATGATGTACTCAAATATTGTAAAGGAGCTAGTGTTCCAGTAAATTGAACATAGCATCCTCAGATGTAACTTTGTATATGACATTACTATGTATTTGTTTCAGGTACTTTCTCTACTCCATTGGATTTCTGAGTTCTCCAAAGCTGATGATTATAATGTATTTCGGCCATCGTTTCCCTCTGACCTCATACATTAGGGGGCATCTGTTATCTGCCTAAATGGCACCTCTCCGTCCGAGTGCTGACATTCATTATGTTGGTACACAAAAGGACATCTATGGATTGAGGTTTTCCCAGGGTACTATAGATTGGCTTACTATGTAATACATTCTTCCTTTATCCAGCTGGTTACTTTGACATTTTTACTATGTTAAGTTGTATTTGCGACTCTCCCTTTATACAACTCGCGAGTCATTCGCGAGTTTTGGTTGCTGCAAGTCGCAAATGGATGTATTCATGGGTTGCCCTTATGGTAAGTTGTGAATCATTCGTGGGTTTCTCTTATACATACCCGCGAATGTGTCCCTTAACAGTTAAAAATAATAACACGCGATAGCTTGAGATTAGTTAAACCTTTTTCCTTAATTACCTTTACTGTCTCAACCTCCTCAACTTGCGAAACTGCCTTATTTCCTCCATATAAATACAGGCCTTGGGGAGGGTGTTAGATATACAGACTTGGAGAGCAAAGTTATGCTGGTGGATTGTATACAGAAGTCTTTGGAGCAGTGGAACTCAGAATCCTTTGGTTGTAGAGGAGTTCTTGTCTCAGACGTTGGGTTGTAACCTTAAACTCTTTCCATTATTGATAATAAAGAGATTACTTCTTCCATATGTGTTTCATGTATCTTGGTCTGATAAATGTTTATGTTTTTGCATCTTATATATGATTTATCTAACCTGCTTATATATATATGAATCATCTTGTATCTGGAAGATTATTTATTGACAGGTGAAAGAGGAGCAATCCTGAAGACTTTGGAAGTGGAGCAGAGCGGAAGAGGACTTGCAAGGATCGACCTTCGTTAATTGAGTAAGTCTTTCTAACCCTCCTATTTCCTATTCTGTACTTTAGAAGTCAATTGTCTGCAAGTTAATTGAGTATGTTGGTAACCCCAGACCTATGGTTATTTGGTGTATATTCCTTTACAACAGCTGCCTAAGTCACTTTTTGTGTCATGCTCATTGTTCAAGGATTAAACCTTTGTCGGCCATTCTGTAGTTGCCTTGACCTTTTATGGTGGCCATTCCTTGGTTTTAGTTCATTACATTATGTCTTCAATGGTCCTTGCCATGAAATTTTTTACCAATTCTAGATCCAATTAGTCTTTGACTTACCTCATATTGGATGATGAAGGATGCCTTAATGCCTTCCTTCTAATATATTTATTCCTATCGACTGCAACACATCTTGCTATTGGAATGATATTTAGAGTTTTATGACAATACCTTGGGAATTGCAGTCATCAATGGCAATTTCCCTTGCTATTGGGTAGTGGGAATACCTTAATGTCTCCTACTCGATGGATTATTCAAGTGTTCAACTTCAAGTCATTGTATTCACACTTGTTAGAATGTACTAGGTACCTTGGGGACCATTTTCATTAATGGTGGTTTCCATTGCATTTGTTAACGGTTCACATTATTGACCGGTAATCAAATGGTTTCCTGCATGTTCGACTTCAACTCCTTTATTCGCATGGTTAGGATTCATACCTTTTGGGTGGTTTGGATTGAAGACCTTGGGCCGACAGTAGCATCATCATCTTTTGCTATTGCCCAAGCTACGCAAGACCTTGTTACGTTTTATATGACATTTTGCTGAGACATAGATCCACCTTGTATTCTTGTGGCTATGATGGATTGTTGAGCATGGATCCTCCTTGTTCATTTGTGGCCATGAATCCTTTAGGTTTGATATGACGCCTTTTTGCATATTGAGTGACCATGATAGTTTCATCAGTTATACATATGTTGGATCTGCCTGTATCTTTATGGCAATGATTTGTATATGGACTTGTATGTACCAGAGATCAGTTTTGTCTGACATTTATCTCTCTTTCAGGTACCTCTATTCGAGCCTTTCGATCTTGGATTCTCTGCTCTCTCCATACTCAGTTTTTTCCTTTATAATGTATTTCAGCTATCATCTTCCCCTCTAACCTCATACATTAGGGGGCATATGTTATAGCTCAAAATGACACATCTCTTCCTATGACTACTTTCCCATGATTCCGTTGCATGTCGACACTTCCATGACGACACTTCATGAAAGTCACTGAAAAAACACCTAACTTGGAGGACCCATATATTGATTTTTTGTAACTCCATTTTAACTTATCCTTACATTGTTGGAAAGGTATTTCAGTTAGCTAAAACTTTCTAGAAGACACCAAAGTCTAAAAATTCCCAGAAGTACACTAAAAATGAGATTTTTTTATGCATATGCGAGTTTCCTTAAGGAAACCCGCGTATTGTACACGACTTGTCTATATAATACTCGCATATACCCTAAAAACGTGACTATTTGCATTGCAACCCGCATTTCATACACGAGAATTTGCATTGCAACCCGTGTATACCTACTGCATACATGACTGATTTCTTTGCAACATGCATATTCATGTCAAAAATACATTTTTTGAAGTTTGGGTAGTTTGGGTGGTTATGCAACTGACTCGTTCAATTGTAGCTATTTTTCCTTCAACCCTATCTCTTCAGAAACATATAAATAGAGGTAGGGAGGTCCATGAGAGGGGACTTGAATCTTTGCATTGTTATGCTCGAGTAATTGGAGCTCTCTTTTCCCCACCTTTTCCCTAGCGATCATCTCCTTGTGTTGCAGAGCTTGGAGGCTGAGTTCCTTGCAGAAGAGAAGCAGCAGAACCAGATCAAGGTTTTGTGAGGTACTGGACTTGAAGAGAAGGTATACTTGCACTTGTTTTCAATATTAATAAAGATGTGATGTCCTTCTTCTTCCCAAATCATTGTTCAATGTGTGATTGAATCTTTGTTTATGATAATATGATGATGTTAGTCAGATCATTATTTCATGTTTATTTGATTATCATTGCTTTATATGTGGTCATAATGGTTTGAGGAAGGTATAATTCGTTTTGCAGGTCTCTTGGAGAGAGAGGAGCAAGAAGAGGATTGAAGGACTGCTTGGATCAACCTTCATTTTTCAAGGTATGAACCATTCTAATCTATGAAACTTGCTTATATATACTTGCAGAACCATTTGGATCTCTATTTTAACCCCAGTATGTTGATGGCCTCTTAAACCCTAGCCATAGGAAACTTTCCTTTACAACACCCATCCTTGTTTCATGCTAGGTGTAGGCCTAGTCCTCATTTAGGTATTTATCATATCTATGAGCAAGCCATCACGTAGGTATAACCCATGACCATTCATTACATTGCCAATTCAATCACCTGTGTATCCTACCATCATCTCATCATCATGCATAGAGCACACATAGCACAACCTAGATGCATATCACAGACTACCTATGTTCTACCAACATAGGAGCATTCCAAGATATTTCACGTCACCAAGACAACCTGCATTTTCCACTATCCTAGGAGCACACCAAGTGCATTACATATCTCTATGGTCAACTTGCATTATACCATAGGAGCATGCTAGGATATTTCACGTCACCAAGACAACCTGCATCTTCCACTATGTGAGAATCGCTTGGGCGCACACCAAGTTCCTTACGATCGGTCAAATCGAACATGGGAACACACATATAAAGACTGATTACGACTAAACAGCCTGCGTACCACACCAAGATATTTTATGTTCTATGGAAACTTCAAGGACTTATTACATCTAAACAACTTATGTACCATGTGAGGATCTTTTTTGTTCTAGGCTAACCTTCCAAGACTTATTACATCCGAGTAACATGTGTACCACACCAAGATATTTTACATTCTAGGACAAGCCACATGATTGATTACATCCGAGCAACCTGCGTACCAATATAGGACAACCCGTAGAAGGGCTGATTACGTCCGAATAAACTGCGTACCACGCTAGGATCTTTTACACTCAAGGAAAACCTAAATGACTAATTACATATAAGCAACCAACACACCATGCAAAAATATTTTACACTCAAGGAAAACCTGTCTACTTTCCCATGTGACATCTCATGCATATGCGTCTTCTGGTATCTCGTCATCTCTTGCATAGGAGCATGCCAGGATAATTTTTTGTCAAAACAACATGCAGCTCTGAACATGCTAGAACTCGTTACTCCATCTTTCTAGGGTTCTCATTCTAGATCACATGAAGTCTTTCTCTGAAGTATTCAAACTTCATTTTGGATGGTGGCTTGGTCAACACATTGGCTATTTTCTCTTCCATTTCCATGTACTGAAGCTTCACTACTCCTCTCTGCACCATATCCTTGATATAGTGGTACTTGATTTATATGTGGTTTGACTTGTCATGGAACACCGGGTTCTTCGACAACTTGACACAACTCTGGTTGTCACAAAAGATACAAGTCACATCTAATTGGAGATCAAACAAATCAAATAGTAGCTTTCATAGCCATACTGCCTCACAACTAGCTAAGCAAGTTGCAACATACTTTGCCTCAACTATACTCAGCACCACGCAGGACTGCTTCCTGCTAAACTAGGAGATCATGTTGGATCCCAAACTAAAGTAGCAACCCAAAGTGATCTTCCTATCAGTGGCACTACCTACTTAATTTGAATCAACATAATCACACAAGTTAACCTTCTGATTCACATCATACTTGAGCCCATACTTGATTGTACCCTTCAGGTACCTCAATACATGCTTTGCACCAACTAGGTGAACATGTCTCGGATCCATCAGGAACTAGCTCAAGGTTTTCAAAACAAAGCATATGTTCAATCTCATATTCGTCAGGTACATCATTGAACCAATCATCTGACGATACATCATGGCATCAACCGACTCTGATGAAGCATCACATAATAGCTTCAAGTTAGATTCCATAGGTGTGGTTGTCGCCTTACAGTCCAGCATTCCGAATATTTCCAGAATCTCCACTGCATACTTTTATTGACCAAGGAAAATCCCATTTACACTCTACCACACCTCTATGCCTAAGAAGTAGTGCATCATCCCTAGGTCTTTCATCTCAAAATTAGTGGCTAACTTCCTCTTTGAATCTACAATGAGTTCGTCTTCTCCCGTTAGGAACAGTTCATCGACATATAGCAGGAGCATCATCGGTCTTCTGCCTTCAACCTTGAAGTAAAGTTTGGAATCTAATTTACTCTTAGGAAAGCCTATGATCATCAGGAAGCTATCCATCCCGATGTACCATGTCATAGGTGCATGTTTGAATCCGTAGAGGACCTTCTTCAATTTGCACACATGGGTCTTCTTGTCATGTGTCTCAAATCCCAGTGGTTGTTCTACATATACTAAATCCTCTTTGACTACACCATTCAAGAATTATGTTTTGATGTCCATCTTATGTATCTTCCATCTCATTACTACAACCAATGAAAGTATAGATCTTACAGAAGTTTACCTTGCTACGAGTGCAAATGTCTCCTCGTATTCTATGCCTTCTTTCAGTGAGAAGCCTTGCGCCATGAATCTTGCCTTGTGTTTCTCAATGCTACCATCTATAGCATGCTTGATCTTATATATCCACTTCCAATTCATGATACACTTCCCTTGCGGTCTCGTAACTATCTCGAAAAGATCATTCTTCTTAATCGACTAGTACTCCTCAATCATGGAATCCTTCCATTCTTTCTTTTCTGCAACCTCTTCATAGTTGGAAGGTTCCTTGTCAATAATGTCACACATTAGGGTAATATAGCTATTGTAAGGTTTTGTTCCTTCCCTTCCTCTTTGCATCCCATATGGAGCACCATACCTTTCTGCTTCTTGTATTAGTTCCCATTCCCATGCTAGTTTTCTATGTTGGGAGTCCTTCTCATGAAGTGTCTCTACATTATCTTATGGTTCTGCCATGTCATGATCTTCATGGTCTTTTGGAATTGCTTCTTCCATTGTTATATCTTGGACTCTAGTTTCCTTAGGTTCCTCGAACTCTTTAATAGGTAGTTTCCTGGATCTATAGTATGCTGACTCTTCATCAAATGTTACATCTTTGCTGATGTCAACCTTCTTGAATCCTGGGAAGCATATTCAATGGGCCTTTTATGTATCATTGTATCCTACAAATATTCCCTTCCTCATAGAAGGATCGAGATTGGTCCTCTTATCCTTTGGGATGTGTATGCACACTGGGCATCCAAATATTATGAGATGGATGACTTTTGGTTTCTCTCCTGAGAAATCCTCTTCAAGATTCTTTTTGTCAAGTACTCAATGAGGATTATGGTTCTATACATACACAGATGTCCTTGTTTCTTCTTCCAAAGGTGCATCGGAAGATCCCGATCATGTAGCATTGCTTTCACTACTTCCAGTATGGTTCTGTTCTTTCATTCCACAACTCCATTCTATTGAGGATTGTATGAAGCGATCAACTCCCTCTTAATCCCAGACTCTCTGTAGAGTTCCTTGAATTCTTTCGAGGTGAACTCTCTGCCATTATCTGACTGCAGAGTCTTGATCTTCCTTTCAATTTGGTTCTTGACCAAGGCTTTGACCTCCTTGAACTTAATGAATACTTCATTTTTCCATTTTATGAAATATATCCAAGTCTTATGTGAGAAATCATCTACAAAGGAAACATAGTACACATACCCTCTTAGTGAGCTAGATGATATGGGCCTGCATACATGTGAGTGTACTATCTCCAATATTCCTTTAGCTTTTTTTTCAATGCTAGGAAATGTCTTCTTTTCATTATTTCCTTGCGCACATCCTTTGCAAATGCCTTCATGCTTTTCCTATATTTATGGAAGTCCTGAGATTACTTTGCTTGCAATCGGTAGTGCTTTGCAGTGCACATGTGCAAGCCTTCGGTGGCATAGTTCACTTGGTTCTATCGAGTCATGAACTAATTCTTGTTCAAGCTGTCCCTTAAGTTTGTACAAGCCTTCATCTTGTTCTCCAATTATTGTTGAATCATCTATTTTCTTTCCTTTTGGACACTTTAGGACTTGGCCATCAACAAATGCAGCTCTCATTCCCTTTGCATCTAGTGCTGATATGGAGAGAAGATTCTTCTTCAATCATGGAACATATAACACGTCTTTCATCTTCAAATATTTCTCAGAGTCTAGCTTGTATGAAGCTTCTCTACTTCCTTTTATGGAGTATTGATAATCATCCCCAAGTTTCACCTTGCGAGGTGACTCATGCTCAGACTTATTGATGAATGATTCTTTGTATCCCGTCATATGTTCAGATGCCCCACTATACAAAATACAATCATTGCTTCCATGTGAGATAATGCATGTGAGTGATGATATTAGGACATACTCTTCATCAGAATCATCCTTCTCTCTTCCGAATCTTTTAGTTTTTGTTTCATCATCTTCAGCGGTGTGACCACGATGTCTTCTATTCTTCTCGTTGAAGGAGTCCTTGTTCTTAGGACAATCTCTAGTAAAGTGTCCCTTTTTCATCACAAGTGTAGCATCGAATGTTGGAAGGATCTCTTTTGAACTTATTTTGTATTTTATGATGATGGTCTTTCCTTTTGTTGTGATGGTGGTTCTATTGGAATATTGGACAATACTGAGAGCGGGGGGGGGGGGGGGTGTTGAATCAGTATTGATAACTTTAACAATTAAAAACCACTTTTAACTTATTCATTAACACATAGAAACAACAAGATACAAAGAACACAACTCTTATCGTGGAAGCCCAATTGGGAAAACCACCAACACTTTCTATTTACTGCAAAATTGTATTTTACAAATGGTTTTTGCCTCCTACTATAGACAAGGAAGCTACTACACCCTATTTACCAGCTACTACTGGAAGGAGGCTATGAACCCCTGGTTTTATTAGCTTCTACTGAAAGGATGCTACAACACCCTATTTAACAACTACTAGTGGAAGGAGGCTACGCCCCCCTTGTAGGCATATAGCCTTCCCTAGCACCACCATACCACCCTAGTATGTTTTTATTAGACTTCCAGATCTCCTTATATATTTAATACTGTCACTGATTTCTTATTACTTCCTTGGTCTCTGTATTCTACTGCTGCTACATGGATCTAGAATACAGAGACAACTTCAACCAAGATTAAACTTCTGTATATATATATCTAACATTATGTCTTGATATTGAAAATCGTATCCTTTCTAAGAATCACGTCCCTTCGTTAATCATGTATTTCAAAGGAGTAAATCGTGTATTTTTATCAATAATTAACTCATCATTTAGTTTATGTAGTCACGCCCTTTCTGTCTTAATATCCTCATAAATCTATGTTTATATCTTGCGAAATTATCAGCATGATTTCGAACAAAAAATACTTCCGCAATATTATTTCCGCAACATATTTCCGCAATTGTGGGTTGTGGATTACGGGTGTGCATTTTTAATTTTCTCAAAAACTGCTTCTATAGTTACCTTTCTGCATTTCTCTTTCCGCAATTAGCTTTTCGAAATTGCGGATTGCGGGTATGCATTTTGATTTTTCTCGAAACTGCTTTCTCAATTACCTTTCCACAAAACTTCTTCCGCAAAAATTCTTCATTAATTTGTGGATTGCGGTTTCCTTCTGCATTGGGGATTGCAGATGTGCCTTCCAACTTTTTTGAAATAGGATTCCAAAAATATCTTTCCATAACTCCTGTTAACCATCGATCGCTTTGTAGAATCCTCCTTGCCCGTTGATCAGTTATCAAACATGGAACTTCACTTTGGCACTCTAGAATGTCATCTTCCACACATACTTACTTTGCATATCCTTTCCCGTCGTCGATCTATCTTCTCTCCTTTGAACTGGACCATCCGAATTCATAACTTCACTTTGTTATTCCTTTGCATTACACTGATTGGTTATTCCTTTGTCATTACTGAACTCCTTTGACATCAATGACAACAATATACAACATTCTCCCCCTTTGGCATTTGGCAATTTATTAATAAAAGTTTTCTTTACTGCTTTGTGTCCTTCATTGAATTGTGTATTTATTAATTTCACTTGTTAATGATCCCAGACGTTAAATAATAATTTTATATTTTTCTAATGTGATGAACTAATGTTACTGATTCACATGAATTTATTCATATGTTTTAGTCATGATGTCTTCCTTTATGAAACCTGTGGCATGATGAGATACTAATTTTTATTTTAACTATTTCAAATTAAACTGCTCTTTTAACTAATCTCTAAGTAGGTTTCCTTGCTGATATCCATTACCCAAACCTACCTTTTCACTTAAAGAAAACTTGTTCCCTTTTAAGTTACTGCTAATAAACTTTCAGAAACTCATAAGTCTCCTCTAGAGGAGAAAACCATAAAGCCAATGTAGGCTTACATTCATTGGAAGTGGTTATACCAAACGACTTGGAAATAGAAATATTCCTGTAGGATTTTTCTGAAGTTCTTGGTTCATATCACTTTTATTGCGTTGATGTTTGAACCAGTTTTAGGCGTTAACACAATGGTGTAGAAACAATGGCTGCCTTGATTTGTCGAATGATTCCTTTTCTTCAAGAATCTACTTAAACTCTGCATATTTTTTTATCATTTGTTGTAGGGGTTTGATTGTTTGAGTAAAATCATATACAAAACTGCAAACTAAACTTTTTTTCCCATAAAATGATTGCATTTGTTTCTTATTATGGGACATGGGGATCTATGCGATATATTTTATGCATTCATGATCTACAAATACCCCCCTTTTAGAAATAACAAGTCTTAGTAGTTTCCCTTATGAAACAACAAAAACACTCTTCTTCAGGTGAAGTGATATCCCATATTTTATGGATATTTAGAATATCTATTTCAGGCGATGAAAATGGTATGATATCTTCTTGGAAAAACATGTGACATCATCCAAATACACAATGACACTGTGACCGATCAATCCGTGGAATGCAGTGTCCATGGTCTGTTGAAACTTGGCTCTTGCATTCACAAGACCAAAAGGAATTATATGGAAAGCAAAAGTACCGCACTTCATCCTATAAGTGGTTTTTAAGCAACCACCTTCGGCCATGAGTTTCTGGTTGTAACTGAGAACTCGTCTAAAAATGAGAACATTTCAAAGCCATAGGCGATTTGAAAAATTTGTTCCATGGGATGAACATTGTGGTTGTATTTGTCAGAAGCTATGTTTAAATTACGAAAATCAACACATAATTTGATCTTGCCTGACTTCTTTCATACAAGTTCTAGGTTGGCCACCCAATCAAAATGTTTTAATTTAAAAATAATATTGGCATCCAAAACTTTCTTTAATTCTTTATGAGTCAAAGGTTCTAGATTTGGGTGCACTTTCCTTAGCTTTTGATGAAAGGTTTTGACATCTGGTTTCATGGGAATGACATGTTTTATAATCCAGGTGTCGTAAGTCTTTAGTTTGTCATAGGTCTAGGAAAGACATCCTTTTATTCCTTAAAATGTTAGATAAATCTACACCTTTCTCTTTGCGAGAAACATGCTCCAAGATTCATGTTCTTAAGCTCCTCAGTTGTTCCCAAATTCACCAATTTGTATTGCATAGAAGAGCTATCTATCTTTACATTCACATGTTTCCTAAACTTTATTGTAAATCAAATAAATTTTCTAGTGTGCACACTCCTTTAGGCATGAAATTTACTTTGACATGGTTGTCATCTTTTTTAGGCCTATTCAAGTTGGATTGGTGTTCCTCATCATCTGTAATAGAGCCCTTAAAAGTACCCTCATCTGTGAGGAAGTCAATAATTTGCTAGTCATGATCAAACACCCTCCAATTAGTCATGTTGTCTAGAACTGAAGGCTTGGAAATAAGTTCAATAGAAAACTTGTCATTTAAAGGAATTAACCATGAAGCAATATTTATGAAAAGATCAACAATAACATTCATAGAAGAAGCAATACAATTAATGTTAAAATCTTTGAACTTGGAGATTAAATTCCATACCTCGGTTTGGTATCCCTTCAAGTGTGGAGATAAACAATGTATGGTGTTTCTAACTTGTCTAACGACAATTATTGAAGCACTAAAAACCTTTAAATATTTTGCTTTAAGATCAATAGCTCTTATGAGGCCTTGGACTAGAAATTCATACTCAGTAGTGTCATTGGTGCATTCAAATTCTAACCTATAGGAGAGGTAAGTTTGATATTTCCGAGGATAAACAAGGACATAATCAACCGCTTCATATTCTTGTGTTTTTGAGCCAACAAAAAATAAATTCCAAAAATAAGAATAAACACTACCACTAGAGTCTATGTCAATACCTAGCTCTAATATGCTACATTTATTTTCATTAGTTTTAGCAAATTGTAGGAGATTGGTCTGGGTGTTTGATTCATGATTGAAAATCTCAGTCTGATAACAACATAGTTAAGTTTCAAGGAAGTAGTTCCCTAGGACATATTGAGTAAAATTAACAGGTTCATTGTGTCCTTCTAACTATGTGACATTGTTTTTCATGTGTGGCTCTCTCTCTAGTCGTATCTGATTCAATTTATTTGGTAAGGGATCCACAAGTGAGACCCGTCAATGGAAAACTATCCTTGCAAATTGCTAGACCAATCTCAACTCAATAACAAACCATAAGCCTCAGGAATATCCACCACAACTATATTAATGAATTGTCAGACTCTTTCATCTGATTCTAATATGATTAAAACATTATTTAATTCATCGATCATTTTAACATTAGATCTATCAAGTTGTATAATTCTAGAAGGAATCATGCTATGTTTTCCATTTATATTCTTACATAATGATTATGGAATCACATTGGAGGAAGATCCAGAATCAACTAAATAGTTGTGAAAATTATAATTATAGATTTGAAATGTTAGTAAAAAATGTGGTGTCTAGGATTTATATTTACCTCTTGTTGTTGCCTTTCACACACCTAGGGGTTAAGTGCAACATAAATGTTCAAGCTTCTAGGTGTGTCCTTGGGGGCAAGTCTCGAGTCAAGTACTGTCACTTGATCTTGACTCCTCCGTTAGGACAAACTGTTAACGAAGCCAAGGGGGGTGGTCCCTAAGAAAGACTTGTCTATGGCTCTTTAATTTTTAATCGTTATTGATGGAAGTAAGTTGTTTAGGAGTTTTTGGAAGTAAATTTTGATACAAGATTGTTTGCAAACTTAAGTAAATATTCAGCAACATAACATCAACACATAAAGCGAGAATAAAATAATTGCAGATCAAATCAGTGTCAATGGAGTCAAAGTGAAATAATGTTGTTGAAGTAAAATGTTTTGCAAATGTGTCTTGGTCAGTTTTAATAAATAAGAGATGAGTTCAATTATGGGAAGGGAATTCTCGATATACTGGAAGTATTGAGAATGTGTCTGAAATATGACTAAAGTGGTTCCTCACTCAGAAATGTGGGCTGAATCGGAGTCTTTGTGAATGTGTCCAATACTACACCAACAAGGATGTAGCCTGACTATATCTTGAGGTCACTACTTAGTTGTTCCCGCTTCATTTGAGAAATTTTCCCACAGTTGTCAACTACCATAAGCCGAATTCTTCATAATGTTTCTAAGGGGAGTTTATTTTATTAATGAATCATTAGATTAATGTGAAGAAATTAGAAAGTGTCAAAAAGCGCTTTTGATTTCCCAATGACCAGGAAAATCCCGTAGAGGGAAAGAGCATACATGAGTGGAAAACAAAATGTTTATTCCAATTTGATACAGAAAATAAGTTTGTAAAATCAAAGGATTAACAACAAATTAGAACCGCAACTATGTGTTACTTTCTGATCATCCACCAACAATCAACAACTCCTTTAGTTGATGGCGAGAGAATACTTCGTGGCAAAGAGTTGGGTAAGAAAGTACAACTCCATATGATATGAAATAAAATAAAAGAAACTAATCTATATAGCCTTTCAAGAAGGCGGTTTGTGTGCAAGTGTTGATTAGTAAAATGCAAACCATGAAAGATATTGCGAATCCCCTGAGGGAGAATCGAGTGTGGGCGTTGTGTATCCCACTTGTTTTATTTATTAATGAGTTTACAATACGATAAAAAATGAATTATTATTTTCACTTTGATCCTTGAAAGGGATCGAAAGGCTTACAATGTCATTGTGAGAGAAAAGGAAAGAAGAAAAGGGATGGAGGATGGAATTTTTTGATGTCCAAGATTACCGAAATTCGAAATTCGACCAGTATGTCCTCCTCCTTTTTCTCAAAACCTACTAAAAACCAGCGATTTAAATGTGTTATAATATTGTAAATTTATCAAAGCAAATGCATAATCTACCCTACTCAAAATGCTCATAAAATTGTAGATTTTTTTAGTGAAAATGGCACTTTGAAAGATTGAAACAGATCTAGTTTAATAGAAAGCTTTAAAAGTGAATCTATATATGATATATATGCTGAGTAAAATCATATTTCAGATACAAAATTATTTATCCAATTTTACTAAGCATCAAGTAACCGAAACCAAGAAGAAAGCTTGAATTTTAGAGAGAAGAAGATTGAAATTCCCAAGCCCGTGCTTGAAAGAAATGAAGGAGAGAGGGGTCTAAAAAAAAAATTGTATTAGAAAAAAATGGATTTTGTAAGGAGAAGTGGATGCAACCGAGATCCAATCCCCTTCACGCTGAGACAAATCTCCAAAAACTAGGCAATTTCTCAAAAGAACAAAGTTAATCCAGCCATTTAATTAATAAAAAAGTATAACCAACTATAGTTTCCTACTCCTACGAAATTCTGATAATAAATTGAACATAAGTAACTTGAAAACAACAAATACTTATTGAAATTCAACTGGATCTAAACACATCATTCGAAAGAAATAAAGCATGAAATTCCATTGATTTCACCTCAGATTTTGACCAAATTACAAGCTCACAATGAAATCACATAATACCCTCCAAAGCCTTCAATATTTATTAATACAATATCAGAAAAATAAGTACATAGGGAATAGGTTCAATGCATCCCCCTGATTGAGGAGCAAAACCTTGCTTTTATAGAAAAAAATAAGCTCAAACCCCAAGGGGGAAAATTTTCCAAGTGTGAGGTGGTTTTGGGGGTTGAGATAATGGTGGGAGGAGGTTTGAATTCATGGGAGGGAAGGATTCCACCAATATTGAGGTATCCCACTTGGTTTGGGAAGCCTTTACCTCCTCTAACCACTTCATCCAGGTGGCAAAATCACCCTCCATAAGAGAATTCACCCCCCTTTTGTGGAAGTGCATGGGAGCCCCGCATTTGATGGTTGAAGATGCTCCTCTATGCTTATAAATGTCCCAGAAAATATCCTCAACAACTTTGACACCTCAGAGACAAGTCCCAGACAAGCTTCCTATTACAGCTGATTTTCCCACACATGGTTGATCACACATTTATGGTCTTCCCTGTCCCTCTATAGACTCTTTGGACCCCATGGACCAATATTGTGCATTTGATCTTTCCAATATCATCCCTAAAAACACCTGTTATTTTCTGTACGTGACTTTTAATCCCTTTCTCGCGTATATATGCGGATATTGACCTTAAACCTGTGTACATCGGGATGTGTGCATACGTCCAAATATTTTTGGAGTTTTCCTTGATGTGGATCCGAATCACTTGTCTCTTGGCCTTCCATATACCTTGAGATCACTTGGATTCAACCCTATATTACCCCTTTGGAATGATATATAAGGAACCCCTTGGATACATTGAAGAAGGAGGAATTGAAGAGCAAGAGAACTATAGTCCATTGTTGCCGTAACTTGCTTGTACTTGAGTGTGCATCCCTTTGTCCCTTCGAGCACTTTGTGTTCTTCCTAAGCTTGCATTTGCTTGTGATCTTGCTATCGAGAGATGGAGGATTGTGGTGGTGGAGGCTCAGGTGGAGGACTCATTTTCTCTGGTTCGCAAACCTGCCGACAGAGGTTGTCACTTATGTAATCTCTAGTTTTATTAATAGAAATATCTTTTCTTGTCCAATGATGTGCATTTAAATGAATATTGAATCCATGGATGTGTTTAATTGCTTATGCATTATTGATTATATATGCTAGAGTAGGCCTAACACTATATTATATAGCATGCTTGCCTTGTTTACTGTTGTTGAGAGTGAATTGCTAAAGCAAGCGGGATTGGAAAAAGCTCAACAGGTATCTACTTCAATCGTCCATAATAAGGTATGATTCAAGATCCTTTAGTGTTATATGTTTTATTTCTCTTGCATATTGGGAAGGGATTGATTTCTACTATTTCTCTATCTATTGTGGTACACCCCAAGCAATAGGAAGTTCTCTGTAACAGAATTGGAGACCATACTGGGGAGGTTCCTAGTTGTTTTTCTTTGGGGGTTTTTTTGGCATTCAATGTGCTTGAATTGCTTTTATTTCTCTGTTTTCGTTTCGGGTATGGGGGCATGCTTTCCCAGTGGTGTCCTATAGGAGTAAATTTCGTCTCAGCTTGTCTATTTACCTTATTTTTCTCTCTTTTTCTTCCTGTACGCGTGTTTTTCTTTCACAGTCGCGTGTACACACAGGTTTTCTTGGAATAGTCGCGTATGTATGCAGGTTTACTGAGAACAGTCACGTATGCCCTAAGTTTTTTCTTTTTTGGGAAGATTAAAGGTTGCTGGGTGAGTTTGGATGGTTGCGGAGTCTTCTTAGATGCTTCTAGAGTCTGTATACACCCCTGTTTCTGACCAGAGACTTCTTTTAGTTTGATTTTTGAAAATGTTCTTGTCATTCCATTTTCCACTTTTTGTTTTGAGATTAGTGCATTAGGTCTCTTTTACCTTGGTTCTTTGTTTGGATGCTATTTGTGAGTGGTTTCAGAGTCTGAGGGTTGTAGCGTCATCTTTTTTCTTTTTATCTCATTTAATTCAAAAATACAAAAAACATTTTTCTTTTTGCATAGTTATGTATTGTTTGCATTTTGCATTAGCATGGTACTTGCCTTAGGTTTGCTTGGTGAATTTTAGTCATATTTTCATATAGGAATGATTGCATATACATTTTAATGAAACATTTTTCACTTCATGTAGTAGAATACCCTATTTTTCATTTGACACAGTGAATTTGCATTGATTGTTTCGTGTGCATTTTTCTTCTTGTTGCGTCATAACTTCATTAGTTGCACATCCATTTACCCTTTGAGTAATAAAGCCAATTAAAATCAATGCATAATAAAATGAATTACACTCTTTTCTTTTCTAGGGTGCATCAACAAGATTAGGTTTTAGGGTCTTGGAATAGTTCATTGTGAGTTAATTCCCCAAGACCACTAAACAAAAGAATTAGGTGTCTGTCCAGGTGAGAGTGTGAAATCCTTTATATAATTAGGGTTTCTCAGGACCCTCCTCTTACAAGGGAGTTAAGCACGACCCAGTGTGAGCAATTATGATTGGGATGACCCCTAATTGTGATTGATTAGCACCAGAGATATTTCCAGGATTATATTCGTATTTGGAGGCCTTTGAGGTATTGGCTAGTGCACCCCTGGGGTACTAGTTGTGCTTTCAGGCTTCGGGCTTTGTTACCCTTCCCATATGGTCAATCCCACCTGCAAATGTCCACCTGAGCATTGATTATATTGAGGTGACCTTAGTTTCCTTACCTAGGTTATCGAGGGGGTATTTGTAGAGGTTATTCTGCAGGTGTCCTGGCTAGGTAGGGGTTGGACAACACAGTCGCTATATGTGTTGAAGATGAGGGACACTATAATTAGTTACAAACCTCCGCTTGTTGTGTATGGGAGTCTTAAGCCTATCCTAGGTGAGACATACCTGCTTCATTCAGGAGCTCACATATCCTACCCTTGGTTTGCTTGTGATTTGGATTTACATGTTTAGGTGTATGCTCTGTGCACGCTAGTTTTCCTAGGGTTTGCGTAATTAGATTGAGTCTTTTATTTTTATTGAGTCATTGTGGATTTGGGTGCGACACCCCGCTGTTCTCATCGTTCAGCAGGACTTCCACCTTCCACTTCTCCTCTTCCTTTGGGAGAGAGAACTAGACAGTTTGGGTGGAATACTTCTCACTTTGATTCACACACCATGGGAGATCATGAGGATGAGATTCCAGAGATGTCCTCTCCACCTCACGAAGTCAGGGAGGAAGATCCTACTAACACATATGATCCATCACATGAACAACCTTCATGATCTGGTTATGATCCCTCATTCATAGGTCACCGGTATTGGTTTCCAGGCGATGAGACTCACTATGAACCCACAAGCACTAGTCATGTTAGATATGGCATGCATGGTATCCCTGAGCCTGATCTGACATATCATGCTGAGTCTAAAGTTGACCCTAGAACTATGCCTAGGGGCAATTCCATTCTTTTCCATGTGGAGAGGTTTGAGGGCACTAGTCACATTGCACCTTCCATCTCTCTAGTGGAGGCATATTCACATGCTCCTCCTAGGCCTAGTGTTAGTAATCCTCTTCAAATACCAAGATTGAGACGAGTGAACATTGGGAACACCACTTACATTCCTTCACATGTCTCTTCGTCTTCGAACCCTATTCCTTCGAATGCATTCTTAACGATCCATCCTCCCCCTAATTCATGTGGGTCTTCAGGCCGAAATATTGCTACTAGCCATGTTCGTTCTGCGACTGCTAACAAGGTAGTATCACAGAGTCGAGTACCTCCTGTTATGTCAATAAGTCATGTACATGTTTTTGGATGATCTCATGTTCCAGCTCATGGAGCTCCCCATATACCTATCTATGGACCATCTCATGGTACATCCCATGGAACACCTTATGGAGCTTCCCATGGACATTCTTATGTACCGTAGTATGGACAAAACTATCAATGGTATGGGTATAGGTATCAAAAACCCGCTTACTCTTCTAATTATGGATTTGTAGAACCTCATAATCAAGGTACTCCACATCACAATGCTTCCATGCAGCCCTTCATGGGTCAAATGGGAGGAGGTTATTATGGCCAAGGCCATGGTATTTATAGCAATCAACCTTACATGAATCAAAACTACCAGGGAGCGTGGAATCGATCGACTCAACCTAGGATTCCTTTCCTTATGACATTGAACTTACCTAACTTGTCAAGATTGATGAATGATCATGTGTCTCATAATCTGGCATGACCGACAGTCCCTACCAAGCTTCCTTCAGACATTCCCAAGTTCGAAGGTAAGGCTGGTGAAGATCCTGGTGAGCATGTCACCACTTTCCACCTCTAGTGCTCTTCCAATTCCTTGCACAATGATTCCATCTATTTGAGGCTATTTCAACGCACCCTCACGGGTCCTGTGATGAAATGGTATATAGAGTTACCGGGGGGGGGGGGCTTATGCTATGTTTGATGACCTTTCCATGACTTTCCTTAATCATTTCCAGCTACCCGTACATTACGACGTCGGTACTGAACTCTTGTCAACCTTTCGGCAAGACAAAACCACACACATTTCGGATCATATTCAAGAGTGGCGTAGACGGAAACAATTAATTAAAGCCTTTATACCACCAGAGTTTCTTCTTGAATGGTTCATCAAATCGTTGTTACCTTACATCATGAAGGATGTTTCTACATTCGGAGTTCAAAATGAGGAACAAGCTATCTTTAGGGCTCAATATTTGGATTTGATCTATGATCAATCCGTACTTTTGTATGATATTATACCAAAGGATCCAAGATCCAATTTTGACCCTAAAATCAAGCCTGGGCCACATGCCGATGGTATTTTTGGCTCTACAAGTACCAAACATGTGGACTCAGTTATGAAACAAGTGAGCCAGTTGTCAATTAACCAGTCTGCATCGGGACAAGCTATGACTTCGTCTCAACCTACACAATCGGCAAGTGTACTCTTCGTGCAATCGTCGAACCCAAAAGGCAACCAACAACTTGGAAGGAATAAGAAAAAAAGGAAAAAATAATCATAAGGGTGGGAATAAGAACAAAAATGCTAATAATAATAACAAGAACACTAATAATGTTGGGGTTAACAAGCGGTCTAAACGTAAGGTGAAGTTTCCTTGTAAGTTGTGTAAGGACGACCACCTCACTCACTTGTGCCCTTGTATGGAGGATGCCTCGAAGTTCATAACACAGGGCCCAACTATGTTCACTAATCCTTCACCCAATAATCAAAATATGAACTCTAGGACCATTGATCCTAGTTTTGTGTCTGGTGGAAATCAAAACCCGCCGGAGGCCACTAGTGGTCACGGTTGCATCAACATGGTGAGAGATGCTAAAGTTGTGACTTGTGCGAAAGATTATGGTTCGTCACAAGTAGACCTTGGGAAAGAACCTTCCCCACTCGAGATCCCTTTGTGAATAAAAAATCCTATGGATAAACCTGAAGCTCCACCTCGCATTCCTATGGGAGTCTTAAAATGTTTGGGGCACAATCCTAATGCCCGATCCACCCACAACTATTCAGTTGTTGAGGATTTGGGCCAGACTCCTTGTGCGATGTTCACATTAGAAGTGCTTCAGAATTGTCCTCCGTAGAGGAAAGCCTTGTTGTATGCTCTTGGGGTTAGTGACGATAGCTCTTCTTCCATTATCAATTTTGAAACCATGGGAGTACAACCTCGCTTTCCTTACTACGTGTCTCTTTTGATTCATGTAGAGTGTCTTAACAACACCATCATGCTTACTATCATTGATGAAGGTGCTGCTGCTTTCATGATGTCTTTGTCTTGTTGGAAGGGCTTAGGTTCTCCCACGTTGCCTGAATCTGTCAACATGTTGATGAATTTCGATGGTAGATCATTTCGGCCCCACAGGATACTTCCTTCTCTAGAGGTCCAATTAGGAGGGAAGACCATTGCGATTGAGGTCGAGGTGATTGATGCACCCCTTGACTACAATCTTTTGTTGGGTAGGAATTGGATGCACAGTATGCAAGCCGTAGCTTATTCCCTATTTTGAGTGATATGCTTTCCATTTAATGGGAAGATTATTACGATTGATAAAAAATCATTCCATAATCCGAGTTTCAATGCATCATCAAGAGCTTCTATCCTGATCATTGATCATTCTCAGCTGACAACTAAGAATGTGAGTGTGGGTATGTATCCTTCGCTTATGGTAACCTTTAGTTGTCCTACGCCCGTTCTTATGATTGGGTCTAGTCTTGGTAGGGATTCATCCTCGTCGAATTCGGTGTCTTTTCGCACTATGCATATGGAAGATCCTTGGATTCTTCCTTCACTGAGTACTTCGAGTGTTCCTGTCGAGACAGATATGCAGGTTTTTGCAATAATGGTGGCGTATCAAGTAAATATTGATCAAATTGCATAGCCTAGTCCTTCCTGTTCTTGGACGGAGGAGGAGGACCTGTATGTGCTTCCTGCATGGGCAGTAGAGTCATCTCACTCACATGATTGCCTCGATGATGTTTTTCCATCGGATGAAGCTATTCTTGAGGCCATCTTTGGGGCTGAGCAACCTTTGGAAGAGTTGCATCATCAATCATATTTCCTTCTTGAGCTTGATCGTTTGGAGTGTGACGACTTTAGGGATATTCTTAGCGAGAAAATTAGTAGCCCTGTGGTCCCATTAAGCTAAGTCAGATGGCTAATGGGAACATGGCTAATTTGTCACCAACGATTCCTATCAATATTTCTCGTGATCCTGGAAAGGTTGAGAATGTCTCCATTGGGGCGAGTTGTTCCCCCGATGAGATTAAGGAGTATATCGAGCTGTTTAAAAATTTTTGTGACATTTTCGCTTGGTTGTATGAAGAAATGGCAGGTATAGATCATCATATTATTGAACATGAGATCAAGACTTATCTGGATGCAAAATCGGTTCAACAATGTTTGCATGTTGTGAATCCTAGAAAAGCACCCTACATTAAAGCTGAGATAGAGAAAATGCTTAAAGCCAGTTTTATCTATTCCGTTCCCTTGACAGAGTGGGTTTCAAATCCTGTTGCGGTGGATAAGAAGTAGGGAGCGATCTGAATATGTACTGATTTCTGTGACTTAAATTGAGCCTGTCCTAAGGATAATTTCCCCACACCATTTATTGACCAAATTTTGGATGAGTGTGCGGGAAGTGAGGTATTTTCCTTTATGGATAGTTTTTCTGGATATAATCAGATTCAAATTAAGCTCGAGGATCAACACAAGACCACATTTATTTGTCCTTGTGGTACTTTTGCATATCGGGAGATGCCCTTCGAACTTAAAAACACTGGAGCTAAATTTCAGCGGTCCATGACCTTAATCTTTCAGGATCTTAAAACTATTATCGAAGTATATTTGGATGATCTCACTGCTCACTCTCGTTTGAGAGTGCGTCATCCATATCATTTGAGATTAGTGTTCGAAAGATGCCATCATTATCAAGTTTTTTTAAATCCTCATAAGTTCATCTTTTGTGTGACTATTGGTCGTTTACTAGGATTCATCGTATCCAAGGAGGGTATTAGAGTCGATCCCTTAAAAGTTGAGGAAATACTTCAATTGTCTTCCCCACGTAATATTAGACACCTTCAGTTTTTATAAGGCATGGAGAACTTCTTGCGAAGATTTGTGGTTAATTTTTCCAACTTAACTAAAGGATTTATGCGTCTTTTGAAGAAGGACACTCCTTTTTACTAGGATGAGTGAGCCCAGGAGTCTTTCGATGCTCTTAAGCGAGCCTTAGAAATGGCCCACATGCTTAGTCCACCATACTATAGACATGACTTCTTGATTTATGTGGCCGCGTCTCAGGAGACGGTTGGTATGGTTTTGGTTTAGGAGGATGAGGAGCTCCGTGAGCATGTCATATATTATTTGAGCTGAAACCTTATAGATGCGGAACTTTGCTATTCCCATGTGGAGAAGCTAGCCTTAGCCACCATTCATGCAGTTTAGCATTTGAGACATTACATTCTCCTTCACCAAACTTTAGTCGTAGCTCATATCAATCCATTTCATTTCGTCCTCACTAGAAGGATGATTGGGGGAGAATATAATAAATGGATTGTGATTTTGCAAGAGTTTGATCTCGAATTCGTATTGGCGAAATCGTTGATCTTTGTGGAGCTTATTTCTGATTTTCCAAATTCGGAGGAGGAGGAGGTTTATGAGGATTCTTTTGTCGATGAGCATATATTCCTCATCTCAACTATGGACCCTTGGTATAGGGATATCATCGTGTATTTGCAAACATTGAAGATCCCTACTCACCTCTCATGGGATGAGCGGCGATGATTACGCCATGTAGCTAAGAAATACCTTATAGTGGATAGTACTTTGTACCTCCGTGGGGTAGATTCCATTTTACATCGTTGTTTATCCCATGATGAGGCTGAGGTTGTGCCTAATGATTGCCATAGAGGGGCGTGTGGTGGTCATTTATTTGGGCTTTCTACAACCCAAAAAATCTTGAGAGTGGGATATTTTTGGCTATATATCTTCAAAGATTGTGTTAATGCAGTCAAGAAGTGTCACCGTTATTAGGTGTTTTTACATAATATGTGCTCGCGTCTAGCTCCGTTGCATCCTATTATCATCGCTAGTCCGTTCACCAAGTGGGGGCTTGATTTTATGGATTGCAACCCAGCTTTGACTGGGGGGCATCATCATATTATTGTGGCTGTCGATTACTTCAAGAAATTGGTAGAGGCTATGCCCACAGTTAAATATGACGGTGAAATTATCACCCAGTTCATCATTCCAAAAGAGCTTGTCACTGACCATGGTAGGCACTTTCAGAACAAAATGATGGAAGAGTTGGCTTCCAAGTTAGGATATAAGCAAGAGCACTCCTCATCTTACTACCCTCAGGCGAATGGATAGGTTGAAGCAGTGAACAAGTCACTTAAGTCTATTCTCCAAGGAACCATCACACAAAGCAAGACTAATTGGCATATCATGTTGTATCCTGCTTTGTGGGCCTATAGAATCGTGGTTAAGATTGCCACTGATTTTTCTCCCTATTAGCTTGTGCATGGGGTGGAGTCATTTTTACCAGTTGAATGCGAAATCCATTCTCTGAAGCTAGCCGTGGAGCTTTTACCAGACACTTCCACCTTGGAAGAGCGTTTGGTCCACTTAGAGCAACTTGATGAGCAGCGTCAAGATGCCTTAGTGGCTCTAGAGGTTAACAAGCGTCGCATTAAGGTCCAATATGATAAATCTGTTCATCTGAGGAAGTTTAGTGAAGGTGACTTGGTCTTTTTTTGGGATCAAGCTAAAGAACCCTTGGGGGCAGGGAAATTTAATCCCATGTGGCATGGTACTTATGTGGTTAAATGAGTCTTAGAGAAAGGCACCTATGAGCTGGTTTATTATGAAGGGACAGCCTTGGTGGAGCCCAAAAATGGGCTCTATATCAAAAAATACTATGCATGATCTTCAGCCAGGGCTGATTTTTGTATATTATTGTACAGTTTTGCATTGCATAGTTAGGTTTTCTTATGGTGATCAGTTTTTTTGATTACCTTTCATTTCTTATGGCAGATGTTGATGGAGTCTTCCGTTTACATAGGATTTGCTGATGGTGCTAGCCGCCACACTCAAAACTCAGCTTCGGCTGCTTGGGTGATCTATACTCCTACATGTCAAGTATTGTCTTTAGGAGGTGTATGTTTATGGCCTTCATCAAACAATGTTGCTGAATATAGTGTCATCATTGAGGTATTGCGTGATGCCATTTCACATGGTGTTCATTCTCTTGAGGTACATCTTGACTCGTAGTTAGTGGTTTCACAGCTTAATGGCTTGTATCGCATTAGGGATCCAACATTATTACGAAGTTTCTTATGTGTTTGATTGCTAGAACAACAATATGAGAGTATAACATACATTCATGTTCCAAGAATTTTTAATCAAGTTGCTAACTCATATGATAACTATGTGTTAGATTGGCATTTGTTTCATAGACCATAAGCATTTCACAAACACATTTTACACACATGTAAATAAAATAAAATCGATCATCATAAAAGTTTTTTCATTAACTTCAAAAAGTGATGTCATAATACATAAGTGTCATATACAAAATTGGGGCTTCTGAGCCACCAAAATATACTACATGGTCATACAAAAATGAATACACTCAGGTCTCTAATCCTGAAGTGGAGGAGGGTGCTGATCATGATAGCACACTACATATCTAGCTAGCCGACGAAATAGTCGAACCCATGCTCGTGGTACTCCCACCACCCGACGATGCATAGCCTCAGGAAAATCCTCGACTTGCGCAATGGGTACTCTATGTGTCAAATGAATAAAGTTCGTGTGGATGCTTTGGAGCGTATGCTCTGCATCCGCACCCATAATATCATCACCTCTTCCCCTCTGTCGATGACGAGGAAAGCCATCTGGCCATCGTGGTCCTACATATGCATATACATGATAGATTGTCACTATGTGTCGTCACACCAAAAACATGTCTTTTGAGTTCATATATCAAAAAACACAAAAAATTAAATAATTCAAATAATTAAAAAGTGGGTTTGGGATTCTTTACCTATGTCTCCATAAGCCGCTCCTGGTGGTAGGGGCATATTCGAGTCTCTGCGAAAGTCTATCCCTGCATAGGGGTAGTCGCCTATGGCGATGATTTGTCTTCGCCACCATGGAAAGAACTCTGCTGGGTAGGGGTTAGCCACCCTGCCACCTCCCAGTCTGCACATGACATTAGCCCAACGTCGTTGGGCTGGATCTCGGATTCCATGTGGAGCAATGTCTATCCTAGGGCTTAGCCCTGGCACCCGCTCAAAGAAAAATGTGCTCAGTATACTGCCAAACCCAAATTTTTGCACTCTGCCCATCTTGCAGTCATTGAGCTTATGTTTCATGTTGCTCAGTAGTGTAGTACTCCAGTCATATACTGTAGGTCGCATGCACTCTACCATATAGAACATCATTGGCTGTGAGGCCTCGTGGAGTGAAGCCAAACCTGCAATCCTACCTAGCTCCAAAAGTATGGCTTTCAACCCCAAAATATGAATAGCGTTTGCTAGGATTTGAATCCCAACGTTCTCCATATCTAGAAAGCAGTACACAACTATGTACTCATCTATGGTCAACCCGCCTCCTGGCCCACGTGATCGGTCACTACCTCCCCTCGTCAGGACAAACCTGTCATGAAATATATGTCCTCAACCTCAATGCTGAGCGACATCACATCTATCTGAAATGTTTCAGACTCTAGATCCCAATAGTCTACCAATAGCCGTAGTAGTCTTGGTTTGGCCCTCAGGCTCCCAAGACACCAAAACTTATACAAACCACATACCCTTAATGCTTGTTGAGCCATGAGATCAACTTGAACAGCTTCCTCAACATCAACATGTTCTCTCTCTCTCCACTCTAGCACCATCCTGCTCAAAAAACCAAAATTTTGATCATGATTTACCCTTTAAAACCTTGTTCACAACCTTGTATGCGACTGTTTTCAAAACAACCACGTATGTACGTGTCTTTCGGTGCATTTTCGGCATATGGCGAGCCCTATATGTGAAAAAAGGCCTGATTTCTGCGTGGGCCAAAATTCCTAAGTGAGGATGGCTAAAAGAAATAAATTGACCATGAAAATTTAAAATTTTTTCATCAAAATGAAAGAAAGGGGCATGAGTTTCTACCTGCATCAAGCGTGGAGGGATTTCGTTAGATGATTCTCCCGGAATTCGATTCGGAAGTTCTGAGCTCAAATGCACTATGTTGGGTGAAAAATTCAAATGGTATGAAAATTTTTAAATTTTTCACTATTTATAGAAATTTTTTGAAATTTTTACCCACTTTCTATAGTTTTTGTCCGTTTCTGACTGTTTTTGGACCGTTTGAACTAATTTGATGTTGTAGGAGCCCATTTTGAGTGCGGTTTCACCATGGCTTTGACCCGTTCGTTCCTATTTCAGGTATTATGTCTAAAATCGTATTTAGGTTAGGTTTCACATCCATTTGCACTTTTCATAACCTTATGACTGTTTCATCTTAACCTTAGGTATGAACCCATTCTATCTTGTCACATAACCTTTTTGCTGCTTTTAGAAGTGACATGTTGTGAATGATAGAGCTTTCCCATACATGGGTACCCTAGTTAGATCATGTTTTGCATTTGTTTCCCATGCCGACATTTCTCCTTTAGGGTGTGGGAGTCCTTCATATAGTACCGCCATGACTTTGAGCAAGAGCTTCATACTCCTCTTGAACTTTATGCTGGCCATTTCCCTGGGACTCCCTTGTATATGTCAAGTTGTAATTACATTATCATGAGTTTTTCTTTCCTTATTGAGCCTTACATTGGCTTCCTTGACTTTGATTATTAGCCATATAGCTCGAGCTTATCTCATGTCTAGCCAAGTAGAGCCTTTTTATATATCTTTTGTAGCTTGATTCCCCATTTTTCACTGGGAGGGGACTTTCCCCCAAGTGTCGTTATCCTGTACATGTTTCCTTGCATTGAGCATAGGTATGTTCCGCTGCTTGGAACTAGTTTGTTTTTCCATTGACACTCGTCTCCTCCTAGATTTGTAACTATAAAGCACTTTTATTCGTTTTCAAGCTTTTCAAAATATCTGAAAAAGTCCAAAAAAACCAAAAAACCAAAAATCTAGACAGGAAAAGATGTTATCTTTGGCAGCAGTCGAGTCGTGTCGCCTTCGAACATAGCACTGTATATCACATCCATTGGTTGGGTTAGTAGTTTGACTTTAGGAGTTGTACTTATTTCTTTGAGTTTATCTCCACCGACTGGTTAAGCTTCTAGTCCCTATGGAGCCTCTATTGATGCCTCCTGTGTCTCAGAAATGTCCCAGTTTTGTATATTGAGTCTATGCTACCTACGTTCAGTCACCATTTTCCTTGATGCTCTTGTTCGAAGGAAGTCGAAGCCTGAGTTGACCATTCCTCAGTTGTCTTGACTTTGCATGTCAGCCATTCCCGGTACTATTACTGGTTCATGCACATCTTGTTTGAGTCCTTCCACATTATACAGCATTGTTGAGTACCTCGTGTTGGTTGATGGGGGACTCCTTAATGCCCTCCTTCCAACGGATTCCATCCCATCGACTTCAGATCATTTATTCTGGGATAGGAGCCTAGAGTCATTTGAGTGCCTTGAGGCTTACAATCATCAGTGGTAGGTTCTCTCGCCATCGACAGTTTTGGGAATACATCAATGTTCCCTGATCGATGGATTCTTTCAAGTGTTTGACCTCAAAACATATATTCACACTTGTTAGATTGCACTCTAGTACCTTGATTCCCATTTTCATTATTGGTGGGTGATCTCGCGTTTGTTAATGGTATACATCAATGACCAGTAATCAGACGATGGACTACTATGTTCAACCTCAAAACCTCTATTCACATAGTAGGACATGTACTCGTAGTGGTTTGTGTAGAAGACTTTCCAGATTGGTGGCATTTCACATATGCTACCTCCTTGATCGTGCAGTGTTCATGAGATTTCAGCTCTCGTGACTTGATTCCAGTGTAAGATATCTTTAGCCATTATGGAGATCTTGATCCATTGTATATATTCAGTTTTTATGGAGATCTTGATCCTTTGTATATCGTCATCATGGAGATTTTGATCTATTATATATTGTACATGGCAATGACCACACATGTCACATTTTGTATATCATGCCTATTCATGGCCATTGTACTCTTATGTATCTGAGACTGCTATATGTATTTGCAGTCATATGCAGAGATTGATTATTGTAATATAATGATGGATGGATGGTTCTTCCACTTGGTTCTTCATCACTCCACTTCAGGGATGGATTTATAATGTATTTCAGCCATCATGTTACCCCTCTGACCTCACACATTAGGGGGCATATGTTACAATTGATTTTACGACACATGGTTGATCACACATTTATGGCCTTCCCTGTCCCTCTACAAACTCTTTGGACTCCATGGACCAATATTATACCTTTGATGTTTCCAAGATCATCCCTAAAAACACCTGTTATTTGTTGTACGTGACTTTTAATCCCTTTCTCCGGTATATACATGGATATTGACCTTAAACCCGCATACATCAGGATGTGTGCATAAGTCCAAATATTTTTGGATTTTTCCTTGATGTGGATCGAAATCACTTGTCTCTTGGCCTTCCATATGCCTCGATATCACTTGGATTTGACCCTCTATTACCCCTTTGGAATGCTATAAGGAACCCCTTGGATACATTGAATATGGAGGAACTGAAGAGCAAGAGAACTATAGTCCATTGTTGTCGTAACTTGCTTGTACTTGAGTCTGCATCCCTTTGTCCCTTGGAGCACTTTGTGTTCTTCCCAAGCTTACCTTTTCTTGTGAGCTTTCTATTGAGAGATGGAGGATTGAGGTGGCAGAGGCCCAGGTGGAGGACTCAGTTTCTCTGGTTCGCAGACGTTCCGACAGAGGTTGTCACTTATGTAATCTCTGGTTTTATTAATAGAAATATCTTTTCATTTCCAATGATGTGCATTAAATGAATATTGAATCCATGGATGTGTTTAATTGCTTATGCATTATTGATTATATATGCTAGAGTAGGCCTAACACTATATTATATAGCATGCTTTCCTTGTTTACTATTGTTGAGAGTGAATTGCTAAAGCAAGCGGGATTGGAAAAAGCTCAACATGGATCTACTTCAACCGTCCAGAATAAGGTATGATTCGAGATCCTTTAGTGTTAGATGTTTTATTTCTCTTGCATATTGGGAAGGGATTGATTTCTGCGGTTTCTTTGTCTGTTGTGGTACACCCCAATCCATAGGAAGTTTTCTCCATAACACTTCCTTTGATTTAGGAATTGGATTTTCTCCAATTTCCCCATTTATTTGACCCTCTCAGTCATTTTGGAGGGAAAATCAAAATTAATAATTGAATATTACTAATTTGACTCTCAAAAGTGAGTTTAGGGGTTTAGTGGGGGTTCTGGGTCCAAAAACGAGCATCCCCATGACCAAATTTGTTCCCTAGGCCCAATTTTATGACCTTTTGAACTTTTACAATTAAAATACATATTATCGATGATTTTATTAAAAATATAAAAAAATAAAAAAATCCTATGAAAGACTTAGTGCATGCCCACGAAACTTTAGTACTATGACTAGCATGGTATAATACATACACCCTAGGATTTAGGATTTAATAACCTTTTAAGACAAAATCACCAATTTCACCATCTCGGTTTTGGAGGATTTTGAGTGAAAAACTTGAAAACTATATGTCACTTAAAAAAGTGTCACATAATAGACGAGGGAAAAAAAACTCGAGGATGATGACCTTGATGACCAAGTATTAAGGAGGCCAATCCTTTTACAAAAATAAACCATCATGCTATGCCATTTATTACAATTCCCACGAGGGGGTGTGAACATGCGAAACAAGGGACCACAACTGGCACTGATGAAACCACAAAACTTCTTGAGCATTGAGTAAGAAAAATGATTTGTTTCGCTCCTTGGTGGTTCACTTGAAAAATACCCTAAATGCAACTTAGTGGATAACACCCCCAATTCTAGCTTTGTTAATTTCCTTATCATTCTCAACATCAAGTTGTTTCCCTTCCTTTTGTTTGGTTGAGGTGGGTTGTGATTCTTTGGTTAGACCAAGAGCCTCCATCAATCGTTTCCTTTGTAGATACATGTTACACATTTCAAATAGTGATATGGTTTCCTTACTTTTCTTGATATCCTCCATGACATTGTATCCTATGTTATGACCACTATCTACACTTCATGTTGTAGTGGTATCCCCTTATGGATTAGTTGAAACCTTGGTGTTCACAGAGGGTACATTTTTCTATGACTCATCTTGATTGCTAGTTTTCTAAGTTATAGCAGTCCTTGGTGCCTTCTGAGTCTATTTATCAATAGTGTTACTTTTGGCAGGGACTGTTTTGTTTTGCAGCTTCTTAGTGGGATTTATCTTCTTACCGCCTTCAATTGTCTTAGGTGTTTTGTTAACATTCCCTTTACTTATTAGTGCATAGTTTGTAAGGGTAATTTGCACAATCTAAATTTTAGCTGTATCATCTTCACAATCATCTCCCAATACCATAACACCAAAGTGGTATCCTTGGCGTCCTCCTCGATTTCAACAGAGTTTTGTTGTTCTGATTCTTCTTCCACATCTAAGGCTTTTTTGTCCAATAGTTGATTGATCACCAAGGTCATGGAATTTATCCACTGGGGACATGTCTTTTTTGAGTCATTTTCTTGGTCGTAAGTACATAAATGATCCATTCCCACATCATTCAAGTTAAAAGTAGTTAGCCCATTTTCTGGGGGCTTTGAAGTGTTAAATTTCTTATTAAAGAAGGTTTTAAAAGGCGTCTTCCCATAATAGATTTACCCATTCTTATTTTTCAAATCCATTATTTCCTTGGACAACTTTTGGAGTAGTTTAAAAACACCACCTTATTATATTTTTATTATTCAAGCTAGCATTATGATCTTAGGATCTTTAACCGAGAGAATAACATGCATAGTAATCAAACAAAAGAGACAAGAGACACAAAGAATTTTCCTTGGGAAAACCATAAAGGAGAAAACCCCGCAACTTCCTCAGAGATAGAATCAACACCAAAAGTAAAACCTGAAAACATAAAGATGATCTCCCGACAGCAGTAGTTTCTCTCGTGTCCCAACAACTTCTCCTCTCACTCATGCGCCCCAATGAGTGAGTGTGTGTGTGATAAATAGAGAGGCTCAATCTCTATTTATATTCTTTTTTTCACTTGAAACCCACTCCAACATGTTGGCCTCACTTAACAATTACTTACTAGAGCTGACATCTCTAGGAGTTTCTAATAACCCTAGTACCCCACAACTTGTGGGGACTTTTCCTCCTCTGACCAAAAAGGAGGTTTATCCTTAACACAATGGTGGGGACTATTGCCTTGAATTAAAATGACTCACCTAGGGTTGAATTCTCTAGGATAGTCTAATAACCCTAGGGCCCCATAACTGTGGGGACTTTAACCCTTGCCCAATAGGAGGGTTACCCACAATGACTTAACATGACTTGTTTACATTATAGAAACTTTATGGACTAAACATCGGGGTATGACATGACTCAAATACATTAAAGACACATGCTAGAATAAAAATTGGGATAAAATACATAAGATATATGGATTGATACAATCTGAAGTTACAATTACATCAACACTCCCTCTTAACTAGGAAGGTATTCTCTCGACACAATTTATCAGCACAAGTATTCTTCTTTGTATCATCTGGATCATCATTGAGTTTTCGTCATCTTCATATTTAAGATATCTATATCTTCAAGTCATCTTCGTCTGGATCTGGATCATCATCACTGGAGCTAGATCATTACTCGATCTGGATCATCATCACTAGATCTGGATCATCATCACTAGATTTGGATCATCACTCGATCTGGATCATCATCACTGGATTTGGATCATCACTCGATCTGGATCATCACTATTGGATCATCATCACTATATCATCACGGGTGCTATCTCATGATTATTCTCGTCACAGGAAGTTCTACAGAGCTAGCCCTTTTTCATGCTGGTTGTAGGCCTAGCCTCAATGTAGGTCTTCTTCTAGCACTTATATCTGACTCTAAGTCAGAATGGCCCACCTATAACTTACATCTGATCATGTAGGAACCAATCCTATAGTCATATCAGAAAGGCATGCCCAACACTCACATCTGACCATGTGGGAACACATCCCACAACCCTGTCAGAAAGGCCCAGCACTCACATCCGTCAACCAATGTCGGAAAGGCTCAGCACTTACACTCGACCATGCAAGGAACCAATCCTCCATGTTGAAAGGCTCTACACTTACATCTAACAACCAATGTTAGAAAGGCTCAGCACTTATATTCAACCATGTAAGGAACCAATCCTTCATGCCGAAAGGGCTTTGCACTTACATATGACAACCAATGTCAGAAGGGCTTGCACTCACATCTGATCATGTAGGAACCAATCCTATAGTCATATCAGAATGGCCCTCAGTCCCAGACTGAGATTTCCTAGTAACTGACCAGGTGCCTCCATTCCAAGAATGGCAACAACCCTTATATCTGATCAAGTGGGAACCAATCCCTCAATCACATCAGAATGGCCATGCGCTCACATCTGATCATGTAAGACTACATCTTACAGTCGTATCAGAAAGGCCCTCAGTCCTATACTGAGTATTCCTGGTAACTAACTAGGCACCTCCATTCCAAGAATGGCATTCAATGCTTATATATGATCATGTAGGAACCAATCCTACAGTCACATCAGAATGGATCAGCACTCATATCTGACATGGAAGGAACCAATCCTCTCACCATGTCAGGATGGCTCTAGGTCTCATCATTTTTGCTTGGAACAAACCTCGATCTCGAGAACACCAAGCTTCTCCCTGAAGTACTCGAACTTCACCCTAGCCAATGGATTTGTCAACACATCAACTATCTATTCCTCTATTGCAACATACTAGAGCTTCACTGATCCCCTCTACACCATATCCCTGATATAGTGATACTTGATCTCGATATGCTTCAACTTGTCATGGAGCACTGGATTCTCTGACAACTTCACGCAACTCTGGTTGTCACAATGTATACAAGTAGCATCCATTTGGAGATCAAATAAATCAGACAGTAGCTTCCACATCCATACTGCCTCACAAATAGCTGAACAAGCTGCAACATACTTTGCTTCAGCTATATTTAGTGCCACACATGATTTCTTCCTACTAAAGCAAGAGATCACACCTGATCCCATGCTGAAGACACACCTTGAAGTGCTCTTTTCCTATCGATGGCACTACCTGCCCGATATGAATCAACATAACCCTCTAGGTTAATCTTCTGATTCGCCTCATACTTGAGCCCATAATTAATTGTACCCCTCAGGTACCTCAGAATATGCTTTGTAGGAATCAAGTGAACATGTCTCGGATCTGTCATGAACTGGATCAAGGTGTTCACAACAAAGAAAATGTCTAGTCTCGTGTTCGTCAGATACATCAAGGACCCAATCATCTGACGATACATTGTAGCATCAACCATCTCTGATGAAACATCACTCAATAGCTTCATGTTCGATGCCATAGGTGTGGTCATGGCCTTGTAGTCCATAATCCTGAACCTCTTTAGGATCTCTATTGCATACTTCCCTTGTCCGAGGAAGATTCCATCTGCATTCTGCCACACCTCCATGCCTAGAAAATAGTGCATCGACACATAACAGGAGCATCACTGATCTTCCGCCTTCAACCTTGAAGCAAAGGTTAGAATCCACTTTACTCTCAGTAAAGCCTAGAGTCATCAGTAATCTATCCATCTTGTCGTACCATGCTTAACCTCAAGATATTCTGTAGTCACTCCCTATGAAGCAGATCGTCATACTCCCTCTGTCTTCTATACTCTATGCATTGAAACATTATGTACCGGAGTGACAAGTAACTTCCTATGCTACTAATATTCTATGTATCCATCTAGTGTATAGACTTTCATCTTCAACCTTGTAGCAAAGGTTAAGATCTTCATCAAGCTCATCATTTATGTGTTTCAACTCCCATTGGCTGCAAATGTCTCTTCACAGTCTATGCCTTCTTTTCGTGAGAAGCCTCATGCTATGAATCTTTCCTTGTATCCCACGATGTTTCCATCTACTACATGATGGACCTACGAAATTCCCTTCACGTATCGATACTACATCCTAGACATCATTCTTCTTGAACTGGTCTTCCCTTTCTTCTTGGTTACTTCTTCATAGCTTGAAGGTTATGCATCAATGATGTTGCTGCATTCGTCATATTATTCTTCATCTTGAACTGTCGTCACTTGTTCTTTGGAACAAGTCTCACTCTTCTTTTCTTATAGGTGATTATGTCTGCGATCTTTCCTACAATTCAAATGCATTTGTATGGTTAGAAAAATTTCACAAGGAATATTCATACTGGCAAATTCTTATGCATAAATATATGATCATGCAACTATTTTAACCAATACAACATTCATCCATATCTCACGGAAACTTTTATAGATGCCTTCCATCTCTACCAGTACAACATTGATATTGTGCACTAATCCAATATGTCAGCAAAGAGGTTTCATTCTAGATAAGTAGCAATGGAGAGTTGTATAGCACCATGAGCTACTTACCCATCACATGCATATTAGTAGTATACTGTCATTAATGCAAACATTCTATCATGCATAATACATTAACTGAATATAAACAAATGCATAACAAAACAATATCATGAAATGACAATTGAATACTTATCTTTATTTGTTTCATGGGTAGACTCCTTCTTGGGCCTTCAACTTCATCGTCTTCTTCATTCATAATATAATCGTTTCTTATCCAAATGCTAAGGTGGATAAGAGTTTCTTCAAGAGTTGAGTTTTTCATATTCCTCATCGCTTGAGGGATCTTCTTTGGATGGTGAGAGCTTGATCTTCAGTTGCTCCCATCTTCTCTTCTCTTATTATGAGTTGAGCTTCTTCTTCTTCCCAGAGTCTGCTGAAAGTAATCACTTCCTTCTGGCACACATTCCTTGAATGAATGAATACCATGATCCTGGGAGGCCATTCAAGGTGGCTATCACCACTTCTGCATTCTTCACTTCTTCTTTTACTGCTTCAAATTTTTTCTTTGATTCTACATTCTGGATATTCACATTCTTCAATTGTCTTCTCAAAGTCATATTCCTATTTATGTTCTTCCCTTCAAATATCTTGGTCAAGGAATCAAACATTTATTTCAGTGTCTTTAGGGAAGACACTTGTGGTACAAGGTGATTCATGATTGAATCAACAATGATCTTCTTGTCCTTGACTAAGTTCTTCTTGTGTAAGGCTTCTAGCCTCATCTCCCTCTGGAAATGGAACCTCTCTACTCATATAGGTGTCCAATAAATTTTCTTTAGAGAGATCAAACACTTCCATGCTTGGAAGTTGTCAACTTCACCAAGCTTGTAATCAAGCTTATGTGATAGATCACTTTGAAATGAGAACCTCAAATGAAAATAGCAAAAGATTAGATCTTACTGATTTGAGGTGTCCGTCTTGGTTTCGGAGCTGGCTGTTCTAGGGTTTGTCAGAGAAACCCTAATTTTCAAAACTTGGAATATTTCATATATTATTGGATAGAAAGATATATCTCTTCAAGTTGAGCTATCCAATGTACTCCTTTTCTGAAAACAGTGGAGGGAAGCTCCCAGAACAGGAAGCCCTAGTTTTCCAATTTCTTCTGCAAAAATTCAAGTTACTATTTCTGCATTATCTCTGAATCTACTACTCCTATGTGTATGAAAATTCTCATTGAGGTAGCCTCACATGTCCCTATTCCAACACCATAGGTTTCATTAGAATTGGTTTCACCAATTGGGACTTATGATCCTTTTTCCAAGGTGACTTGTTATAAGACTGTTCAAAATAGCAAAGTTGTACGAACTTCCAAGTGTCACTGTTTCATCTTCAGGGTCTGAAACTAATACCACAGAAATTAAATTCCGTTCCCTTTTTGGAACATCTTGAGAAATTTCATTTGGACCTTTGTAGCCCAAGATATAGCAATTCGCCCCAGGTGTCCTGTTTAGGGATAAATCTTGGAAGAGGCTGGAACCCTAACATGGAGGGATCATATCTCCCAGAATATAGTGAATATGAGGCTGAAGTTTGGATACAGTGTACATCATAATTTTAGCTTCTACCTATGCAAGTTTTATCTCCTGATCCTGCGACAATCCTAAGATATAGCGAATGTACCAAAACGTATCATTTTTAGTATTTTAGGGTTTTTCCAACTCAGGGTCAAACTAGGGTTTGAATTTCCCAAAGTTATACCCAACCAAAAATATTGATCCAGGTCTCTAAAATTCTATTATGATGAGGAGAGAAATCCTATGCCAGGCTCATTGAAAAATTCCTCTTCTGTAAGAAGTGCTAATTTCCCGCACCGAAAACTGAAAATGCTCGAAATTGAATTCTGCTTTGATAGAAAGATGCGCCCTTCAATGGAGAGTCAGCCTAGCATAATTTTTCTGATGGATTGTGGAGAGAGACCCAAAAATTAAGAATCCATAGCTTCTGCAGGTACACAATGTCTTCTTCTCAGTTTAGCTCTGATACCATGTTAGATTTTTATTATTTAAGCTAGCATTATGATCTTAGGATCTTTAACTGAGAGAATAACATGCACAGCAATAAAGCACAAGAGACAAGAGACACAAAGAATTTTCCTTGGGAAAACCATAAAGGATAAAACCCCGCAAATTCCTCAGAGATAGAATCAACACCAAAAGTAAAACCTGAAAACATAAAGATGATCTCCCGACAGCAGTAGTCTCTCTCTTGTCCCAGCAACTTCTCCTCTCACTCATGCGCCCCAATGAGTGAGTGTGGGTGTGATAAATAGAGAGGCTCACTCTCTATTTATATTCTTTCGTTCACTTGAAACCCACTCCAACATGTCGGCCTCACTTAACAATTACTTACTAGAGCCGACATCTCTAGGAGTGTCTAATAACCCTAGTGCCCCACTACTTGTGGGGACTTTGCCTCCTCCAACCAACAAGAAAGGTTTATCCTTAACACAATAGTGGGGACTATTTCCCTAACTTACAATGACTCACCTAGGGTTGACTTCTATAGGATAGTCTAATAACCCTAGGGCCCCACAACTGTGGGGACTTTAACCCTTGACCAATAGGAGGGTTACCCATAATGACTTGACATGACTTGTTTACATTATAGAAAATTCTCGGAATAAACATCGGGGTATGACATGACTCAAATACATTACAGACACATCCTGGAATAAACATCGGGGTACAATACATAAGATATATGGATGAATACATTTCAAAGTTACAATTACATCAACACACCTAAATTAGAGGGCTTCTCTTTGGTAGGTTTGGTAAACGACAAAGGATTCTTGGATGTCATGGCCTTAGGTTCCATTTTCTTTGAGTGTTTGGAAATAATATACATCTCTTTTTCAATTTTCTTGGCCTCTTAAAATTTTTCTTTTTATGTAGCTTTACATTCCCTTTTGACAAACATTGCTAGTGAGGGATATTGTAGGGATGCGGTACAATATTTCACAAGAAATTCCTGAGGAGGTTGCGTAACAACATTAAAATTATTTAAAATTGTAGTTAAATACTGATTAAATATTTGATCTTCTCATTTTTATCCATTTTCAGAGACAACAATTCCCTCATTAAATATGTCAAATTTCTTTCCTCCCCAAATTTGCCCAAAAAACTTTTCTCATAGTCATCCCAATTAGTAATTGGTTGAGGTAGGGGACTGAAATACCATGCGGATGCTTTATTCTCAAAATTATAGGGGAATATATGACATACTACATATTTGTGATCCACACTCATAAGTCTTAAGGATGAATATAAGTTTTTAAGGTGGCCATATGCAGTGGCACCTTTACATGGGTTAAATTTAGGCTAAAATGCACCGAAGGTGTTTGGGAAAATAATGATGATGACCAACTAAGTTTTGATAAGATTTTGACCTCCAATATGGTACATGGTTTATGTTATGAGCCATATTGTTGATACTTGGAGGTGATTCCGGAGGAGAAAGAATATGATGAGAACTAGTAGAATCAAGGATGAAGTTTGAGTCTAATAAATATGTTCAAGAATCTCTTGTAGCAAGAATTCAACCAGTATTCAAGAGAATCAACCAACACCAAATATTTAGTTTCTACATCCTTCTTACAAGGATCACACCATCTAGGTAATGAACGGACAACAAGTAATTGTTTGGTCTAGTTTACGTAAAACTTAGTGTACCAGGGAAAAATGTTAGCTTATTGACGAGGGATTGCGTATAAATGCTCAAGAGAAGACCTACGATGTTCCAATTCAATATTAATTTCCTCAAAGTTTTAGTATCGTGTCCATTTCCTACCCCATAGGGAATTTGAACTTTCAAGATGGAAATATTTGGGTGGGATCTATAGAAATATCCATGCATGGGAGGAATTACCCTTCAAGCCATGCACTGGTGGCCCTCCTTCTAGTGACAAATGCCAAATACTTTGAGGCCTGGAAATGTCCTTGCATTGTCAGTATGGGTTCTCTCTGATAAGAACTACCAATTACACCTCGAGCCATTTTGAATAGGGAACCCATCCATATTCTGGCCCAGGTACCGTTCACTAGTTTTACGGTCTCACTGGTTGCGTCTTGGTCCACCATTAAGGGTTTTATTTAAAGTGGATGAGATGTAGTATGATTTAACCTATTATCCAACCCTTCAATATTCTAATCTATCCTAGCAAGGAGTGAGATTAAGGAACACAAGCAATAAATAGTATTGAGATACATATTCTGGAACATATAGATGCAATACTATAAGTGTATAACAATCACATAATGACATGTGCATATTAGAATAATCGTAGCATTATAAAATTCTACATTTATGACTCATAGAAAAGATAGGTACTATGAAAATACATATACAACAAAAAATATAAAACTGTCAGAACAATCTTACTGCATATGGGAAAAAGATAAATCATGAAGCAATTCCATGACATTCATCCACACCATGATCATAGTTCCATGCCTAAAACTTGAGTCCACCAGCTTTTTATTCATTCACAGAAATAAATCTTACATCAAATGAGCAACAAAATCTCTCCAACCAAAACTCCCTCTTCCCTCGTTTTCCCTTTCATTTGTATCTTTTAAAAAACTAACTTCTATGTGACCTTTCAGATTCCCAAAGTCATTTATGACTATTGGGTTCCTTTGGACTTGTCACTTGAAGTTTAGAGTCTTTCCTAGAAGAAATAAAACTAAAATTTAAGTTACATAATTCTAAGAGAGATCATTTCCTTCGGATTTAATAAACTGATTCCATAATTCACAATCACATGAAATAATGTTCAATTGTCTAGGATCAAGCAAACATAAGGAAAATATTTTAGTCACTACCTCCCTATATAATGAGGTAAATCCTTTAATGACAGAAGTATGGAAATTCATCATGAAACAAAATTTTTCATGTGGGTCTCCCAACTTAATCTTGTAATGCTTGTGTAGTGACCTGCGATATACTTCTAACGATTTTGATTTCCTTATCTCCGACTATTCTCAAGTTTGCTAATTCTTTCTCCTTTGGTATGGTCTCTCCAAAGTTCCCTAGGGGTGGTAGCTGACACATTTTGAACACTTTCTCTATCATAGTGTGTATACTTTGACATTTCTTCAATAAAGTAGTAACATTATTCTGTAGCGATACTCCAACCTTATGATAGTTTTCTACGGTGGCGTAGTCCAATTGAGTTTATTCCAAATCCCTTTATGGAAATATGGGTGAGATTTCAATGTTTTTTTGGTACTAGGATACTATGCTTTTCAACTTGATCTTAACTTCCTTGACTTTAAGATCGTGTTCTTGGGATCTTTCAATTACAACCTTGAGTTTGGCCATGACCTTCTGGACCTAAAAGGGTTGTTCAGTGACTAGATCCTATGCATGAAAACTCATGTTATAATGCAATAGCACAATCATGGAGCTATATTAAACTTTTCTTTCCCTTTCTATATGCCTCTATTTCAGTTGCTAGCACATCCCTTTCCTTTTGTAGGCTCTCTATCCATGTCCTCATGGCCAATTTCTCCGCTTAAATACTCTCAGCTTGAGCCACTAATGTGTCCTTAACCGTTTGCAAATATCGTGTTAAGATATCCATACTCCTCTTTTATACCTATAGAGAATCATAGGCATGCTTCAATTCAACTCCTTCTCTCCTAGCCTCTAGGATAAGATCTCCCAATAGACTAACTTTCTATTTGGATTGTTTCAACTCTTTAGATATATTTTGTATGTTGTCTTGAATTTACAAGATGGTGGCTACATTTTTTGAGGCCATAAATTCTAGTGCTTCATCAACATGTTTAAATACAAGAGTTTCATGAGTAATGACCATCTCAAGTTGCATAGGGATCCTGAGTTTCTTTTGCGTCCTTTGCATGTTTTGTATCTTATTTGGGTGAAAAAAGGAACTTATCTTAGCCATTGAATCTTCCTTGGTGTTCCAGATTTATGTGAGAATGAAATGAAAGAGCATATATATATTCACATACACAGATCTATGAAAATAAACACAATGATACAATAAACTCAGATTATATTAAATGAATGAAACATAACAATCTATAAAACAAAATCAACTAGAATGGTGGTAGTTGTATCTATGAGAAGAGATGCGACAACTATTCTCATTCATGACAAGATGAATACAAAAGAAGGACTAAGGGCCTTTTATTATAAATACTTGGAGAGGTAGAAAGCCTAAAAATTACCCTCGGAGATGAATCATCATAAAGTTTGCGGCCCCAAGGTGGTTAGTTGAACAATCAACTTCTCGAGGTCATAAGTTTTGCATACGATCTCCGTTTTGGGTGCTCGATAGCCCATCGGAAGGTCTATCCAAGATTTACAACTTTTGACTAGGGCTAAATGAATTTCATTGACAACTATTTGCCCCCCTGAATCTCCAAAAAACATTGTTTAGGGCCTCAAAACGACCCTAGAAGTTTGGGACCCAAAAAACCGTAGAAAATTACAAGAAAATTGCCAAAATTGAAAACTATTTTGAGAAAGTGGAATAGGTGGGTGGCCACCTATACCCATATTGATCAGTCCTCCCCCACCAGGAAAAAATGGTCTCCATTACATTGAATGACCCCATCAAAAGGAGAAACTTCTGCTGAACTTGACTCCTAGCGAGCCACTTGCCTTGGTGGAGGAGTTTCCCTGCTTTGAAAACTCAATATAGTTGGATATTCTATTGGCAGGTTCCATTAACCTATGTTTCCATGATTTTACCAATGGTTTCCCATCCCATGTAGTCGATATTCAGCTCTGTAGGTGTTAATTTTTTGCCACCCTCGAGTTGTCCAACAATGGTGCAAAATATGGTCGAAGGAGCTCCACATTGAATACTAGGTACATTCCAAGGAAGGGAGGAATGATTAATTCAAAGGCATTGTCACCAACTAACTTGGTGATGGTGTATGGCCCATATCAGAGTGGACAAATATTGCAATGGGGTCCTATGAGGCTCTCTTTTTGCCAATGCAACCAAACCTTATCCCCCACCTGGAACTTGTGTGGAACACGATGCTGGTCATGTAACTGCTTGTACTTAGTATTGTACTTTGCTAAAATTTCATGGACATGTTGGTGGATGTGTTGTATTTTTTCAACAAATATGGTGGCCTCAGCAGCCTCAGCCTGAGAATGGGAATATTCCTCCTGTGTGGATGCCAGGGGCATAACTACATCAATTGAGGCTAGTGGTTGGAAACCACAACAAAACTGAAAAGGGTTGTGATGAGTAGAGCTCTGAAAAGCTCTGTTATAGATATGATGAACATAATTAAGGCTCTCTTCCCATGTGCAGGGATGTTTAGAATTGTACATTCTTAGAATATGCACAATCATCCGGTTGACTACTTCTGCTGTCCATCGGTCTGGGGGTGAAAGGAAGTCGATTTGGTGAGCTTGGTATCCATTAATGACCATAGAATAGACCATAAAGTTTGAGGAACTTGCTGTTCCAATTTGAAATGATAGTCTATGGCAGCCCAAAATAAACCCAAACATGCTCGAAGAAGAGCTTAGCAGTGGCTTCGATAGAGATGTTCTTCTTACAAGATATCATAATGTGCATCTTAGAGAAGCAATCCAAGACCACAAACACATAGTCATTACCATGATTAGTTGAAGGTAGTCCTCACATGTAATCCATAGAAATGGATTCCCATGGCCCACTCAGAGTGAGAATGGGGGTGTACAATCCCTAGTTTTTAACAACTGGTTTCACGATGGCATAGGCAGGGATATATCAGATGATGTCTTGTCAGAGTTTGGGCCAGTAAAAATACTTTAAAAAAAACTCCACTATCTTCTCAATGCCAAATTTCCCTGTCACCTGGTTGTAATGCGCTTCCCAAATCATCTTTTCACACTCACTTGAAGGAACACAAAGATGGATCAGGTGGCATAACAATCCTTCCTGAAGATGATAGTATGCCACTGGTGTACCCGCACATAAGGATTGATATATGGGAGCAAACTCAAGATCACTCTCATATAGTTGAGGCCAACCAAAGGGCTTGTGGATGCAAGAGTTGAGTGTTGTGGTTAATGTTGCTACTAGAGGTTGAATGAGGCAATCAATGAATCAATTGGTGTTTCTTTTCTTACATTTAATGTTTAGGTGGAACTGTTGCAAGTAAGTGGACCACTTCTTGTGGCAGTAATTCTGTAACTTTCCTTGGGTTTGCATGAACTACAAGGGCTTGTGATTAGTGTGGATGACTGTTTCTTTTCCAAGGATGTAATTGTTCCATTGGAAGCAAGCTTGGAAAATGGAGTACATTTACTTGTCATAGGTGGGGTACTTGTGAACTGTATCTAAAAGTGTCTCACTTTGATATGCCACTAGATGGCCATATTGAGTAAGGACCGCATGAACGACGTAGTTCGAAGCATCTGTTTTGATCTCAAAGGGTTGTTGAAGATTTGATAAGGTAAGGACAGGCATCAAACATAAGCGCTATTTCAACTCCTTAAATGTGTGTTGTTGTGGCTTAGACTAGATGAAATTGGTATTAGATCCACCTTTGGTCACCTGGCTAAGGGACCAAGCAATATTAGAGAATCCCAACATAAATCTGTGATAGAATTTTGCAAATACTAAGAAGCTGTGAAGCTCTTTGAGATTCATCGGGGTCAGACAATCGTGAATGGCTTGGATTTTGGACAGATCTACATGAACACCATTTTCATCGATGATGTATCTTGTATACTGAACCCTTTTCATGCCAAACGAGCACTTCTCTAGATTGACATATAGCTTTTGTCATCGTAGGGTGCTGAGGACCTAGTGGATATGCTGCAAATGTTCTATCCATGTTCTATTGTAGATTAGGATATCATCTAGATATAAAACCATAGAGGAACTGGTGAATGGATGTAGAATGTCATCCATGATCCTCATGAAGGTTATTGGAGCATAAGCCAAAAGGCATGACCAACCACTTAAAAAGGCCTTCCCTAGATTTGAAGGCAGTATTCCAGACATCGGTATGCTCAATTGGCACTTGAGGATAGCTAGAATTTAGATCAATCTTGCTAAAATACTTGCCCCCCTAGAGCTGGTCGAGGAGTTCATTTATCCAAGGAATGGGATACCAATTCTGGACTGTGATCTTGTTTAGATATCAGTAGTCAATACACAGTCGCCATGTAACATATTTCTTCTGTACCAACACAATTGGGCTCCTACAAGGTGAGGAGTTGGGTTGAATGTGCCCCTTTTGGATTACTGTTGAATTTGGTATTTGATTTCTTCATTCTCCATGAGGGAACACCTATATATTGTCCCATTAGGTAAAGGCACACTAGGGATCAAATCAATGGAATTCTTAACCTGGAAATGTACTGGAACCCCAAAATGTGTGGTGAAGATGCATTTCTATGCTCCCATGATACTGTCCACCTGTTTCTGTGGCATATAGAGGTTTAGTGTGGAGGTGGTGCATGTTGCTATGATATTTCATTCACCCTCAGAATGAACCATGAAGAGTATGGATTTTCTTGTCTGGGAGATTACCTTCCCACACTGCTTCGTTGTGATGAGAGAAACTGCAGTAGCAGGAAGTGTCTCTGGTATCATGTAGAGTTTTTTTCCCAAAGTAATAATGACATCATGAGGTATAGAATCATACAAAACATGATGTTTCCACATATATGGTTGTCATAAAAGAACATAAAAAACTTCAAGTGGGGAAACATCACACATTACCTCATCTTTGAAGGGCTTGATGCCATAGGAGAGGCGTCATTGTTGACTGATGCAAATGTATTGTCCTTGGATCAATCAACCAATGTTGTAGGGTTGGGGATGTGGAACTGTCAGAAGATTCAATATTTTGATGACCTCAACTGAGATGAATTTCTTCTGACTACCACTATCAACAATGAAATTTAGCGGAGTTCCATGCACCCATAGTTGCGAATGGAAGAGGTGCTCCCCTTCCTCTGCTCCTATGACTCTTCTGGTTGGATATTTTCAGTTACAATGGTAGCACTAGGTTCCACATATATTTTCTTCTTTCCCATTTATTTATTTTCATTAGTGTCTAAGTCAGATTCTAGATCCAAGAATTTTGTCTCAGCCAACAATGATTGTTTTGAGTGACATTCATCAGTGTTGTGCCATGGAATTTTAACTCGCACCACTTGTCGGTGTCCTTCTTTGACTTTCCATTACCCTTCTTTTCCTATGTCTTGGATTGGTTATCTAGACTTTTCCCATCCTTGCTATGTCATTTGTGTTGTGAATTAGGGCCACTTTTTCCCGGCTTTTTCTATTGATTTGTACACCCAAGATCCCACTTATTCTTTTGCTTAAACTTTTGCTTGATCTTGAAAACATATCGATAAGATGATCCTAGTGAGGATATGTCCAGGAAATCCATATTCAATAGAATGTGCCTGTGAAAGACACTGCGGTACTGTAGAACTAAGTACCATTCAGAGTCTCTAATACCCATCTTTGAGCGCAGGGTATGGAGTATATTGGTTTACTTCGACACCATTTGGTCTCTTTCCTAGCGCAATGTTATCCATCAGGTGTATTGGTCATCAAAAAAATATACCCAAGTGGGTTCTGTATTGAATATTTTAGATTCATCTCTCGCATGCCTCTCGTAGTACCCGTCCCACCAGTCTTTGATATGGGGGAGGGATTTAAGGAGCGCGAAGGTGATATTTTCACTGTTGGAAAATTTTTGAACAGAGAAGTAACCCTCTAACAGACTCAACCATTTTTTCAAATAATTTGGAGCTATCTTTCCTTCAAATAATGTGATGTCAAAGTTAACTTGTACCTTGAAGGGAGTCTCACCCCCCAAAAATGGTTTCTTGTTGAAGGTACATCCTTTGCCGCCGACATTCTTTGAAGGATCCAAGAAAAGTTATCCATCATCTCATTCCTTTGTCGTGCAAGCACTTCCTTGAGCAACATTTTAATAGGATCTCCTACTCCATAATCTATCTTTTCTTCTCCCACCATGTGAGGCTGCTTGGGATGACGAGAGGTATTTTCCCCAAGCTCAACTAGTTCGATACCAAACTCTCGATATTCGGATCTCATCGGGGACATACACTGAGAAACCATAAGAGAAGATGGATTTGATACCACTGATCCATATTTATGTGAGAATGAAATGAAAGAGCATATATATATATTCACATACATAGATATATGGAAATAAACACAGTGATATCATGTAAACTCAGATTCTATTAAATGAATGAAACAAAACAAACTGTAAAATAAAAGCAACTAAAATGGTGGTAGCTATATCTCTGAGAAGAGATGTGGAGGCTGCTCTCACTCAAGACAAGTTGAATAGAAAATGAGGTCAAAGGGCTTTTTATCATAAAGCCTTGGAGAGGTAAAAACCATAAAACTAACCCTAGGAGATGAATCATCATAAATTTTGCGGGCCAAAGGTGGTTAGTTGAACAATCAACTTCTTTGGGTCATAAATTTCGCATACGATCTCTGTTTGGGGTGCTCGTTACCCCGTTGGGAAGATCTACCCAAGATTTACAAATTTCTACGGGGGCCAAATGCATGACATTGGAAACCATTCCCCCCCATAATTTCTAAAAACAATCGTTTAGGTATTCAAAACTACCCCATAAGTTTGGGACCTAAAAAACCGTAGAAAATTGCAAGAAAATTTCCAAAATGGAAAACATTTTTGAGCCAATGGAATAGGTGGGTGGAAACATATACCCATATATATCACTTGGATGGTGTGTGCACACTAATCCCAATCTCTTTCATAGGAATTTGTCCTCTTGCGACTGGGATAGTAGAACTAGTAGCATGTTTTTCTATGTCCATGTCTTGTGGCCCATTGTCTTGTACTCCATCCTACTTTTGCTCTTCCTCCACTTTCCTTTGAGATTATTCTTGCGCTTTGAGTTATTATTATTTCTTTTGTTGAATCTCTTGTTGTTGATTCTTCTCTTCATATTTGTTCTGAGCATCCTCTTGCTCCTTCAAATATTTGGGCTTCTATTGTACTAGTTCTACGTTCCTATCCTTTTCCTCTTGTTCCTTCTTTACTAGAGATTTTTCCTTGGCCTATTTTTGTAATTCTTCCTTTTTTTCTTCTGCTTCTTGTTGCTTCTATATGAAATATTCCTCTTTCAATTTCTTTGGTTCTTCTAACCACTGGGATTATTCCTTAGCTTTTCTTCTATTTTCTGCTCAACGATCTTTGAAACCTTTTCTGCTAATAGATGTTGCTCTTCTTCGTAGGTTGTTTTTTTGCCTTACAAGTGGTATCCTCTTTTGTACCTTTACCTTTATTCATTATTTTGGACAAGTCCTCAAGAATTTGATCCTGATTGTATACTTCTTCTTCTGCAAAAAACTAGTCCTCATATTGCCAATGAACTTTAATAGTCATGATGTGGTTTGTGACTTTCCCATGACCATCATTTCTTCAGAACTGTTCTTGGCCAAAGTGAAATGTTTCCAAGTCTTTAGTCAACTCCAAAAATTACTTTACTTTATTGATCTTGTATGCTTCAACTACTATTGGAAGGGGTGGCCACAATGTTCTTTTAGTGTTGGCAAGAGTAGCTGCAATTCCATCTATGATTGTATGCCTTGCAATTTCCCTAAGGACCATATAATTTGTGATGTACTTTGGAAAATTTTATGGGTCCTTTGATCCTCTGTAAATTTGTAAATATTCTCCTCCCTCAATCATGTACCAATATCCCAATTTGGTCATTGTATCGATCACATTATTTGACATACACTTGGTCTATTTCCCAAATATGATTGTGTAGAGAGGCATGAGGAACTCCTTGCAAATATGATTATAACAAGTAACATGATTTTGCACCCATAGTGCTTGGAAGTAGACATGAATAGGTGGCTCTAATATGATCTATTTCCATCCCATGGGGGAAATCATTAAGAATGCACATTCTGTCTAACATATATAAAGGCATACATAAGATGGACCATTGTAAGAGAAGGTCATCCTATGCACCCTGAACTACTTCTCTCATGTTAGTAGAGAGAATAACTTCCTAGTTGAATTTTACGATGAGAACAATGACATGATACAATTGGGGATTTCACTCTAGCTTGAAGTGTAGCATGCCTACTTCCTCATACATTATGCACAAGACGGATGCGACTATTCAATAGGGTTGCTTCATCCATTTGAGGGAAACTTTTAAGAAACTAGGTAAATAAATCCTGCTTTGAGAAGTTTTTCAACTTTTTCTTTAATATCAACTGCTTTCTTGGGATTGACTAGACAAAGCTTTTGATGAAAATGTTTGCATTCATATAGGTTATAATCTCATCCTATACAATACTAGGATCAATGTTTGGCATCTCCTAAAATGACCAAGTAAAGACATCTTTGAATTCCTTAAAGAGACCAGTATAAATACAAATCTCTTCAGGAAAATAGTTTGCATTGCTGAAAACCTTTTCCATGACATCAGTGTTCCTAGATATGTTGAGTGGAATTGTTTCAAAAGTATTGGCCATATCACCTTTGACATAAAATCCTTGTTGAGACAAAGGTTTCAACGGTCGGTAAACATATTTAGGAAATTGAACATGAATCTTCATTCTCAATATTATCCAGAGCTGGAAGGAAGTATGAATGATGATGCATATATTCCTAGAGTATTTTAGGCTATGTTAAGGATTCTAGGTATTAGGATTATTAATCCTCCCTTGCCCAATTTGATCATATGTCTAAATCAGGAGCCATGTCCAAATCGGGAGTCCATCCAGTCTATTTTTAGTCACTAGCACCATTGGGTCCACTTGGCCTAATTGGGGCACATGTTTTAGTTACTAAAGTGTGGAGAACACTAATTGAGGCCTAATTCCATTGATTGCACTTGCATGCATCAGTTTAGGATCCTCCTAGACCAATCAATACAATTTAGGAGCCACTGGGAGTGCCAATACCAACCAAGGTTAGTTGGATTGAGTTGGTGTCTAGTCAAGCTAAGTTAGGAGTCAGTTACATTCAGTTCTAGTCCTCTACATTTAGTTAGCACTAGGTTTTCATGGCTGCATGAAGAAGAGGCACATTTCTCACCTACCTCAGTCAGTTAGCCTCAGTCAACACTGAATTAGACACTTGAGTTGTGTTTTAGAACTACGATGAACTTCGGTGATGATTTAGACAAGGTCAGTTAACCATTGAGTCCTCCGATAATGATTTAGACAAGGTGTTAGTTACCTACAGTCAAGTAGAGTGTAATCAATTCGAATTTCCTCATGTGGATTCGAATTTCTTGTGGCTATTTATCCATTGTACTTCATTGTAATTATTATCTAATTACTTTTTTGATTAATGAAAGCATTCATAGTTGCAAGCCATTTTTGCACTGTTTCATTCTTCAATTGCTGAGTAAATTGTGTGATCTATTTTGTGAGTTGTGTGTTTGTCTACAGATATATATGCTCAATTTATATGGTATCAGAGCCTCAGAGGACAAGGCAACTCTCCTCCTCAGATCTCCAGCTGGATCATTTTTTTGAGCAAAATTTCTCCTTCCAGTGCTACACTAGAATCAGAGAATTTACCTCTTAATATCTGAAGTTAGGAAATTATTGACCAATCTTCCTTGATCAACTATGCTGGGTGTGAAGGAAATTCCAAAAGTTCAGACTATCGACCTTACTTGGTATGTTTGATTGTGTGATAGGTTATCAGCTCTTCTCACAGCATTCGCTACAAGTATCCCTTTCTTCTCACTGCATTCGCTACAATATCTCAGTCCTCCTTATGGAATTCAAAATGGCTCATTCAGTAGAGCCTCTCACTCCCTTCAACTATCACCAGTGGAAGGAATACATGGAGGTACTGCTCCGCACCAAGAAGCTCTTCAAAATCACAGAAGAAACAGAGGCAGTGCCAGTTTTAAATCATGACAAAGAAAAGTATTGGAATAGGTTTGATGAAGCTCATGGATACTTATTCTCCTCAGTTTCTCGATATCTTCGATTCCACATCTAAGGATTGAATACTCCGAAGGAGATTTGGGAAAAACTTGCCTCCTTATTTGATAAGTAGGATGAGATGAGGGTCCATCAGCTAGAAAATGATCTGATCACTCTTAATCCATCCAACTTCGAATCATTGAATGAATTCTTCAAAAAGTTCAAGAACCTGATATATCAGTTGAAGCAATGCAAAGTGGAGAAGGATGAAGATCAGATCATCCTTGCCATTCTCAAAAATATCAATGCAAACTACTTAGTCTTTATATCAACCTTCCAAATAGTAAGGCTCACCACTCCAAATTGGAATATGCCCACTCTTGATGCCTTCATCCAATTCCTCACTTCCGAGAATGATAAATTGATCCAAATGGGGATCATTCGATCTCCCAAATATCAAGCTCTGGTTGCAAGAGGAGATAAGGTAGCGAATGACAAAGGGAAGCAAAGAGATGAGTCTCCTATGAAGAAAGATCAGTCAAAGGAGCCTTCAGGTTCGAAGAGAAGCAAGAAGAATGGAAAAGGAAAGGTCCTATGCTCTTACTGTGGAAGGGGCCTTCATTCAAAAAGCTCCTATATGAGAAGACAACTTGATGAAATGGCTCTTCTTTTGAAGAAACATAACATTTCTACACTTTCTAGTGCAAGGAAGGATGACTTTGAAGAAGAAGATAAATAATACCAAAGGAAAGGCCATGCACTAAAGGCTTGCTGCTCATTAGCACATGTCTTCCTCATTGATTCTGGAGCTTCTAACCATATGGCTGCATCTAGAGAATCATTCTCTTCTTTTTAGTCCTTTGATGGTCCTAGTATTCACATGGGAAATAACAATAAAGTCCAAACAAAAGGGAAGGGATCTATCAAGCTTGAACATGGAAGATTCAATGATGTGTTTTTTGTTCCCTCCCTAGCTTCAAACATGTTATCTGTCTACCAGATGACCCATACTGGCTCTCCAAAGCTAGTGATATTTGGTCTTGAATCAGTAGATATCACATATATCTCTGCTGGGAACATCATAGTGAAAGGTGTTGCAAATAATACCTCAAAATCATATGAGTTGTCACATTTCATGCCTCCTTCAAAACCAGTTCACTCTCAACAACCACTTGCAAGGGAAGGTAAAATCATTTAATCTGCTTCTTTTGCAGCTTCTACTAGTATTGCAGATCCATCCTTTTCAGTTTACAAGATTGAGATTCAGGGTGATTCAGATCTAGATTCAGTCCCTACTTTCAAATTGGAAGCTAGGAAGATGACTCGAAACCCATATGACACTAAGAAAGGAAAGACCCTTGCACTATGCCATGGAATCTTACCTCCTTTGGAGAGATGCAATAGAAGCCCTGTAAGACGCTACATGGAAAGGACTTGGTCTCACTACATTCAAAAGAATAGATGTGATCATACACCTCTTCATCCAGCAAGAGACAAAGGTTACATTCCTCCTTTCTTCCATCATAAATTTTGGAGAAGAAGGAGAAGTCTACATGCCAGGCCCCAGAATACCGATGCACAACACACCATGCATGCTGCTTCGCTACATCACAGAGATGAAGCTTTCAGCAACATATTTTCAATTTTTTCAAACTTGAATACTGATTCTACCTGCTTAGATAGAGGGGGGTATTTTTTCCCATGTGGTTTTTTCCCCAGCTCCTTGTATTAAGCAGTTACTTTATTTTACTTGATGTAATGAGTGACCTATGGTCTTAGTTACCATGGCCCACAGATTGTCCAAGTTAGCTTTCAGGGGGGGTATTAGGATTATTAATCCTCCCTTATCCAATTTGGTCATATGTCTAAATCAGGAGTCATGTTTAATCAGGAGTCCATCCAGTCTATTTTTAGTCACTACCACCATTGGGTACACTTGGCCTAATTGGGGCACATGTTTTAGTTACTAGAGTGTGGGGAACAATAATTGAGGTCTACTGCCACTGATTGCACTTGCATGCATTAGTTAGGAGCATCCTAGACCAATCGCTACAATTTAGGAGCCACTGGGAGTGTCGATACCAACCAAGGTCAGTTGAGTTGAGTTGGTGTCTAGTCAAGCTAAGTTAGGAGTCAGTTACATTCAGTTCTAGTCCTCTACATTCAGTTAGCGCTACGTTTGAATGGCTGCATGTAGGAGAGACGCATTTCTCACCTACCTCAGTCAGTTAGCCTCAGTCAACACTGAATTAGACCCTTGAGTTGTGTTTTAGAACTCCGATGAACTCCAGTGATGATTTAGACAAGGTAAGTTAACCATTCAGTCCTCCGATAATGATTTAGACAAGGTGTTAGTTACCTACAGTCAAGTAGAGTGTAGTTAATTCGAATTTCCTCATGTGGATTCAAATTTCTTGTGGCTATTTAGCCATTGTACTTCATTTTAATTATTATCTAATTACTTTTTTTATTAATGAAAGCATTCACAGTTGCTAGCCATTTTTGCATTGTTTCATTCTTCAGTTGTTGAGTAAATTGTGTGATCTGTTTTATGAGTTGTGTGTTTGTCTATAGATCTATGTGCTCAATTTATATGGTATCAGAGTCTCCGAGGACAAGGCACCTCTCCTCCTCTAATCTCTAGCTGGATCATTTTTTTGAGCAAAATTGCTCCTTCTAGTAGTGCACCAGAATCGGAGAATTTACCACTTAATATCCGAAGTTAGGAAATTGTTGATCAAGCTTGCTTGATCAACTATGATAGGTGAAGGAAATTCCAAAAGTGCAGACTGTCGACCTTTACTTTGTATGTTTGATTGTGTGACAGGTTATCAAGTCTTCTCATAGAATTCGCTACAAGCATCCCTTTCTTCTCACTACATTCGCTACAACAGCTCAGTCCTCCTTACTACATTCAAAATGGCTCATTCAGTAGAGCCTCTCACTCCCTTCAACTATCACCAGTGGAAGGAAGACATGGAGGTATTGCTCCACAGCAAGAAGCTCTTTAGACTCACAGAAGAAACAGAGGCAGTGCTAGTTTTAAATCATGACAAAGAAAAGTACTAGAACAGGCTTGATGAAGCTCATGGATACTTATTCTCCTCAGTTTCTCGAGATCTTCAATTCCACATCCAAGGATTGAAGACTCCGAAGGAGATTTGGGTCAAACTTGCCTCCTTATTTGATAAGCAAGATGAGATTAGGGTCCATCAGCTAGAAAATGATCTGATCACTCTTAATCCATCCAACTTCGAATTCTTGAATGAAATTTTCACAAAGATCAAGAACCTGATATATCAGTTGAAGCAATGCAAAGTGCAGAAGGATGGAGATCAACTCATCCTTTCCATTCTCACAAATCTCAATGAAGACTACTGAGTATTTGTATCAACCTTCCAAATAGTAAGGCTCACCACTCCAAATTGGAAGATGCCCACTCTTGATGCCTTCATGCAATATCTCACTTCTAAGAATGATAAATTGATCCAAATGGGGATCATTCAATCTCCCAAAGATCAAGCTCTGGTTGCAAGAGGAGATAAGGTAGCGAATGAAAAAGGGAAGGAAAGAGATGAGTCTCCTGTCAAGAAAGATCAGTCAAAGGAGCCTTTAGGTTTGAAGAGAAGCAAGAATAATGGCAAAGGCAAGGTCCTATGCTCTTACTGTGGAAGGGTCTTTCATTTAGAAAGCTCCTATATGAGAAGACAACTTGATGAAATGTCTCTTCTTTTGAAGAAACATAACATTTCTACACTTTATATTGAAAGGAAGGATGACTCTAAAGAAGAAGATGAAGAATACCAATGGAAAGGCCATGCACTAAAGGCTTGCTGCTCATTAACACGTGTCTTCCTCATTGATTCTGGAGCTTCTAACCATATGGCTGCATATAGAGAATCATTCTATTCTTTCCAGTGATGGTCTTAGTATTCAAATGGGAAATAACAGTAAAGTCCAAAAAAAAGGGAAGGGATCTATCAAGCTTGAACATGGAAGATTCAAAAATGTGCGGTTTGTTCCCTCCCTAGCTTCAAACCTATTATCTGTCTACCAGATGACCCATACTATCTCTCCAAAGCTAGTGATCTTTGGTCCTGACTCAGTAGAGATCACATATATCTCTACTGGGAACATCATAGTCAAAGGTGTTGCAAATCATGCCTCAAAAGCATATGAGTTCTCACATTTCATGCCTCCTTCAAAACCAGTGCACTCTTAGCAGCCACTTGCAAGGGAAGGTAAAATCATTTTTGCTTCTTTTGCATCTTCTACTAGTATTGCAGATCCATCCTTTTCAGTTTACGAGATTGAGATTCAGGGTGATTCAGATCTAGATTCAGTCCCTACTTCCAAACTAGAAGCTAGGAAGATGATTGGAAACCCATCTGACACTAAGAAAGGAAAGACCCTTGCATTATGCCATGCAATCTTACCTCCTTCAGATAGATACAATAGACTCCCTATAATATGCTACATGGAAAGGGCTCAGTATCATTATATTCAGAAGAATAGATGTGATCATACACCTCTTCATCGAGAAAGAGACAAAGGTTAAATTCATCCTTCCTTCCATCATCAATTTTGGAGAAGAAGGAGAAGTCTACATGCCAGGCCCTAGAATATCGGTGCACAACACACCATGCATGCTGCTTCACTACCTCAAAGAGATGAAGATTGCAGGAACATATTTTCAATTTTTTCAAACTTGAATCCTGATTCTACCTGCTTAGATAGAGGGGGGTATTTTTTTCCCATGTGGTTTTTTCCCCAGCTCCTTGTATTAAGCAGTTACTTTATTTTACTTGATGTAATGAGCGACCTATGGTCTTAGTTACCAGGGCCCACAAATTGTCCAAGTTAGCATTCATCGGGGGTATTAGGATTATTAATCCTCCCTTATCGAATTTGGTCATATGTCTAAATTAGGATTCATGTTTAATCAGGAGTCGATCTAGTCTATTTTTAGTCACTAGCACCATTGGGTCCACTTGGCCTAATTGGGGCACATGTTTCAGTTACTAGAGTGTGGGAAACAATAATTGAGGCCTACTGCCACTGATTGCACTTGCATGCATTAGTTTAGGAGCCTCATAGACTAATCCCTACAATTTAGGAGCCACTAGGAGTTTCGATACCAACCAAGGTTAGTTGAGTTTAGTTGGTGTCTAGTCAAGCTAAGTTAGGAGTCAGTTACATTCAGTTCCAGTGCTCTACATTCAGTTAGCGCTACGTTTGCATGGCTGCATGCAGGAGAGGCAAATTTCTCACCTACCTCAGTCAGTTAGCCTCAGTCAACACTGAATTAGACACTTGAGTTGTGTTTTAGAACTCCGATGAACTTCGGTGATGATTTAGACAAGGTTAGTTAACCATTGAGTCCTCCGATAATGATTTAGACAAGGTGTTAGTTACCTACAGTCAAGTAGAGTGTAATCAATTCGAATTTACTCATGTGGATTCAAATTTCTTGTGGCTATTTAGCCATTGTACTTCATTGTAATTATTATCTAATTACTTTTTTGATTAATGAAAGCATTCACAGTTGCAAGCCATTTTTGCACTGTTTCATTCTTCAATTGCTGAGTAAATTGTGTGATCTATTTTGTGAGTTGTGTGTTTGTCTACAGATCTATGTGCTCAATTTATATGGTATCAGAGCCGTAGAGGACAAGGCACCTCTCATCCTCAGATCTCCACCTGGATCATTTTTTTGAGCAAAATCGCTCCTTCCAGTACTACACCAAAATCAGAGAATTTACCACTTAATATCCCAAGTTAGGAAATTGTTGATCAAGCTTGCTTGATCAACTATGCTGGGTGTGAAGAAAATTCCAAAAGTGCAGATTGTCGACCTTACTTTGTATGTTTTATTGTGTGATAGGTTATCAGCTCTTCTCACAGCATTCACTACAAGCATCCCTTTCTTGTCGCTGCATTCGCTACAATAGCTCAGTCCTCCTTGTAGCAGGGATTTCTGCCTTGCTACAGGGAAGGAATGGCTACCTTCCGTCTATAGGATGGAAGGATAGGTTCCTGGTGGTGAATGCAAAGAAAAATAAATAGAACTGAAATACAGAATAGAAATCAAAGAAAAATGAAACCCCTCTGCACACAAGGTTATGGGTTAAAGACCTCTGAGACCCTGCATACAACAATGGAGACTTGCAAGAACATGTTAGGCCATAAACCTGCAAGCAAATAGATGTTAGGAAAACTCAAATAAACAAAATAAAACAAAAATTATACCTTCTTTTGGTGGAAATGGGCCACCATACCCTAGCTTGGAGAAGCACCTCTCTTGGCAATGGGGGAGCTATGGCTCAAAGGGAAGATGGATTAGAGGGAGTGTGGGTGGCTTGAGAGGAAAATGGTCTCAAGGAATCCACTCAGGTAGCATAACAGTATGCAAGGGAGGATTGTTTTGAGAGTGACCCCCCACCCTCATTTTATAGCTTTTTTGGGGTTTTAGGGTTTTAAGCCCTTGCTCCGAGCTTTAGCCCCTTTCACCCTAACTTTAGCTCCTTTTAGGGTTTTAGACTCCTTTGAGGGGTTTTAGCCCATTTTTGGAGGTTTTAGCCCCTAGGAGGGTTATTTAGGCTCCTTTTTGGGGTTTTTAAGCCCTTTTCTTCATCCTTAAGCCTTTTTGAGGGTGTGGGGATCTAATGGAGTAATATGAGAGTCGTGAAATGGTGTCCTTGGGTGGTGTAGGTCATGGAGAGATGAGTGAGGGATTTTTCAGGTTAACATATTACCCCCTGATGTGTGAGGGCAAGAGCTCATCATATGGCCGATGAAAATCATAGGATTTGCTGCAGAGAGGTGGTGCTTTCGGGGGTTGGGGCATGGTGGCTTTTGGTTTTTGTATTAATATGGTTCCCATCAATGGGTGAGATACAATTAATGTGTGACATGTATATGGATGAGGTGGGCATCCCCATGCTCATGACAATATCAAAAGAATAATTTGACCTATGCTCTAAAATACAAGAGCTGATCATATACAACTGATGGTACAATAATGGTTGCCTCAATGTGAGGCTGAATACAATACTGATATGGTACATTAGACCCGTGGCATTCTCATGGAATGCTATATCTTCATGACTGACGACCTGCTGGATCTGGGACGGTACATAGCTGTATGGACTCACTGATTGAGAGTCAGAGTCTCTATGGTACAAGTATGCTGCATCAATCATAAATCTATATAGAAGCATTGCTGGGGCTTTTGAACACTGTATCCAATGCAACCCGAAAATCACAAGGGACATAACCTGTTTAGGTCCCTCGAATAGACTCATCAATGTGCTAAAGTCAGGTGACATCCAGGGTCTTCGACTAAGTACTGTGTGGACCAAACCCTGTACGAATCTCAACGGTGCGATGATGTAGTTGGACTTGAGCACATGAGAAACAACCATCCCAAGAGGCACTAAGGACTCCTCTCAAGTGGTCCAAGGAACTCATCAATGAGGTTAATGAAACTAGGATACAGGGACCTCTGGGTCTATACTCTGGAATATATGTGTTGTCATCGATAGAGGGAGACCTGCCCCTAGTCAAGGAAATGATGTTTCCTTGACCAGGAGCACGAGGGAGATAACCAAAAAGGTGTGAGACAATCTGCGGATTGACCCACTAAATGGGGGGAGGGGAGGGGGAAGGAAATAATTAAACAGGGGCAGGGGGAGTGTGGTGGACTCAAACTTCCTTTGTTCAGAGTATGATGGCAGGGTGGACCAGGCAGCAAATGAATCTTGACTCATGGGAATGGGATCATAGCTGTAATATCGAGAATTTCACTGCAGATGGGCAATACTTGGAGGAGGTGGACACTTCTGATATTGATGGGATCCAAGGAAGACACATTGCAGAGTACTTTGAACAAAGGCGACTCAATGTGGGAATGCTGCCAAACTATTTTCTGTGGGGTGGTGTCTAGGGACACCGTTGTGGTACGATCTTGTGGATTTTTGGTGAGCTTGAGAAGGTAAATGCTTGATGGTGCTTTCAATTTTAGAGAGTTTGAAAGCACGAAGAAGACTCCAGTGGGGGCTCTTTTTCGTTGGTAGTCTCCTGTGCCTGAAAAAGGATAAAACTATACATAGGAGAGCTCGCCCATCCTGTAGGGGATGAGAGACTTCTTTACCGTTGGTAGTCCAATTAGGCTGGAAAAGGTTAAACCTATACTGACTGGACGGTCATTCAGATACTCTTACGAGCATGAACGAAAACAAGTTTGCTCGGTAATCTTTTCTTGATGAGAAGGATGGAAAAGAGCTTAACAACAACCTATAGTGAGCTTTTTCGTAAGGTGAGGCCCCTCTGCCCAAGAAAGCATAAAAGTATGCAAAGGGGAACGGTCTTGGATTGAATGTGGCAAGGAGGTCCTTTTCAATTGATGGTCTACATGGTCTGCAAAAGGAGGTAAATGAGATGATGTAGACACCCTTTCCTATACTTTAGCGAGTGGGAAAGGAAGCAGCTGCGCTCGGCTATCTTTTCATTGTTTTAAGGAGTCAGAAAAGAGCTTAAACAAAACTCCAGTATGGTCAACCGATTGCGGTGGCACAAGTGGTGCCCCGTATCGGGACTGTGGATAGTGGTCCAAAGGTCATCCACGTAGTATGGATGGAGCAAAAGGCTCTCAAACATACCAATACATGCACGGGATAGATCGTAGCAGAGGCTCATGAGTCGGTGCGGCAGAGGCACGCAAACAGAGGTGGCTCTCGAACAGAGGTCAGGAGAGCATGTGTGTGTGTTGTGGTGGATGGACTTGACTACATGTGATGTGAGTGCAAGTTCGGGGGCACTTATATGCCAAATACATGCAAGAAAAAGAAATCGTTTTGTGGACAGTGGTCCAGAGGTCCGCATAAGGTGCGGTGAATAGAAAAGACAACTGTGTTAAAAATACAAAACAAAACTAAAGAATGGTAACCCTTAAGAGGCGGTGGCCCAAAAACTCGCATGAGTAGTGGTCGAGAAGTGTGATACAAGTACAGGTCCATAGACACTTGCATCATCATGGCGTGGCTCGTAAATTGAGGTGACTCGTGGGAAATGGTCCTGAAATTTATTTGTTAAGCATGAGATGATGGTCTCATAAAGAGGTATAAATTTGAGCCTGGAGGTGTGAGAGGTGTCTCGAACCGGTTCCGGGTGACTTTGAATTAGTAGCTGATGGTGCTACCCCTGTTGCATTGGTGCACTTAGGAGTTTTTGTGTCGCTATGTATATCCTGTTGAGAAAGCATATGTGGCTTCTCATTTTTTATTGGACATGTTTTGGACATGAGACTTATCTATTTATCTATATATATTTTTGACGCACGTGGATGCGCTTTTATTATGAGTCTTTTTATGACGATGTGGAATGCAAATGTCTATGTGATGTGTTATTACACTTGTGTGTGCATTTTTGGACATAGTTGTGCATGATGTTATGGTTGTATGTTTCCTATATGCGGTTGTGGATGTGCCAATTTAGAATATCATTAGCCATTTGATCTGCGACACTATTGAGGTTTCTGGGAAAATGTGTGAATGTGATGGATTCAAATGCTCTAACCATCTGTTTAGTGCGCAGGTACTTTCTAAATAAGCAAGGATCACGTACCCGATAGTAATTGTTCAACTGAGAAACAAGTAGCTGGGAGTCTAAGAAGACATCGAGATGGTGAATGCCTAGCTGGAGAGCAGTGGCCAAGAGGCCATTGACACCATCATATTTAGCCTGGTTGTTGGTCGTGGTGCCCACACATATTCCGTCGATGTGGATCAACTTGTGCGATGGGGAGTAGATGACCCATGCAGCTGAGGTGAGGTTCAGAGACCATCTGCTTGCTCCATCTGCGAATCCCATATACCAGTTTGAGGTGTGCTCCATCTGATGTAATGAGAGGAAACGATACATAAGACTCAATTTTGAAAAATGTGTAAAACAAAAAATGGAAAGATTATAATACAAGCTGAACTACCGTCACTCAAAGGGGTGACGTTAGAGGGAAAGTCATTTGGACTTCCATGGGGTTAGTGGTCATTCCTTTATGTGACACGATGAATCCTAGAAGACGGCCCGTTGGGACACAAAAGACACACTTTAAAGGGTTCAAGCGGATTCCGTACTGGCGACATCGTATGAAGACTTGTCACAAGTCATCTATGTGCTGTGTTTGCTTTTGCGACCGCGCAATGAGGTTATCGAAACAAACCAACATGATGTGGATGAGGTCTCGAAAGAAGTTTCTCATGGCGCACTGGAAGGTGGCTCCAGCATTTTTCAGGCCAAAGGGCATGAATAGATATGCGAATGTGCCCCACGGGGTTGTGAATTCCATCTTGTAACGGTCTTCTTTTTGGATTTGGATTTGGTTATTACCGGAAAATTCGTCCATGAAGGAAAAGGGTTCATGTCTGGTGCATGCATCGATAATATGATCGATGAAAGGTGTGGGTAAGTTGTCTTTGGGACATGCCCGATTTAGGTCACGGAATTTGGTGTAGACGTGGAAGGTACCCTGTTTTTTATTCATGGGAACATGATTAGAAACCCAAGTGGTGTACGTAATGGGATAAATGAAGTTGGTTGTGCGCAGCTTCTCTATCTCAGCTTTAACCGTGGCCAGTTTGGATGGATGGATGGGTCGTTGCTTTTGGCGTACAGGAGCCACATTGGGCCATGTGTCGATGTGGTGTTCCATGATGGAAGGATCTAAGTCGGGCATTTCAGTGTAAGACCAGGCGAAGATGTCACGGAATTCTTGGAAGAAAGATTTGTAGGCATCGACCTCTTCCGGGGAACAAGATGCCCCCAGCATGATTTCTTCAACAATCTCGGAATTGGTTGAGATGTCGATTTTAATAATTGGAAAAATGTTCACCATATTCCCTTCTTCAAAGGCATTTGGTGCTGGGATGGGGCTCTTGAACCAGTCAACCTTCCCATGGATGAAATCTTTGGTCTCCATGGAAAACTGGTCAGACTGCGACACAAGTTCTTCAGGGAGGAAGAACGAGTGATGGTGCATGTCGGCCCATGGGTATTCCAGGGCAGTCAGAGCTTCATGTATCTCCTCATCATTGCAGAAGGGACGAAGAGACAGGTCTGATGGACCGTTGTTGGAGGAGGAGATGAGCGGGTTGGTGGAACTGGACATCATGTAAATGGACATGGTGTCTGAAGAAGGAGGTGGTGGGTGAAATTCTTCGATCAAGGTGATTTCAGACTCAAGGGAATGTTGATGGAGTTCAGCTAGAGCCATTTGAAATTCGGGCAGGTCTTGGCAATGGTGAGAGCAATGTCCATACAAACTACAAAGGGCACAAGCATGGTTTGTTCTCAATGCCTTGCTCCTGACTATTGGTGCAGTTGGGAGTTCAACCACGGGGATGTTTTTGTTTGTATCCATGGCATCCAAATGCGCACTGATCATGGGGATTTTAGGGAAATTCTGAGTTGGATGGCCCCATTTCTCGTAGATGGCACAAGGTGGAACTTGTCGTGGCTCTATGGTGGCTTTGGCGTTTTTGCCCCTAGCCCTTTTCAGGTATGGTGGTGTGGGTGTGGGTGCGGAGGTTGGATTTTGTGGATCGTGTGGAGGGTGAGACTCGACCGCGATGGGTTGCAATGGGGTTAAAACAACCCGGGGCATTACTGGTTGAGTTGGTGGATCAAGATACCATACCGAAATTCCCAATGTAAAGTTGGGCAGGCTTAAGGTGGCCATTACCGGCTTGCTCATGACACCAGGCGGGGGAAAGAGGAAGGGAATCGTATGGACTGGAGATGAGCCCAGATAACTCCCTGACGGTTGAATGTGGGGATGCGGTTGTGGTTGCGGCTGTGCGTAATGCTGTTACTGTAGGTAATGCTGCGGTTGCTATTGGTGTTGCGGCTGCGGATGATGTTGTGGTTGTGGTTGGGGCTGCGGCTGCGGTTGTTGTTTGGGTGCAACGCTGCTGGATGAGACCATGCATAAGTCTGCAGTCTCATTTTGTGTCGATGGTGGTGACACTAACGAGAAAGGATCCATCATGGTGGTATCGAAAAAAAACCCAGGGCCCACATTCAACAATGGGGAGGCTGGTGTGTTGTCAACCATAGTGTTTATTGCAGGGACGACATTAGCATGTGTGGTTGCCCCTTATGGCTCAATGGTGGTGATGTAGGGATAACGTTGGCAGGTGCCGTTAACCCTTGCGGATCATGATAAGTGAGCTGATCAACCATCACAATATTTCCTTCATGGGGGAATATCATGAGACGGAAGATAGTTGATGCGACTGCTCTCATGGCATACATATAACTTCTTCTAAGGAGAAGGTTATAGTCTAGTTGAGCATTGACGACCTCTATGTCAATCAGCACTGTCTTGCCGGTTAATGTGATGGGGACATGGGGGAGGATTCCTTGGGCTTTAGTGGGATGTCCATCATAATCCCGTAGCGTTTTGGAGGACGGTTGTAGAATTGGTGATCCAAGTTGCACGTGGATTCCCCCTCATCCACTATGCACCGGTGCATAACCAAATTCTAGATGGACATCGAGATTTGAAAGGCGATGGTTGATGGCATACATGGTTCTCTGTTCTCTGTGTCGAATGTGATCAACTTGGAGTCGGAGGGGTCTACTGCCCCAAGGGCGGCTGGTAAGGATTTCCGCTGCATTGGCCATGTTTTAAGTACCTCAAAAGCAGACATGGCAGTTGGCGTTTGGGCCAAATCATCCACAATGCTATAGCTGACTGCAGCTCTAGCCGTGGCGTTATTGGAAATTCTCCATATAAGGGGGCATGGGAATGGGGGTGACTAAAGAGGTAGGTTGACTGTTTTGGACGTTGATCCCGCCGATGTGTCGGCGGGTTCGGTGGTGGTACCGTATTGATTCCGTCTGGTTTGCAAGTTGACCTCTTTGGTCGTCATGGCTAGCAGGTGGTGAACACCTGTTTTGGCCATGGGAGGTGCCCCCGGAGCATTGGGATTGGCTTGGGGAGGGGTGCGGTTGCCACCAATCCTTGGACTGGTAGTGGGTTTTGAAGCACCATTGGGAGAGGTCCTTGTGGTGCCGGGTTGGGTTGGGCTTGATTTGCAGTGTTGGCGACCTATTGGGCCTCGTTTTGAATGACCTGCTTAGCATGACCCATGAGGGGACACTTGAATGTGTAGTGCCCATAAACATCATAGAGTGTGCACGGTTGGTTTGTGCGCAACGGGGCGTTGCATCTTGGTGCATTTTGTCGTGGGGGGTTTTGGGCAGGTCGGTTTGCTGTGGCATTGTCGGGAGGGTTTGGTTGTTGACCGCCTCCCTGTGGTTGGTTATTGGCTTGGTTCCGGGGCCGATTATTCCTAGCTTGCATGTTGATTGTTGGGGTCAGGCTGGTTGGGACAGTTTTGTTGTGCGAACACTTGTCCCAACGGAGTGGGTGGAGCGAGGGCAGGGGCTTGAACTATTTGCACTAGTGGTGCACGGTATATTTGTGGGGGTGGTGGTGCCACAAATATGGGCATTTTCCCTGCATACTGCTATTTTGGCCAATCCATGGCTTGATCCTATTGCGATGGTGCAAGCTGTGCATAGGAAGTTGTTGCTCTAGACTGGGACATCATTCTGGCATAGTCCAGATTTTGGTTTTGGTAAGCAACACTAGCAGTGTTGCTTGGTTGTGATGTAACGACAGGTGGTGTCAGACGGTGCTGCAGCTATTGGGAGACCGAGCCTATGATGCCATCTGCCACATGAGATGCCCCTAGTGCGTCACGGTAGGAGGTGCTTGCACGGGGAGTGTCTGGGATGACAGTGTATAGGTATCTAGACTGAGCATAGATAAGGTTAAACTGTTGAGCTTTCAATATGGCCTCTTCTTCAGATTGGGGATGTTTGGATGTGATGTCCTTTGCTATGGGTGGGAGCAAGGTCTTAAGGAACCAATCCAAGAAGATCCCGTCGTCAAGTTGGATTTTACATAAGCTGCAACGTCTCTGCCATTCATGGATGTGGTCAGTTATATGTGTCACAGTTCTTTGATGACAGGATAGTAGGATCTCCGCCCCTTCATCATATCTGACGGGGAGTTAGAAATATTGTAGGAACATGAAAGCTAGGGAGTTGAAATTTGGGTACTTGGCTTGCGGTAGCTCAATGAACCATTTGGAATAGCCTCAGTCTGATGGAATCATCTACGATGCTGTTTGATGAGCACCATAGATGGAATGTCATAATATGATTTTGGGGACATTCCCCTGCCTTGCCTTCAAACTTGGGAATGTCTGATGGTAGCTTGGTTGGCATGGGTATCCATAACACTTGGTGGCAAATGGGGTCGTTTGTTAATCGAGCCAAATCAAGCAAGTTAAGACGAGCCATGAAAGGCATATTTGACCCCAGGTTGATATGAGATGGGGCAGCGATGGTGGTGGGGTTTGCAGGTGTGTAATGCATCTGTATGGTTGTGGGTACTTGCGGTGGCACCATTGTGGATGGGCCAATGCCCCCAAGTGTGGTGGGAGGGACCGTGTGAGTGGAGGGGACATTGCCCCCATGCATGAAAATAGGGGCAATGTAAGTGGACGGTCCACTGCCCCCCTGTGTGGTAGGAGGGGCAGTGTGTGTGGAGGGGCCACTAACCTCGTGTGTTATAAGTGGGCCAGCTTGGCTGGTCACTATGGGTGGTGGCAGCTGACTAATGACAAATTGCATGACTATGCTTGGGCCACCTGTAGGGTTATTGGTGATAGGTTGTGGTGTGGACATGGGTCCACTTGCTATGGTTATGCCGAAAAATGGATTTGGGTTGGCACTAGCCATGGGGCTTGATGGTGCAGTATGGAGGCCTGGTTCAGATTGATATGGGTCTGAATCTGACTCAGAGGCTGTGTAGCCTTCTGATGGTGTAGGAGATCACTGAGAACGGTTTCAATGGTGTCGGTTTAGTGTTTCGAATTCTAGTGGTTCGCCTCTTAGGCGCGAGGAAGAGTGTGAGGGATCAATTATGTTAGATGTTTATCAAATTGATGGGAATGATGTTTGGACCCTGGTTTCAATGGCTTCCTATTAGCTATAGGTGGTCACTCGGCCACCAAGACTGCCAGAAGACAACGCTTGGCTGTTTCCTCACAGGTGTTTCTACTCAATCGATGGGGGTCGTTGCCCATTTTTCTTGGAATTTCCTCTCAATGGCCAACTACTTTGGGGTTCCCATGGTACTCCTCACAATGAGTTTCTGGATAGAGCCCAAGTATTTCCCACAGTTGAAGCAGTCAGGGACTTATGTCCTCAAAGACTACAGATTGTTTGAACTTAGTGTAAATTGATAAATTTTAAGGCTCTCTCAGCGTCATGAACTGAGTTGGGTTGATTACTTGGTATGGTGTATTTGTTTTTCTATATTTTTGGTATTTGGTAGCTGCAAATGGTTTATGAATTCATCATATTATGGTAGAGTTCATGTCATTATGGATAAAAGCATTGAGTAATCAGAAATTTGGAAACAGATACATTTTTAACCCTGAATGTTGATGGCCTAACTAGATGACTACCTTACACTGATATTCCTCTTTAACCAAGACAAGGTGTTGGGCTCTCAACATAATGGGACTAAGCCCATCCGTAGATCCACAGGTCACCTCCTGGATGCAAGGTTGGTCAACAGGGAGGATGCTTAGCGCCGTGAGAATCCCTCCTTCTCTACCCCCTCTACCTTCTAGGTCATCTGGTTTTAATGGTTTTAGAACAATATTCAATGAAGGGCCTATGACTATATGATCTTGCCCTTCATCGTATCCCAGAATACCCCGAAGGGTGATGACTGGGTAGAGGAGGAAGGGTAAGCAAGACTATTAATTTTATTGTCAATTTTAGTTAAACTACATTCATTAACCCATTGAGTATTTAACTTACACGTTGTTATGTAAATGAAATTGTAATAAAATGAAATAGAAATAGAAATGAAATGGTTGAGCTGGATAGAGGCGGCTGAGATGCATTGATAGTCCCAATAAAAGCAAACAGTGAATCCCAAAAATGGGTCGCACACCTGTAAAAGTCCTATTTTTACGAAGTGGATCCTGATCAAACCGAGAGAAATTACCTCAAACGGTTGAAAACCCACTTCGAAAACGGGCCCTTTTACCCTTAACCACAAGCAGATTCACAAATGTCTCAACTATTTGGGTAGAAAATGAGCCCGAACATAGGTGAATTTTCAGAAATTAGGTTCGACCATTTTTGCATAGTTGAGTGATTTCTAAATCATAGAATGGCCAACAGTAACTGGTACTGTGGCCAAATGGTTTTGGGTTGGCCTTGAGGAGGCTCAGAAATAACTAGAAATGTAAATAAAAAATAATCTAAGCTAGATTTAACATAAAACTAAAATAGGGCAAAAAATAGAACTAAAAACTAAAACTTTGAAAAATAAACCCAGGATCCTGTGGGATCGACCTGGTATGGTCGCTAGTTCTGTAGCAGGGATCTCTCCCTTGCTATAGGGAAGGAATGGATACCTTCCATCTATAGGATGGAAAGATAGGTTTCTGGTGGTGAATGCAAAGAAAAATAAACAGAACTGAAATACAAAACAGAAATCAAAGGAAAATGAAACCCCTCTGCACACAAGGTTATGGGTTAAAGACCTCAGAGACCCTGCATACAACAATGGAGACCTGCAAGAACATGTTAGGACATAAACCTGCAAGCAAATAGATGTTAGAAAAACTCAAATAGACAAAATAAAACAAAAATTATACCTTCTTTTGGTCGAAATGGGTTGCCATGCCCTAGCTTGGAGAAGCACCTCTCTTGGCAATGGGGGAGCTATGGCTCAAAGGGAAGATGGATGAGAGGGAGTGTGGGTGGCTTGAGAGGCAAATGGTATCAAGGCATCCACTCAAGCAGCATAATAGTATGCAAGGGAGGAGTGTTTTCAGAGTGACCCCCCACCCTCCATTTATAGCTTTTTTGGGGTTTTAGGGTTTTAAGCCCTTGGTCCAGGCTTTAGCCCCTTTTTTGTGATTTTATCCCCTTTCACCCTAAATTTAGCTCCGTTTATGGTTTTAGGCTCCTTTGAGGGGTTTTATCCCCTTTTGGAGGTTTTAGCCCATAGGAGAGTTATTTAGGCTCCTTTTTGGGGTTTTTAAGCCCTTTTCTAAGCCTTTTTGAGGGTGTGGGGGTCTAATGGAGCAATATGAGAGTCGTGAAATGGTGTCCTTGGGTGGTGTAGGTCATGGAGAGATGAGTGAGGGATTTTTCAGGTTAACACTCCTTACTGCATTCAAAATAGCTCATTTAGTAGAGCCTCTCACTCCCTTAAACTATCACCAGTGGAAGGAAGACATGGAGGTACTGCTTCCCACCAAGAAGAACTTCAGACTCACAGAAGAAATAGAGGCAGTGCTAGTTTTAAATCATGACAAAGAAAAGTACTGGAACAGGCTTGATGAAGCTCATGGATACTTATTCTCCTCATTTTCTCGAGATCTTCGATTCCACATCCAAGGATTGAAGACTCCGAAGGAGATTTGCAACAAAATTGCCTCCTTATTTGATAAGCAGGAAGAGATGAGGGTCCATCAACTAGAAAATGATCTGATCAGTCTTATTCCATCCAACTTCGAATCATTGAATGAAATCTTCACAAAGTTCAAGAACCTGATATATCAATTGAAGCAATGCAAAGTGGAGAAGGATGAAGATCAGCTCATCCTTGCCATTCTCACAAAGCTCAATGCAGACTACTTAGTATTTGTATCAACCTTCCAAACAGTAAGGCTCACCACTCCAAATTGGAAGATTCCCACTCTTGATTCCTTCATCCAATCTCTCACTTCTGAGAATGATAAATTGATCCAAATGGGGATCATTCGATCTCCCAAAGATCAAGCTCTGGTTGCAAGAGTAGATAAGGTAGCGAATGAAAAAGGGAAGCAAAGAGATGATTCTCCTATGAAGAAAGACCAGTGAAAGGAGCCTTTAGGTTTGAAGAGAAGCAAGAAGAATGGCAAAGGCAAGTTCCTCTACTCTTACCATGGAAGGGGCTTTCATTCAGAAAGCTCCTATATGAGAAGACAACTTGATGAAATGGATATTCTTTTGAAGAAACATAAAATTTCTACACTTGATAGCACAAGAAAGGATGACTATGAAGAAGAAGATGAAGAATACCAAAGGAAAGGCCATGCACTAAAGGCTTGCTGCTCATCAGCACATGTCTTCCTCATTGATTCTGGAGCTTCTAACCATATGGCTGCATCTAGAGAATCATTCTCTTCTTTTCAGTCCTTTGATGGTCCTAGTAGTCAGATGGGAAATAAAAGTAAAGTCCAAACAAAAGGGAATGGATCTATCAATCTTGAACATGGAAGATTCAAAGATGTGCTGTTTGTTCCCTCCCTAGCTTCAAACCTATTATCTGTCTACCAGATGACCCATACTAGCTCTCCAAAGCTAGTGATCTTTGGTCTTGACTCAGTAGAGATCACATCTATCTCTACTGGGAACATCATAGCGAAAGGTGTTGCAAATCATGCCTCAAAAGCATATGAGTTCTCACATTTCATGCCTCCTTCAGAACCAGTGCACTCTCAGCAGCCACTTGCAAGGGAAGGTAAAATCATTTCATCTGCTTCTTTTGCAGCTTCTACTAGTATTGTAGATCCATCCTTTTCAGTTTACGAGATTGAGATTCAGGGTGATTCAGATCTAGATTCAGTCCCTACTTCCAAACTGGATGCTAGGAAGATGACTCGAAACCCACCTGACACTAAGAAAGGAAAGACCCTTGCGCTATGTCATGCAATCTTACCTCCTTTAGAGAGATGAAATAGACTCCCTGTAAGATGATACATGGAAAGGGCTCAGTATCACTACATTCAGAAGAATAGATGTGATCATACACCTCTTCATCCAGCAAGAGACAAAGGTTAAATTCCTCCTTCCTTCCATCATCAATTTTGGAGAAGAAGGAGAAGTATACATGCCAAGCCCCAGAATACCGGTGCACAGCACACCATGAATGCTGCTTCGCTACCTCACAGAGATGAAGATTGTAGCAACATATTTTCAATTTTTTCAAACTTGAATCCTGATTCTACCTGCTTAGATAGAGGGGGGTATTTTTTCCCATGTGGTTTTTTCCCTAGCTCCTTGTATTAAGCAGTTAATTTATTTTACTTGATGTAATGAGTGACCTATGGTCTTAGTTACCAGGGCCCATAGATTGTCCAAGTTAGCATTCAGGGGGGGAATTAGGATTATTAACCCTCCCTTATCCAATTTGATCATATGTCTAAATCAGGAGTCATGTTTAATCGAGAGTCCATCCAGTCTATTTTTAGTCCATGCAATCTTACCTCCTTTGGAGAGATGCAATAGACTCCCTGTAAGATGATACATGGAAAGGGCTCAGTATCACTACATTCAGAAGAATAGATGTGATCATACACCTCTTCATCCAGCAAGAGACAAAGGTTAAATTCATCCTTCCTTCCATCATCAATTTTGGAGAAGAAGGAGAAGTCTACATGCTAGGCCCCAGAATACCGGTGCACAGCACACCATGCATGCTGCTTCGCTACCTCACAAAGATGAAGATTGTAGTAACATATTTTCAAATTTTTCAAACTTGAATCCTGATTCTACCTGCTTAGATAGAGGGGGGTATTTTTTCCCATGTGGTTTTTTCCCCAGCTCCTTGTATTAAGCAGTTAATTTATTTTACTTGATGTAATGAGTGACCTATGGTCTTAGTTACCAGGGCCCATAGATTTTCCAAGTTAGTATTCAGGGGGGGAATTAGGATTATTAACCCTCCCTTATCCAATTTGATCATATGTCTAAATCAGGAGTCATGTTTAATCGAGAGTCCATCCAGTCTATTTTTAGTCCATGCAATCTTACCTCCTTTGGAGAGATGCAATAGACTCCCTATAAGATGATACATGGAAAGGGCTCAATATCACTACATTCAAAAGAATAGATGTGATCATACACCTCTTCATCCAGCAAGAGACAAAGGTTAAATTCCTCCTTCCTTCCATCATCAATTTTGGAGAAGAAGGAGAAGTCTACATGCCAGGCCCCAGAATACCGATGCACAACACACCATGCATGCTGCTTCGCTACCTCACAGAGATGAAGATTGTAGCAACATATTTTCAATTTTTTCAAACTTGAATCCTGATTCTACCTGCTTAGATAGAGGGGCGTATTTTTCCCCATGTGGTTTTTTCCCCAGCTCCTTGTATTAAGCAGTTAATTTATTTTACTTGATGTAATGAGTGACCTATGGTCTTAGTTACTAGGGCCCATAGATTGTCCAAGTTAGCATTCAGGGGGGGAATTAGGATTATTAACCCTCCCTTATCCAATTTGATCATATGTCTAAATAAGGAGTCTTGTTTATTCAAGAGTCCATCCAGTCTATTTTTAGTTACTAGCACCATTGGGTCCACTTGGCCTAATTGGGGCACATGTTTCAGTTACTAGAGTGTGGGGAATAATAATTGAGTCCTACTGCCACTAATTGCACTTGCATGCATTAGTTTAGGAGACTCCTAGACCAATCCCTACAATTTAGGAGCCACTGGGAGTGTCAATACCAACCAAGGTCAGTTGAGTTGAGTTGGTGTCTATTCAAGCTAAGTTAGGAGTCAATTACATTCAGTTCTAGTCCTCTACATTCAGTTAGCACTATGTTTGCATGGCTACATGTAGGAGAGGCTCATTTCTCACCTACCTTAGTCAGTTAGCCTCAGCCAACACTGAATTAGACGCTTGAGTTGTCTTTTATAACTTCGATGAACTCCGATGATGATTTAGACAAGGTCAGTTAACCATTGAGTCCTCTGATAATGATTTAGACAAGGTCAATTAACCATTGAGTCCTCCGATAATGATTTAGACAAGGTGTTAGTTACCTACAGTCAAGTAGAGTGTAATCAATTCGAATTTCCTCATGTGGATTTGAATTTATTGTGGCTATTTAGACATTGTACTTCATTGTAACTATTATCTAATTACCTTTTTGATTAATGAAAGCATTCACAGTTGCAAGCCATTTTTGCACTGTTTCATTTTTCAATTGCTGAGTAAATTGTGTGATCTATTTTGTGAGTTGTGTGTTTGTCTACAGATCTATGTGCTCAATTTATATGGTATCAGAGCCTCAAAGGACAAGGAACCTCTCCTCCTCATATCTCCAGCTGGATCATTTTTTTGAGCAAAATCGCTCCTTCCAGTACTGCACCAGAATCGGAGAATTTAGCACTTAATATCCCAAGTTAGGAAATTGTTGATCAATCTTTCTTGATCAACTATGTTGGGTGTGAAGGAAATTCCAAAAGTGCAGACTGTCGACCTTTGTATGTTTGATTGTGTGACAGGTTATCAGCTCTTCTCACAGCATACACTACAAGCATCCCTTTCTTCTTGCTGCATTCGTTACAACAGCTCAGTCCTCCTTATTGCATTCAAAATGGCTCATTCAGTAGAGCATATCACTCCCTTCAACTATCGCGAGTGGAAGGAAGAAATGGAGGTGCTGCTCTGCACCAAGAAGCTCTTCAGACTCATAGAAGAAATAGAGGCAGTGCGAGTTTTAAATCATGCCAAAGAAAAGTACTGCAATAGGCTTGATGAAGCTCATGGATACTTATTCTCCTCAGTTTCTTGAGATATTCAATTCCACATCCAAGGATTGAAGACTCCAAAGGAGATTTGGGACAAAATTTCCTCCTTATTTGATAAGTAGGATGAGATGAGGGTCCATCATCTAGAAAATGATCTGATCACTCTTAATCCATCCAACTTCAAATCATTGAATGAGTTCTTCACAAAGTTCAAGAACCTGATATATCAGTTGAAGCAATGCAAAGTGGAGAAGGATGAAGATCAGCTCATCCTTGCCATTCTCACAAAGCTCAATGCAGACTACTCAGTCTTTGTATCAACCTTCCAAATAGTAAGGCTCACCACTCCAAATTGGAAGATGCCCACTCTTGATGCCTTCATCCAATCTCTCACTTACCCAAAGAATTCGTATTTTAGTTTTCGACACATTTGGTTTCCTTAAATGACCTCTTGGTGTACTTTGGAGCCAAAACATGGCTTATTGGGCTCACACTATGATCTTGTTATTTATTGGCCACCTCTTGGCCTATAAAACAAATCCCTAAGAATCCTTATTGTAAGAATAATTTTGAGCAAGTTTATGCTACTGGAATTGTGATTGAGATTCCTCTTAGGTCACCTCCTCCCTCTTGTGAAGCATTCCCAAAGCTCCCTTGCCTCCTTTTCTCAAGGGGTAAGTGCTCTTCTCATTTGTTTCCTTAACCATTTTTCAAACATAGTTGGACAAGAAAAGCCTTCCTTAGGAAGAATGTTTTCCTCATTTTGGAGCTCACATATCCAAGGTGTTGTACTAGCTTGACCATTGGGAAATATATAAGTGGTTTGGCTCACATTGATTGTTGGAGTTTGCATCCTCTACTGCCTTTGTAGTTTTGTTTAGTTTTTTTAAGATTTTCTTGTTTTTTTTGTTTTCCTCTAATAATATATTGTAGGATCAATTGGCTAATAATCCACAACCACCAAGGGGATCCAAATATTGAGGTCTTGCTGCATCCTACAAGGCCTAGCCCCATCCTAAAGTGGTAAGGCACTATTGTGTAATATTTCACACAACAATATTAATGGCGAATCCACTTCATTTTTGTTCATTTATCTTTATTTAGGTTATTGTTTGTAGAGTGTTTAATTTATGACATCCTATTTTCATGTCTCCATTTAAATATTTTTCAAATAAATAGTTAAGTTGTCCTATCCAATTCCTAAGGGTTATGTGGAAAAATCAAACTATTGATATTTAACCCCAAGGCCTATAGTTTCGCATGTAAATTCAAACTCATATTTGTGGAAGGTGGAAAATGGGTCAATATATGATGTAATAAAGATTAAATTCTCCAAAATGAAGTGGCAATGGGTCCTAATTGGCCATGGGGGTGCATAAGTGGACATGCAAGGCCCACATGAGGGAATATTCCTCATTTACACATGGCATCATACTCAAATCCAAATTTAGAGGAAGGATTTAGTTCCAAGGTGGTGGTTGAAGATTCAAAAGCTAAATTTATGCAATGACAAGATTCTATGAGAACTATGACAATCATTATGATAGTTATGACAACTCTATGACACCTTATGACACTTATGCCATATTCTCTTACAAATAAAACATATTTTCTTACAACTATGACATATATGAAATGTAAGAGCTAAAAATAGACCCAAGAGGGTGTATGAGGTGTTTGTGGTTCCCAAGAAAGCTTCAGGAAAGGTTTCAAGTTGAATTTCATGAATGGAGAGAAAGAAAAGTCAAGACAAGTGTCAATTGGGTTAATGTAATGGCCTAGATTAACACTAATTCAAGTTAATGAACCAATGGGAAGGTAATTTGAGTTTATTGGAGAGAAATGAGGCCAAGGAGGTTATTAAAATAGGAGTAAGTCGAAATGGGGAAGCTTTTGACCATTTTTTAATTGGCCTTTGGCATTTTGGAGAGATTTTGCTTATCCATTGCACGGTGGGTGTTTATTCTCCCACTTGAACCAATTTTGAGGGAGTTGGATTCATTTCCAAGTTGGTTGATGGAGATGCCATTTATGCCTATAAATGGAGATTATTGATGGTTTTTAGTTTCAATTTGAAGGTACATACAACTCAAGTTTTCATCTATCTCCCTTTTCTCTCATTCCTTCTTCTCCATTCCTCCACACTCTCATGTTGGTGGCGCACTTGTTGGAGTGGTGCTTTCTCTTTTCTTAGTCCATTTTATTAAATTGAGCACATAGATCTATGGACCAACACACAACTCACATGATAGATCATACAATTTACTCAGAAATTGAAGAATGAAACAGTGCAAAAATGGCTTGCAATTGTGAATGCTTTCATTAATCAAAAGTAATTAGATAATTAATTACAATGAATTAAAATGGCTAAATAGTCTCATAAAATTCAAATCCATGTGAGAAAATTCAAATTGGTTTGACACTACTTGACTGAATGGTTAAGTGACCTTGTCTAAATCATTATCGAAGTTCAAAATCCAAACTCAAGTGTCTAATTTAGTGTTAACTAGTCTAACTGATTGAGGTAGGTGAGTAAATGCGCCTCACCTACATGCAACCATTCAAACCTAGCTCTAACTAAGTAGAACTAAATGCAACAGACTAAAATTGAATGTAGCTGACTCCTAACTGAGCTTGACTAGTCACCAATTGAACTCAACTAAAGGAGGTTGGTATCGGCACTCCCAGTGGCTCCTAATTTTTAGGGATTGATCTAGGAGGCTCCTAAAATGATGCATGCAAATGAAATCAGTGGAAGTTGGCCTCAATTAGTGTTCCCCACACTTCAGTAACTGGTACATGTGCCCCAATCAGGCCAAGTGGACCCAATGGTGCTAGTGTCTAAAAATAGATTGAAATGACTCTTGATTTAGACATAATTGACCAAATTGGACAAGGGAGGATTATAATCCTAACAACCCCCCTGAATGATAACTTGGACAATATGTGGGCCCTGGTAACTAAGACCATAGGTCACACATTACAACAAGCAAAGTAACTTCTCAATACAAGGAGCTGGGGAAAGAACCACATGTGAAAAAATACCCCCCTCTAACTAAGCAGATAGAATCAGGATTCAAGTTTAAAAAACTTGAAAATATGTTGCTGCAACCTTCATCTTTGTGATGTAGCAAAGCAACATGCGTGATGTTCTGTGCATAGGTATCCTGGGGCCTGACATGTAGACTTCTCCATCTTCTCCCAAAATGATGATGGAAGGAAGGAGGAATGTAACCTTTTCCTCTTTCTGGATGAAGAGGTGTATGATCCAATCTATTATTCTGAAGGCACTGTAACTAATCAGACCTTGCCATGTAGCATATCACAGGGAGTTTGTTGCATATCTCTGAAGGAGGTAAGATTGCATGAAATAGCGCAAGGTTCTTTGTCTTCTGTGTGTCAGATGGATTTCCAGTCATCTTCTTAGCTTCCCGCTTGGAAATAGGGACTGGATGTAGATTTGAATCACCCTGAATCTCAATCTCATAAACTGATACAAGTGGTTCTATAATACTAGTGGAAACTGCAAAAGAAGTAGATGGAATTTTTTAACCTTCCCTTTCAAGTGGTAGCTGAGAGTGCACTGGTTCTGAAAATGGCATGAAGTGTGAGAACTCATATTCCTTGGAGGCATGATTTGCAACACCCTTCTCTTTGATGTTCCTAGTAGAGATATCTGTGATCTCCATTGAGTCAAGAACATATATCACTCGCTTTGGAGAGCTAGTATGAGTCATCTATGATGTTCCTAGTAGAGATATCTGTGATCTCCATTGAGTCAGGACCAAATATCACTCACTTTGGAGAGCCAGTATGAGTCATTTGGTATACAGATAACATATTTGCAGCTAAGGAGGGAACATAAAGCACATATTTGAACTTTCCATGTTCAAGCTTGATAGAACCCTTCTCCTTGGCTCAAATTTGAATGTTATTACCCATATGAATAATAGGACCATCAAAAGACTGCAAGGAAGAGAATAATTCTATGGATGCAACCATATTATTGGAAGCTCTAGAATCAATGAGGAAGGAATGTGCTGTTGAACAACTAGTCTTCAGTGCATGGCATGTCTCTTCATGTTCTTTAATTTATTCTCTATGGTCATCCTTCCTTGCGCTAGTAGGTACAATAATGTTATGTTTCTTCAAAAGAAGATCCATCTCATCAATTGTTCTTCTCATACAGGAGCTTTATGGATGAAAGCCTCTTCGATAGTAAGAACAGAGGGTCTTTCCTTTTCCATTCTTCTTGCTTCTCTTCAAACCTGAAGGCTCTTTCTCCACAGGAGACTCATCCTTTTGCTTCCCTTTATCACTCGCTACCTTAGGTCCTCTAGAAACCAGTGCTTTATCTTTGGAAGATCGAATGATCCCCATTTGGATCAACTTGTCATGCTCCTGGGTGAGAGATTCAATGAAGGAATTAAGAGTAGACATATTCCAATTTGGAGTAGTGAGCTTCACTGAATGAACGGTTGATACAAATATTGAGTAGTTTACACCAAGTTTAGAGAAAATGGCAAGGATGAGTTGATCATCCTCCTTCTCAACCTTGCACAACTTCAACTGGAACACTAGATGCTTGAATTTGGTGAAGAAGTCATTTAGTGTTTTGAAATTGGTTGGATGAAGAGAAATCAACTCATTCTCTAGTTGATAGATCCTCAAGTCATCCTTCTTATCACAGAAAGAAGAAAGATTATCCCAAACCTCCTTGGGAGTCTTCAATCCATTGATGTGGAAGAGAATATCTTGAGAGATTGAGTGGCACAAGCATCCATATGCTTCATCAAGCCTATTTCAGTACTTTTCTTTGTCAACATAATGAATTGTCTCTGATTTCGTCTCCATTTTGAGTCTGAAGAGTCTTTTGGAGTGAATTTGCATCTCCATGTCCTCCTTCCACTGGTGGTAGTTGAAAGGAGTGAGAAACTAAATTGGAGGGGCCATTTTGAATGCAGTGAAGGAGACTGAGTTGCTGTAGCAAATGAAATGAAGGAGAATGAGCTGCTTATAGTGAATGCAGTGAAGGATATTGATAAACCTGTAAATCACACAATCAAACAAACAAAGTAAGGTTGAAATCTTGAACTTTTGTAATTTTCATCACACCCAACATAGTTGATCAAGAAAACTTGATCAACAATCCCTTTACTTGGGATATTAAGAGGTAAATTCTCTGCTTCTAGTGTAGTACTGGAAGGAGCAATTTTGCTCAATTTTTTTTATATCCAAGTATGAATTTGTAGTAGGAGAAGTGCCTTTTCCTGCCGAGGCTCTGATACCAGATTAAATTGAGCACATAGATATGTGGACCAACACACAACTCACAAGATAGATCATATAATTTACTTAGAAATTTAAGAATGAAACAATGAAAAAATGGCTTGCAACTGTGAATGATTTCATTAATTAAAAGTAATTAGATAATTAATTACAATGAAGTAAAATGGATAAATAGCCTCATGCAATTTGAATCCATGTGAGGAAATTCGAATTGGTTTGACTGTACTTGACTGAATGGTTAACTGACATTGTCTAAATCATTATCGGAGTTCAAAATCCAAACTCAAGTGTTTAATTCAATGTTAACTAGTCTAATTGACTGAGGTAGGTGAGTAAATGCCCCTCACCTGCATGCACCCATGAAAAACTAGCACTAACAGATTAGAACTGAATGTAACAGACTAGAATTTAATGTAACTGACTCCTAACTGATCTTGACTAGTCACCAACTGAACTCAACTAAAGGAGGTTGGTATCGACACTCCCAGTGGCTCCTAATTTGTAGGGATTGATCTAGGAGGATCCTAAAATGATGCATGCAAGTGAAATCAGTGGAGTTTGGCCTCAATTAATGTTCCCCACACTTTAGTAACTGGTACATGTGCCCCAATCAGGCCAAGTGGACCCAATGGTGCTAGTGACTAAAAATAGACTGAAAGGACTCTTGATTTAGACATAAGTGACCAAATTGGACAAGGGAGGAATATAATCCTAACACATTTGATTCCCAAGATTGGGTATATGATGTATGTATTTTTACTTTCATTTTCATATTTTATGTATCTAAAAATACAAGAAACTCACGAGTGAAAATATTGCATCCTCATGCCATTGAATCTCTAGTTTTCATGACTTTGGCTTCAATCTTGAAGGATTTTTGTATTAGATTTGTATAAGGTATTTTATTTGATTTTGATTCTATTGGGACAACCATTTTTATTCTGTATATTACCACTATATTTCATGTTACTCTTTGAACCATCTATTCTACTTTGCATGTGTCAAATTTGAGCCAGTAATGCAATTCCCCCTTAAGTAATTTCCATGAAAGTTAACATACAAATGTTGCACATAATAATAAGTTTTCAGATATTAATAACCAATATTAAATATTTATATTGATGTATTATATTAATACCCATACTATTTTTTCAAATTTGGGAGGTCCGTATTTGATTTGGAGAGCTAAATTGGCCTCCACCCCTGGGGGATTTGACCTCAATTTTCTAGGAAATTTGCACTTTTTCTCCTTATCCAAAAACCAAGTTCCATAAGCTTAAAATAATATAAAAAGTGTTCATAGGTCATATTGGTATTTTCTAATACTCATCATACCATTGCATTCCAAATTCGAGACCATTTGGAGCTAGTTGGAATCCCCTACAGTCTTGACTATTAAAGCTCAAAAATTGCCCAAATTGCACTTTTATCCAAATTCCAAGTAGGGACATTACAGTGATATCAGAGCATGTTCCTTTTTCTTTTTATAATCAATTAAAGAGAATAAATTTCAACCATGTCTTTGTTTGATGATGAAGAAGAGTCCTTTTTCTTCCTAGGTGGACGAGGGATGCGAATGGTATGAGGAAGAGGTTCCATCATACAATACTTAATGTTACTTCACATTTAAGGATGATGGAAATGATGGGAGAAAATATATGAAGAATATCCACCCATTTTCAATTCAACATATGACTAAATGTAAAGTGGGAAGAATCCAAAAGAACCTCTTGAGTATTTCCTAGACTATTAATATGCACTGAATGATGAATGCTTGAAGACCATATATTTTTTATCGCACTGTAGTGTTGCAATAGGATGTTTTTTCTGGACTCCCAGGGAGATGTCTAGTAAAGAAAATATTGCAAAAATGGTGAATAAAGTGTGAAAGAAGGTGGGGACTATACGTTTTCCACCAAAATCTAATATTGATGAGGAGGGTATGGATGTACAACCTCAACCTTCCACAATTAGAGAGAGGAGCCATGAGCCTCCCAGTTCTTAAAGTGGACAATCAGAAGAATATTTCCATGAAGAGGTTCAAAATTCACCCCAAGGTGACTCTAAAAGAAGTAATCACACAATACTTACATATGGGGGTTGTGCAAATCAAAGAGCATCTACTGATGGGTGATTGAACTATGAAGGAGTACCTACTGATGGGTGCTCACAACTCTATGTTGGTGACCTATAGATCAATTTTGAAATTTTGATACAAGACAAAGTTATCATAATCATGAATATGAATAAATTGTAGCAGATAAATAATAACTAAGATCAACTTCCCCATCACCACTCGAGCTTCAAAAATTTGATCAAATCAAGAAGAAAGAAGAAGAGGAGGTTCACTCTCATGAACCATCCTTCATTGGAGGGTCTTTGAAGATGAGTTAAAGGAATATATATGAGGCCCTTAACATGCTCCATGCCACTTAATCAATGGTTTCAAATTATTTTTGGATAGTTTCTTCATTGGAGGATCCATCCTTCCTTGAAGACATGGAGAAGATTCAAAGAGCTATGTGCAACATTGAAGGTAATTTCATGTCTTTGCTTCTTGATAGAAGCAATTTGGTTAATATTAATGAATGGTTACATGAAGCATACTTGAAGAATAATGAGGATATTCATAATCTCAAAATTCAAGATGAGCAACTTCTTAAGAGGTTGCAAGATACTTGTTCTGCCTCCTAGGTTTCAGATTGTCAAATGGTAGATTGCTTAGAGGATTCTCATGACATGATGGATCGCGAGAAACAGGAAAATTGCATGTGCTTGATGTGTTTGAATATGAGGCTGATGAGAGCCAATAAATTGTTGTGGTGGAATAGGAACTTGAATTGCCTCTTGATAATGGTTACACACTTTTTGAAGAAGTGTCTGGTTCCACTACCTTGGAACCAACCTACGAGGAAAGTTTTTCACTTTTGAGGGAGGTGCATGATCCTACCCCTATCGAACCTTCATATGATGAAAATTTTGCACTTTTTAATCATTTGGGTGAGTTGGTTCATTCTCCTACATCCTATAGTTCTAGATTTACATTTTTATGATGTTGTTATGTACTTTGATGATCTATATTTTGTACTCATGATGTTTGTAAAGATGCAATACAAGCAATGGGATCCTGGTATTCCTTGGTTTCAATTTTGGGGGCAACAAGCAGTATGGGAGATTGAGTCACCACTTGAGAAGGTGATTGTAATCAGAGTAGTGAAACAACAAGCATGGTGGTTCCTCTTTGAAACTTTCTTGGAATCTTGAAAACTCAAAGTTTGGCAACTTAGTTGCAACTTCAAAGAATTATACCATGAGAAAAAAAGGGTTGAAAATTTAGAAAAGGTTTCCAAATATGAAGGAGGTAAATATTATTTGTGTGAATTTTGTTTGGATGTATTTTATTAATCCTTTTTCTATTAGTAGTGATGTCATAGGATATATCAATATTCAAAGCTCCACATATCTTTACTTTTGGAAACACACAATTGTAGTACATGAGTGTCACTACTCAAATTGCAGCTAAGGTTTGAAGCAAAGTTTTGGAAGGTAAGAAGGTTATTCAAAATCCTTGTTTGAAATTTCTTAAGGACATGAAATATTGGGTGGGTAGGAATATCATGTCCCTGATTAAATAATTTTCAAATAAACAATTAAGTTGGCCTATCCAATTCCTAAGGGTTATGTGGAAAAATCAAACTATTGATATTTAACTCCAAGGCCTATAGTTTCACATGTAAATTAAAAATCATATTTGCAGAAGGTGGAAAATGGTTCAATAAATGACAGAATAAAGATTAAATGTTCCAAAATGAAGTGGAAATGGATCTTAGTTGGCCACTGGGGAACATAAGTAGATGTGTGGGGTCCACATGAGGGATTGTTCCTCATTTACACATGGCATCATCCTCAAATTTAAATTTGGAGGAAGGAGTTACTTCCAAGGTGGTGGATGAAGATTCATAGGATAAATTTAGGCAAAAAATTCTATGACAACTATTGCAATCATTATGACATATATGACAACTCTATGACACCTTATGACACTTATGACAAATTTTCTTACAACTATGACATATTCTATGACATCTATGGCATGTAATAGATAAAAATAGACCCAAGAGGGCGCATGAGATGTGTGTGGGGCCCAAGTAAGCTTCATGAAGCGTTCCAAGTCTAATTTATTGAAGGGAGAGCAAACAAAGTCAAGACAAGTGTCACTTGGGTTAATGTAATGACCTAGATTAACAATAATTCAAGTTAATGAAGCAATGGGAAGGTAATTTGAGTTTATTGGAGGGAAATGAGACTAAGAAGGTTATTAAAAGAGGAGTTGAAATGGGGTATATTTCTATCATTTTTTAATTTTCCTTTGTCATTTTGGAGAGCTTTTTCTTGTCCATTGCACGATGGGTGTTTACTCTCCCTACTTAAACCAATTTTGATGGAGTTGGATTCCTTTCCAAGTTGGTTGATGAAGAGGCCATTAATAAATATAAGTGGAGATTATTTATGGTGTTTAGTTGTAGGTTGAAGGACCATACAACTTTTATTTTCATCTATCTACCTCTTCTCTCATTCCTTCTTCTCCATTCCCCCACACTCTCATGTTGATGACGCACTTGTTGGAGTGGTGCTTGCTCTTTGCTGAGTCCATTTGATTCCCAAGATTTGGTATATGATGTATGGCTCTGTACTTTTATGTACATATGCTCTGTATCTAGAAATACAAGAAACTCATGTGTGAAAATATTGCATCCTCATGCCATTGAATCACTATTTTTCATGACTTTGGATTCAATCTTGAAGGAGTTTTATATCAGATTTGTATGAGGGATTTTATCTGAGTTTGATGATTTTGTGATAGCCATTTGTATCATGTATATTAACACTATATGTCATGTTACTCTATGAAGAATCTATTCTATGTTTCATGTGTCAAATTTGAGCTATGGCATCTAGTGGAGAAACTGCAGTGAGAGAGTTTGATGTCGACGTTTTGAGCCAAGCATGGCTCATCTTCAGGACATAGCGATGCCTGGGGAGATTGTTCACTTTCATTGGTGCATTAATACAAAAACATCCCACTTGAGAGGTGCCGACTAGGTTTGGTTTGGCTTGTTAATTAGGGTTTAATTAATTATTTATTATTTTAATTTTATTTTGACCATCAAGTTTTAGTTATAACCTAAAATAATTCTAAATGTTTAATTAATACTATTAATGATTATAGGGGCTGAAATAGTAGTTAATTAATATTTTTTATTAATGTTAATTTAAAGAAATAGTTAACTAATTTTAGTTTATTAGGTTTAAAGTTTTAGTTTATTTTAATTGATGATCAATAATATAATAAATACATTTTTGTTGAAATCTAAAGGTATGTTTAGGTATTATAAATTTTGGTTTTTTGTTTGTTTTTTATTAATTAATATTTTTAATTAATTAATACTTTAAATGTAACTTTATTTTAAATTTTAAATTTATTTTAAATTATGACAATAATTAGGATTTAGTTTTAATTTTATCCTAATTATCAACTAACATTGTATTCTTAATTCAATTAATTAATTTTATCTCAGTTAAGTTTTGTTTTCCTTTTAATTTTTAGATTTAATTTTAATTTTAATTTTTAAGTTTAACTTTTGATTTTTTGTTTATTTAGGTTATTTTGTTTAGTTTGGTTAGGTTCGGCAACCAGGATCGGCTAATGGAAAGGCCATCGTCTCTGTTTAGGCAATTAGGGTTTTTTACTATCTCGATTGCTTCTCTGATTCTTCTCCTAGACCAATTATCAACTTGCGCTAACACCTGGATGTCCTCGATTTTAATTAGGTGTTTCGTGTTATGGGAGTGTTCCGCTAAGGTTGACTTATGGGTTCTATTGAGATGGATGTCAGCACAGTGTTATTTAACCCTAGTTTGGATGGACTTTCCTGTTTTTCCTATGTAGGTTTTCCCACATTCACAAGGAATGAGGTAAACCCCCTTTTTAAGACCCGGGTCAATAGGATCCTTCACTGATCTAAGGGGCTTTCTGATGTTGTTTGGTGGTGAGAACACAGCATCAATGTTCTTCTTTTTTAGGTGTTTGGCTATTTTTTCTGTGGTCCCTTGGATGTAAGGGAGAAATTCCTTGTGATCCCCCACTTTCCTCTCTTTGGATGCAACCTTAGGTCTATTACTCTGGTTTTTTATTGTTCTCTCGAGGACTTTGTTGATTTGAGCTCTAGGTTATAACCATTGCTAAGGAAGACATGCAGGTGTTAGCGCAAGTTGATAATTGGTTAAGGAGAAGAATCAAAGAAGCAATCGAGATAGTAAAAAACCCTAATTGCCTAAACAGAGACGATGGCCTTTCCATTAGCCAATCCTGGTTGCCGAACCTAACCAAACTAAATAAAATAGCCTAACTAAACAAAAAATCAAAGGTTAAACTTAAAAATAAAAACAAAAAATTAAATCTAAAAATTAAAAGTAAAACAAAACTTAACTAAGATAAAATTAATTAATTGAATTAAGAATACAATGTTAATTGATAATTAAGATACAATTAAAACTAAATCATAATTATTGTCATAATTTAAAATAAATTAAAAATTAAAAATAAAGTTACATTTAAAGTATTAATTAATAAAAAACAAGCAAAAAACAAAAATTTATAATACCTAAACATACCTTTACATTTCAACAAAAATGTATTTATTATATTATTGATCATCAATTAAAATAAACTAAAACTTTAAACCTAATAAACTAAAATTAGTTAACTATTTCATTAAACTAACGTTAATAAAAAATATTAATTAATTACCATTTTAGCCCTTATAATCATTAATTGTATTAACTAAACATTTATAATTATTTTAGGTTATAACTAAAACTTGATGGTTAAAATAAAATTAAAATAATAAATAAATAATTAAACTCTAATTAACAAGCCAAACCAAACCTAGTCGGCACCTCTCAAGTGGGATGTTTCTGTATTAATGCACCAATGAAAGTGAACAATCTCCCCAGGCATCGCTATGTCCTGAAGATGAGCCACGCTTGGCTCGAAACATCGACATCAAACTCTCTCACCACATTTTCTCCACTAGATGCCATGAATCTTTACTATGGAATCTCAACAAACCTTAAATTTGAGCTAGTAATGCAATTCCCCCTTAAGCAATTTCCGTGAAAGTTACCATAAAAATGTTGCACATCATAATCAATTTTTAGATCTCAATAACCATTATTAATGATATCCATTGATGTCTGATATTCATCCCCATACTCTATTCTCAAAGTTGGGAGGTTCGTACTTTATTTGGAGAGCCAAATTGGGCTCAACCCATGGGGGGATTTGACCTCAATTTCCTAGAAATTTTGCACTTTTTATCCTTATCCCCAAAACAAGTTGTATAATATTAAAGTCATATCTAAATTCATACCCTTTCATTCCAAATTTGAGACCATTTGGAGTCAGTTGGAACCCCCTATAGTATTGACTAGTAAAGCTAAAAAATTTCCCAAATTGCACTTTTCTACAAAATTACAAATAGGAGCATTACACCTTTTCTTTGCAAGTGAAGAGGGCCATCCCTCTAATCCCAATAATTTGGTCTCCATTCGGTTGGTTAAGCCATTTTACCAGTAGTTCGGCTCTCAACATCTTTGGCACGTTGACAATACATTTACATCTTCGACAGACGCTTCGACCACACCTTTTAATAAACTTCCTTCCGCACGGTCTATATATAAAGAATAAGCACACATTTCATCTCAATGTTATCCCACTAAAATGCTTCAATGAGTGTTTTTGTCATGTTGCAGCATGACTGCAAATTTTATTTCCGCATTAATTGTCTTTTATTTGTTCACTCAACAATCTGCAACCCAATAGCTTCTCACTAATGAACTAGGAATTAATTAGCATGCAATGGTTACTTGTTCCTATATTAATTATCCCACCTAGACTAATATTAGGAAGTAAATGGGTCATCCCTCAAAATCTACTTAGGTAACCAACCTTGAGGCTCCCCAAGTACCTTATTCTTGTCACTAGTATTCAGGAAATTTTATGGTTCTTTTCTTTAAATTTAACATCTTTAGTTCAAAGTAGTATAGAATCCACTTTTTTCACATAGGAAAGGACCTAAAGACCCTCCCATTTCCCAAGTATTCTCTTCATGATTTATGTGAATAAAAAAATGGAGTGAAGGGTGCAATACCTCCATTACACACTTATCATTTATTTTTGTAAGCATCTTTAGTTTGTTTAGAGGTCAAGTTACAATTTAAAATATTTTGTTTTGAGAACTATAATTAATTTCAACAATACCATTTGATTTCATCACATGTGTTTTACCACTTGCACACATTAAGAGATGTAAATACTCTTTCTTCCCGAGTATTCTCTTCACAATTTCAGTGAATCGAAAAGGAAGGGAATTGTGAAATACCTCCCTCGCACTCATTTAATTCAGAAAAAAACCTTAACAAGCAACCATTATAAATGATAACCAACTAAAATCATCTACAGGAGGTCACAAAATGATATTTTAGTTTTGTATGATTGATTGGGCTAGACATCCAAACAATGCCCACCAATCTAGTTTAATTAGGCATATTTTTGAAACCTAGCATTGTTGTGTTTTAGGGCGCTTTTAAAATATTTCTATAAGCAAGTGTTCAAAGAGATTTTGTATCATAAGTGTACCGATACCAAGTATGTAAAATCTAAGGTATAGATTCTCTGATCTCCCCTACAAGGAACTCACCTTGTTGTTAGGGAGACGACAATATACCGCCCAAGCACAAAAACTAATCCATAGTTCACATAAGGTAACCTTGGTGGCTAAGATTTAGGGAACCACCAAGGACACCAAGGAACACTTAGGAGTGCAAATGATTCCTAAAGCCAAATATTTTCATTGGGAGGTGTTTTGAAGTCTTCTTGATTACAACATTAGCCCCATCACCAGTAGAATTGGATCTTTGTTACGTCCACTAGTCTATTTTTGTGTGGATTCCACTATCACCATCAATTGTGATTTTGGGATGCCCAATTACATTGAGAGGAAGGATGTTATGTATTTTAGGGAATTTATATTTTTTGTTATTTTCTAAATACAATCTCGTTAAATTCAAAATTCAAAAAGAAACTACATGTGGAGACCTTTCCACTAAGCCATATTTTTCACATATCACTCAGTTATTGCACCATTTTGCATCTGTTGTGGTTGGAATATTTTTTCATTTGTCTATATTGTGTATATTCATCATCCATCACTCCCATTTAGATACTATACTTCCACCATAGAGGAACAAATCCCCCCTAAGTAAGTCTTGCAGACTGTAAAGGCTCTCCTCTCTCTTGAGGGGTGTTTTTCCTTTATCTTCCTATGACACACATGGGAGATCACTTGGTCGATGCCAGTCCTAGGACACATTGATTAGGTCCTATAGGTTAGGATACACCTTTCTTGATTCACTCTCTCCCCTTAGATATGGTGTTAGCCTTTCCCCTCCTCTTCTCATACAAGAGGCTCACCTTTGTTCAATCCCCCATGAGGAAATACCCCACCTTCTTCCCCTCCTTTAGGAAGAGGACACACTACATATTCATCTTCCCCTAGAAGAAAAATATCAATACCACATATTCCAAGGTATCTCCCTTGAGGAAAACACATTCATAATAACATAGCGTCCCCCAACCCAAACCTACCATTCATGGAAATATTGAACCTCCATGACCTAGCCAAACTAGTTAATGATCCCATAGATCATGCTGTCAATTAGCAAGACATGCTCGAAGGAAAGTAGGGAGATGATCCTGCTAACCACATTATGTCTTTCCACCTATGGTATTCCTCTAACATCATAGTGGAAGTTTCGTTACGTCTTTGTACCTTCTAAAGAACCCTAATTGGTACGTAAATTTGACAAGATCTTCTCATACCACATTTGAGACCACCACCATGCCATTTCTATCCTACTTTCAGTTTCCAATAAGGCATTATCTCATCATAAAAATTCTCAAAGAGTTTTGACAAAACACTGCAACACACATAGTGAATCATATCCATGAATGCGTCATTGCTGCACCTTGTGATAAATAGACATTCAACCTCCTTTCCTTTTGGATTGGTTTCTCTAATATCTCCATCCCATTATCGCAAAGGATGTGACTACCTCAATTCCATGAAATGAGGAAGAAGCAATTATTAAATACCAACAATTTGACCTCATATATGCCCAATCAAGGTATTTGTATACTGTACTACCATATTCCCTTGAACATCAATCACTAGATCCTCTTGTTGGAGGGATGTCACATTCCACAGATGGGATTGTAGGGTCTATTTCCTCTCATGGTAAAGATCCCCAACAAAAACCTCTTGCACCATCACCCGTGACAATACAATACCACTTATCCCCATTGTGTCGGCTCCCACTACAACTATACCAACCCCCCATTTGGACAGCCCTAGTATGGACCATACAACCCTGTTTATCTAGGCACAAGCCAAGTACAATTGGTTCCTCAATCAAAATTGGAACCACCTGTGCCTACATCCACATCATATGTGACACAAACGATCTATATCCCACCCCCTGTGTTGATTTTTGTTCCTAGGAAAGTGTTCCCCTAGTGAGTTTTTTCCTAAGTGACTTAAAAGGGGAAAATAACTTACCCTTGCAATTAATGACTTGAGATGAGTTTTAATTTTCACTTTAGATATTAAAGTTGCTTTTTTATAAATTTAAGTGAGGTGAGTGAAATTAATTTTGGAGAGAATTAATTGTGCATTTATTATAATCCATCCATCTAATCCATTGTGGGACCTTGGCTTAGATGACCATTCAACTTCCTCATTTAGACACCAAAAAGGTGAGGGAAGGCATGAGGGAGTTTTTTTTCTTCCATCCATGAGTTTTGGAGAGCAAAGAAAGAGGAGAAATTGCAAACTGAGAGAGAGAGAAGCAGTGGGCAGGATTCCCAAGGACGTACAACATCATAAATACATTTTCATACAACACGCATCCTGATGCATATTTTTGGGCACATTTTTCAAAGTCCGTACACTAGCATTAATTGTTGTTCCATACAATAGTGAGATAAAATTTGAGGAAAGGCTTAGCACGAATTTTGAGGCAACCCATACAATTTTCTGGGCGTGAAATTCAAGGTAGTCCGTGCAGCAGGTGGGAACATAAGTTGAGGTCCATATAGTCTGTATAGTACAACAGGTGGGCACAAAAACTGAGACAGTTCGTACAATCATTTTGGCATGCTTTTCGAGGGAGCTAGTTGGAAAAAAAATCGACTGTGAAATTTTTGAATTTACTCAACTTGATAAGCACTGTGGTGGAGATAAGTTTATCTCTATTTTTTGCTGTACATTAAGTTTATAAAGAAATAATTTCTCTCTCTCTCTCAAGAACATGTTTTACCCAGAGTTTGGGGTTTTTCCTGGGTCATTTGACCAAAAATTCTGAGTCTGATTTTTTTATGTGTGACTGTGTTTTTATTAATGCTCATTAGAAGATGTAAAAACTCTTCATATGTTTTAGTCATATTTGGTTATGAGTAAATGACTTAATTTGCAGCTGAAAGTAAAATGGGTTGGGCATTAAACAATGTTGAAAATGGTGGTTTGAAACCGAGTAGGGGAATGAGAAAATTTTTACATGGTATCATAGCTGAGTTAGTGAAAGAGCATAATTAATACAGTGAAAACTTCAGATTTTTAATGAATTCTTTTTTCAGTGGGGAAACACCTTGTTGGGATGTGAATTTAGAAGTGAAATGGAAACATGACTTAGGTTGGAAGATAGGCTATATGGGGCTGGGAATTTTGTTCCATGGAAATCTAGATTGGTGCTTATATTGGAGGAAAATAAAATTTGGGATGAAGTGGTTCATAATACACAAGATAAACCCATCACATACCTTGCTTCCACCGATACACAAGCACTTTCATCCTTCAAACAAGAAGGACATAAAATCTAGAAGATTATTCTAGATGCAGTTAAAGATCATGTTATCCCACACATCTCTAGTAAAACCCGTGCATATAAGAAGTGGGATGCTTTGAAAAGCTTGTTTCAAAGCTCAAATGAGAACATAAAAATGGTGTTGTGAGAAAAATTGAAAAGTATCTATATGGCTAAGGCTGAGGGAGTGACTTCCTACCTTACTAGGATATCTCAGGTGAGAGACAAGCTTGCAACATTGGGGGAGGTTGTGTCTGGATCTGAGCTAGTGCAAACAGATATGAATGCGGTTGCAAAGCCTTGGGATGTTTTTGTGGAGTCTATAGTAGCTAGGGAGAACTTACCTTCTTGGGACATACTTTGGGATGACTTTGTTCAATATGAGACCCAGAGAGTACTTGTGCAGGGGAGATCTTCTACTAGCAGGGAGGATGAGGAGAATGTGGCTTTAACTGCCAAGGGAAATAAGAAGTTCAAGAAGGGTGTGGCTAAGCAACAGGGTGGAAAAAACAAGGACTTAAGCACTATAAATTGATTTTGTTGTCAGAATATTGGGGACTATACTGGACAATGGCCATAGAAGAAGAAGAAGGAGAAGTAGTAGACAACAACTTCAACAAAGGTTAATGATTTTACAACTAGAATTGAGAGCAAATTTTCTCTCTGTGCTGGGTATGTTGAGAGAGAGAGAGAACATCCATCATCACCAGTACAGACATTGAGATTGAGAGGTGGAATTCTTTGTTGACTGGCCATTCTTTCAATGCATCCACCACCAACACTTGGTATATTGACAGTGGAGCTTCGAGCCACGTGACAGGTTCTCTAGAGATGTTCTCTAAGCTTTCAAAGGAAGATATAGATGTGGAGGTAGTGTTGGGGGATCGCACATTTGTCAAATCTATTGGGTGTAGGACCATTACATTTCAAAGAGATTCCATGATTCCTATGACTTTGAGGGACGTGTTGTTTGTACCTGGGCTGAAAAATAATTTGATATCAGTTTCCATGATTGAGGACATATGCCTTCGGTTGTCTTTCCTGGATGGACATGTGCATTTATTTCAAAATAGTGTAAGACCATGTGCCTATTAGACCATTATAATTAGATGTGGGAAATTGTACAAACTCTTATTTCATCCCCAACATGCTTTGAAACATAACAACAACAACGAGATTTGTGAGCTGTGGCATAGGAGGATCACTCATCTGCATTGTCTATATTTGAGGATGTTGAGGGACATGGTTAAAGGATTTCCTGAGTTCAGCACTGAGCACAATGATGTATGCAGAGGCTGTTATTTGGGAAAGTAAACCAATAATTCTTTTTCGAGCAGTGATAGTAGGTCAACATGAGTAGTTGATTTGATACATTCTAATTTGTGTTCCTATGTCATCTATTTCTTTGAGAGGTTTTGAGTATTATGTGACATTCATTGATGGTCATTCTAGGAAGACTTGGATCTACTTCCCAAGGAGTAATAAATATGAGGAGGTCTTGTAGAGGTTCCAAGAGTTCAAAGCTCTTGTAGAGAACTAGACTGGGAGGATGATTCAGGAACTCATATCAGATAACATGGGTGAGTATACCTCCAAGGAGTTCGATGAGTATTGCACACATGAGGGCATATAGAGATAGTTAACAATACCATACACTCTTGAGCAAAATGTTGTGGCAGAAAGGAAGAACCGATCTATTGTTGGTGCAATGAGAGCCATGTTACATGATCAGTCACTTCCTTTATTTATTTGGGTCGAGGCATGTAGTACAATTTTTTAATTTAAGAACATGAGTCTCCATCATGCCATGGAGAGCAAGACTCTTGAGCATATGTTCATAGGAAAGAAGACTAAGGTGAGTCATTTTTGCATATTTGGTTGCTTGAATTTTTCACATGTCCCTTATGAGAAGAGGATAAATATTGATCCCACAACAAAGAGAGGCATATTTGTGGGGTATGATGAGACTTTGAAGGCCTTCTGCATTTAACTTCCAGCCACGAGGAAGGTTGTTGTGAGGTGGTAAGTAATATTTGAGGAGGAGTGAGACTTTAGGAAGTATAGTGAGTTAGTGCATGAGGAGCAGCAGGTTCCCCCACCTCAGGAAGCTTCATAGGTACCTTTAGTACATAGTACATGCTCACAAGTTTCCAGGGTTATTGGGCCATAGGTTACAGACACATGATCATCAGGTTCAGTGGTTCAGCTAACAAGTACTTTGGGGACAAGTTTCGATTCTCAGGTCATAGGTTCACCATATATAGCTACTAGATCACATATTTCACCACTTGTTGGTTCACCAGCTCTTGGTACACATGTTTTTGGGCCTTCTTCTTATGGGAGTTATTCATACGATGACATAATAGTTTGGGAGAAACCTTGAGGGAAGAAGAAGCCTAAATGGATTCATGAGACATTGAAAAAAGCTAAGGATTTTGGAGCTCCCAAGGAATCAGTGAGGATTATAGTGATTCCAGATAGGTTGGGTATGGCCTTGGTTGTTAGTCTTCATGATTCAAAGACATCCACTTTTGAGGAGGCCTCTTAGCATCATGTTTGGATAGATGCCATAATGGAAGAGTAGCATTCCATCATGAAGAATGATGTTTGGGAGATTGTTCAGAGACCTGAGGGAAAGTTAGTGGTGACTTCTTGATTGCTTTACAAGGTGAAGCATAATGTAGATGACAGTGTGGAGAAATACAAAGCTCAATTTGTGGTGCAGGGGTTTTCACAGGTAGAGGGAGTTGATTATGAGGAGACATTGTACCGGTTGCTTGTTATACTTCTATGAGATCATTAATTTCCATTGTTGCGGAAATTGGTTGGAAGATCCATCAGATAGATGTGAAGACTACATTTCTCAATGGAATCATACATGAGGAGGTTTATGTGGAGCAATGAAAGGGATTTGAGATTCATGGGAGAGAGGCTCATGTTTGTAGGCTGAAGAAATCCCTGTTTGGGATGACGCAAGATCCTCGAGCTTGGTATTCCAGGATAGACTCTTACTTACTGTCAATGGGTTTTCATAAGAGTGATATTAATTTGAATAAATAATTCATCATGGTTGGAGATGATAAATTCATTATTATGTTATATGTGGATGGTTTTTTTAGCACAGGTGAGGAGAGACCTATTTCATTTTGTAAGAGAAACCTCGCTTCAGAGTATGAGGTGACTGGAATTGGGTTCATGCATTATTTTTTGGCATAGGAGGTTTGGGAGGATCTTGGTCATATTTTCCTCGGGTAGGGAAAGTATACAATACATATTTTGAGGATATTTAAGATGGAGGATTGCAGGATGATGTATACACCTATGGTCACCAACTGGAAGAAGATTCATGCTTCTAAGGGAGAGTTGGTGGATCCTACCTTATATCATCAAATCATAGGGCCATTGATGTATATGGTCAACTCTAGGACAAATTTTTGTTTTGTGGTGAACACCTTCATTCAATTCATGGTGGAGCCTAGGAGAGTGCATTGGGTTGTCATGAAACATGTGTTGAGATACCTTGCAGGTACAATGGGTTATGGTTTGGATTATAGGAGATTAGATGGATTTAGTTTGATTTTATTCACAGATTTAGATTGGTCAGGCAGTGTGGTGGACTAGAAGAGCACTTCCAGATGTTATTTCAGTTTGGGATCGACATTAGTGTCGTGTTTCAGTCAAAAGTAAAATTCTGTTGCTTTGAGTTATGCAGAGACTGAGTACATGAAAACCAGTAATGCTAGTTGTGAGGCACTATTCACAAGTTTTTGGTGGATTTATTTGATCAGGAGCTAAGGTCTATGGTGATTTATTGTGACAATCAAAGTTGCATAAATCTCTTTGAGGATCTTGTATTTCATGACAGGTCAAAGCTTATTGAGATCATGTACCACTTCATTAGTGATTATGTTCAGAGAGGAGATGTGGAGTTGTAGTACATAACCAATGATGTGAAAGTTGCAGATATCCTGACGAAGTCTCTTGGAAGAGGCAAGTTCATTCATTTTAGAGACAAGTTGGGTGTAGTGCAGGACACCTTCCTCCGTAAGAGGGAGTGTTGATTTTTGTACCTAGGAAAGTGCCCCCCTAGTGAGTTTTTTCCTAAGCCACTTAAAAGGGGAAAATAACTTGACCCTTGCAATTAATGACTTGAGATGAGTTTTAATTTTCACTTTAGAGATTAAGGTGACATTTTAATAAATTTAAGTGAAGTGAGTGAAATTAATTTTGGAGAGAATTAATTGTGCATTTAATATCATCCATCCATCTAATTCATTTTGGGACTTTGGATTAGATGACCATTCAACTTCCTCATTTAGACACCAAAAATTTAAGGGAAGGAATGAGAGAATTTTTTTTTTTCATCCACGAGTTTTGGAGAGAAGAGAAAGAGGAGAAACTGCAGACTGAGAGAGAGCACCAGTGGGCACAATTACCAAGACCGTACAACAACATAAATACATTTCCATATAGCACACATCCCAAAGCATATTTTTGGGCACGTTTTTCAAATTCCATATAGCAACATTAATTATTGTTTTGTATAGAAGTGCCACAAAATTCGAGGCAAGGATGGGCACGAATTTCGATGCATCCTGTATAATTTTCTGGGCGTAAAATTTGAGGTAGTCTGTACAATAGGTGGGCATGGAAATCAAGGTCCATACAGTTCATACAGTAAAATAGGTGGGCACAAAAATTGAGGTATGTATAGTCCATACGGTACAACAGTGGGAACAAAAATAGAGACAGTTCGTACAATCATTTTGGCACATTTTTCGAGGCAACTGGTTGGAATAAAATTTGATTGTGAAATCTATGAATTTACTCAACTTGCTGAACACTATGGTGGAGATAAGTTTATCTCTATTTTTTTCTGTACTTTAATTTTGTAAAGAAATAAAATTATCTCTCTCTCTCAAGAATAGGTTTTCCCTGGAAGTTGGGGATTTTCCTGAGTCATTTGACCAAAAATTTCGAGTCTAATTTTTTATTTGTGACTGTGTTTTTATTACTGCTCATTAGAAGTTGTAAAAATTCTTCATGTGTTTCAATCATATTTGTTTATGAGTAAATGATTTAATTTCCAGCTGAAAGTAAATTGTGTTGGCCATTAAACAATGTTGAAAATGGTGGTTTGAAACCGGGTTTGGGAATGATAAAAATTTTACACCCTGAGTATAACATTACTACTGATACCCATGTCCCCTCGGTGCAACACCCATGCTTCATATAGGATTCAACTTTGTCCAACCTTCTATGCAAGAACAAGCTCAACAATTTGATAAATTGAACATTGCCAATCCCCCGAATCCTCAAAATCAAGGGAATAAGAATGGAAAGAACATAGTTCCCAAGTTCCCCAATAGAATCTAAACTAGGGTACCCAAAATCACAAAGGGGAAACCCCCCCAAGAAAGGAAATAATGCCAACCTGAGGCAAGGGGCAACCGATTTCCCCAATAGAACCTAAACCAGGGTACCCAACCTACACAAGAGGGAAACCCCACCAAGCAAGGAAATAATGCTAACCTGAGGATAAACTATCCATTCTCAATATGTGGTGAGTATGGTCACTACACTCACCATTGTCATCTTATCCTCGAATTCCAACAACTAGTAGGAGCCAAGAAGAAAACACTTGCAAATCCTCCTCAAGTGCCTCCTACACCACAAACCTAACAAGTAGTTTTGCAATAACCCTTTTCCAATAAAGGAGTGGTTATCCAACATCCCGATCCTCACTTCCCAGGCAATGTATCTTACCAAAACATTTATATGAACTTGGCGTCAGTCAACCTATATACTCGCACCAAAGGGTACACCAATCCGGATACCTCACCCTCCCTTGAGGAGACCTTGGTCCATTAAGGAGGGCCTTTGCAAATTCCGTACCCTAGCATAGAGAAAATTTCAAGGATACCCAAAGCACCATTAAGGCATACCCCTCATAATTTCCACATGAAGGCTTCCCACAACAACAATATTGTTAACGACTTGTCACAATCACCAGCTGCCATGTCAACATTAGAAGTACTGTAATGAACATAAACTAAATACAATAATTAAATAATAAATAATAAACATAATTAAGATGAAAGGACATGACCTTTCATTCACAATTCCCAAGCCCTATTTAATAGGCGGGTTATCAACCATTGTAATCATCTTTCATCCTATCATTAATATATACTTTCCTTATGGCTTATCCAATATTCCAGGTGTTCTAGTGAATAATATTGTATGAGCTAATAATTATTCGCTTCAAGTGGTATCAGAGCCTCATTTGGCTGATCTGGGCCTTTGGCCTTAATTCTCAGACCTTGTCTGATTTTTGGCTTGTAGCCTTATTTTAGGGTTTCCCTAAAATATTGGACATTGTCCAAAAGAAAAAGAAAAACGTAAAAAAAAAGAAGAAAAAAGGAAAGAAAAAAAAAGGTTAAAAAAAAAGAAAAGATAAAAGTAAAAGGAAAAAAAAGAGAGAGGGTAAAAGTGAAACCACACCCGGTTTCTTAAAGTGGGTTTGAGTTTGAATATAGAAGTGCATAATAATTACTAGTAAAGAGCAAGTGAGATTTGAACTTAGGTGGGGAATATAACACTCATTCCTCCCAACCACCCAATCTACTCACATTTTACAAAATTTAAGGGAAATAAAAGATAAAAAAGTGCATAATAATTGCTACTAAAAAGCAAGTGAGTTTTGAACTTAGGTGGGGAAGGTAACACTCATTCCTCCCAACCACCCAATCTATTAGCATTTTTTGATTATTTAATTATAATATTTCAAAACCTTATTTTATTATTATTAAAACAAATAATAAAATAAATATTTTTATTATATAATAATTAATACAATAATTAATTATTATTTAAAAAAAAACTATATAATATATAGTTTAGAAAAACATTAATATAATTATTAATTAATTAATTAATAATTATTATTATAAAAGGAAAATTATAATAATTATTGTTGAAAAAAAAGGGTTATTTAACCTAATGAAGAAGACGAATTATTGTTGAATAAATAGTCAAAGGAAAACAAAATAGAAAAAAATTGAAGACCATCATCATCTAGTGTGGAAGAAATCAGAGATCATGGAATCTGGTTTACGACTACAAATAGAGAAATTAGAAGCCAAGTTAAAACGTTATCAAAGAGATAATGAAGAGTTACGGGACATAAATACGAAATCGAAAATGTTGATTAAATTACATAAGATGCAAAAAGAGCGCAAGGAACAAAAAATTTCCAACCAGAAAAATCATATAGAAAATTTGTCTGCCCAAATTGAGAAATTAAAAGACAAAAGTGAGTTCGATCAGAAACAAAAAAAATCAAGATATAAATAAAGAAATAAGTGATTACAAAGCAGAAATAATACGCTTGAACAAAATAGTTAACGACAAAGATGAAGAACTGATGCACATATGACAAAGATTAACAGATCAAGAATTAGTGGTCGACCAATATCGACAACAGATAAATTTCTTGAACAACAAAATAGTGACTCTAAAACAAAACACAAACTCGAGATTGCAAAGAGTAATAAAACAATATCCCACAATTCTGAAGAAATTTTCAGATTAAGAAATCATAACAAAACACTGATTACAAAAATAAAAAAAATTGAAAAACAATAGCAAGAGAGAACACTCCGGTGAATACCTCTAAGGAAAAATAATGGAAAAGCAAGAATAAAACCAGTGTCTAAATAATCATAATCATGAACTACAAAATCAGATCAAGGAGTTAGAAATTGAAAAAAAATCGTAAGATGAAAGAATCGAAAAGATTCAGAATCATAAACAATATATTGGAGAACCAAGAAGCACAATCCAGGAAAATGCATCCAAATATCAAATCGAGGAAGTAAAGACAGTCCTCACCGCAGTCCAAAAGAAAAAAGAACAAACAACACCTACACCTTACAGACATCCTAATTATAATCGTCATTTTGACCAACGACAGGGTCAAAGTGAATATTCACAGAAGACTTATGTGGACATGCAAAAATATCGACATACTAAGCAACAATTGAGATGAATTGTCCCACAAAAATATCTCAGAGCTCTGATAAAAATAGATCCGGGATGGACCACAACAGATACGATGCGACAATTCTCCTGGGGAATCCGTAGTTCGTATCGGCTCATCTCCTCAAGTGTCGCAAATACAAAAGGGAAAGAATTCCAAGACGGCAGATTAAAATAAATCAGACATTAATATCAAATACATCTTTGAGGACAAAGATTCCCTTAAGGGGAAGGCAATGTAACGAACATAAAATAAATACAATAATTAAATAATTAATAATAAACATAATTAATATGAAATGACATGACCTTTCATTCACAATTCCCAAGCCCTATTTAATAGGTGGGTTATCAACCATTGTAATCATCTATCATCCTATCATTAATATATACTTGCCTTATGGATTATCCAATATTCTAGGTGTTCTGGTGAATAATATTGTATGAGCTAATAATTATTTTCTTCAAGTACTTCAATCTTTCCCTTCACAATGAAAGGCACTCTTGATTGTACTTAGCATCGTCGACTGTTTTGATGCAAACCTTATGAATTTTAACCTCAACAAAGGTGAACCATGAATACCATCATTAGTTTCTTTCCAAGTTCCAATGATGGTCAAGAACATCATCATCCATCAGTGTATCATCAATGAAGGTGCATCCACATGGGTTATGTCTTCCAATCTTCGGAAGAGATTTGGCACCCCCAAGCTAGTTCCATCCTCTATTGCTCTCCATGTATATGATGGCATACCATCCCAACCATGATAATTGTACCAAAATGTCCCCATTTAGCTAGGGGAAAATGCTAATGATAGATGTTGAAGTCATCTACGCCCAACTTGACTACACCATCCTCAGTGGGTTGTAGTTACATGTATGCAATGAAGGCAGTCACCTCCTTAGTGTTTCGTACCATCATGTTCCCATTCAATTGGAAATTCACCACCCTTGACCAACTTAGATACTACAAGCCCCATAGATCTTCCAATACTGAAAACATCTTACCCATAATAAGCGAGGAAAATCCAACACCCTATGTTTAAATTGGCCCAGGTGTATACAAGGATTCCGAACTTCTAGGGGCATATTCAGGACCCCAACCTGAAATTTCCACCATAATAGAGGGTCTCATATGTACCCTTTCCACCATAGAAAAATAATATTCCACCTGTTTGTGCTAGAAATTGTTCCGAGACTACCAGAAGAACAAGCTAACACAATCTTAAAAATAAATAAAATGAAATTGGTTTTTAATGGTTTTGGTTTGAAAGTTTTTCAACAAGAAAGAATATCATCAACAAGCTAGTACAAATACTAAATTATGAAATGATTTGAAAGACTGAGCTGTAAACACATAAGATGTAAACCAGAAACAATATAAACATAACAAATATTTCACCCATAAAACATAATCACTTGCATGAATAAACACATTAAACAAGAACTGAAATTTTATGTTAAGCGATCAAACAGATCAGAGATAAAACCAACAATAAATATAATAATGGCTTATAAGTATGTATATTCAGTATTAGTCTTCAAACTTACATAAGAGTAATTAGTCTTAGCTTGAGATACATCAGCTATAAAGCCTTTCCTTGAGCAAAATTAGAACCCTACTTCTATTTCATTTCCTACTTTTATCCTTTTCCAACCAAAATGGTTACATAACTGTCAAAACTAATTTTTTAGGTCTGAGTTCGAAAAAGTTACAAAAGTAGTTGTATTTTCAAATATAATAAACTATTAACTATCACAAACTAAACTACTTGACACCCGGTCGCTAGAAGCATTTATAGATTCTTGTCTCCCTCTGCCAAGAAAGCAATTCCTTCTAAATCACGTGACTTTTTTATGCTTCGCTACTGCTCTGTCTCTAAACTTTTAATCATCTTTAATAACACCTCATTCTGTTGGGTCAGACTTTGAACTTTTTGGTTTAATTCTTCAACCTGGCTTGAACCTGTCTTTTTCTCTTCAAGGTCTCTTTTGAGACAACTATCAATTCTTGATAGTGTATATTGATATCATTAAGGTGCTCTCTCAGTCTTATATTAGTCATTACTAATCCATCATTAGTCTCACTAAGAAAACCAATCTGATATTTGTATTGCTTCACAAATTTCTTAAGGTTTTCAGTTTCTGAATCTATGTACATTCCTCCCTGTAAAGTAGAAGTTTTATCTGGCAGCCATGGGATATCTATTTTCTTAAAAATTAGTTCATCTTCTTCCCTATCTTTAACTACTTTTTGTGCAACAGGAACTTCGGAAGGCATACCTTGTTCAATGCTGAAAGTTATTGGCTCTTCTGAAATTTTATCTTTTCCTGGAGATGACTTTAATAACACTGAATGTTCTTCCTTAATATAAACTTGTTGAGAGTTTAACTCTTCTTCACTTCCCATGTATTCTTCATTTGAAGAATCCTCGATCATCGTAACCTTTTCATTCCTTAGTTCAGGGTTTAAGATCTTTTTCATATTCATTCTAAGTTTATTATTAACCCTATTTTTTGGCCTCCATTTTACTTCTTTCACCTGTACAAGAGACTCCTTCTGTAACTTTACATTTGAAACTTCCAAACTGTCATCCTTGGATTCAACTATAACTAGAAATTTTGTTGTGCTTTCTTCCACACATACAGAACTTTGTTTTTTCTCAAATGAACTCATCTCTTCTTCATGATTTGAAACTTGTTCTTGATTACCATTAGTTGTTTCTCTTACATATTCATACCTAGGTTCTTCAAATCCCCGACTTAAACAATTCTCTTAAACATTATCCTGCACCAACTCATTGATTAACTCTTTCTTGAATTTTTTGAAAAAACTAAACTGCTTGTTCATCGGGTTTTTCGTTACTTGATCTTTTTGTGCATTTGGGAAACCTGACTAGAATAGGAAATGGTCCCAACTTCTACTCTTTTGCAATAATGTGGAAATAATTAACTTTATTAATCCATGATGAAAAACAGATTGGTGAGTATGATCTACATGCCCTTTAATTCTGTTAGGCATTTTTTGAATACTTTTCAAGAAGAAGAAAGGTAAGCTCATCTTCAACTGCTGGTTTAGATGTTGCAAAAATATAATATGGTATTTTAAAACCAAAGAAAACCTCCCTTCACATGTAATGTAGCTCTGCAAAATTCCAATGACGTCCTTCCATTCAGGCTTGAATTTATCCAATTGAACGCCTTTTCCCCAATCTAGGGCTTCGATTTCTGGTAGCATGAAATATTTTGGGTTAGAGGTAAAAGGAATTTTCTTAAACCACATCTCTCCTTCTTTTGATATACCTATAGCTTCTGCTATCAACTCCTTTGTCAATTCAATTTTAAGACTATCAAATGTAACCGTATCCTTGCTGAAACCCTGGGCAAATGTTGTACAAGATTACACACCTAATAACCTAAGGTCTAGGGTTACCAACATACTCAATTAACTTGCAGACAATTGACTTCTAGAGTGCAGTAAAGGAAATAGGAGGATGAGAAAGACTTACTCGATTACCGAAGGTCGATCCTTGCTTGTCCTTTTCCGTTCTGCTTCACCTCCAAAGTCTTCAAGGTTGCTTCTCTTTCACCTATCAAGAGTCAATATTCCAGATACTAGATGATTCATATATATATAAGCAGGTTAGATAAATCATATATAAAATGAAGAAACATAAACATTTATCAAACCAAGATACATGAAACACATATGGAAGAAGGATTCTCTTTATTATCAACAATGGAAAGAGTTCAGATTACAACCCAACACCTGAGACAAGGACTCCTCTACAACCAAAGGATTCTGAGTTCCACTGCTCCAAAGACTTTTGTATAAAATCCACCAGCATGACTTTGCTCTCCAAGTCTATCTATAACACCCTCCCCAAGGCCTGCATTTATATGGAGGAAATAAGGCAGTTTCGAAGGTTGAGGAGGTTGAGACAGTTAAGGTAATTAAGGTAACAATGCTTAACTAATCTCAAATCATCGCGTGTTTTTATTTTTAAATGTCAAGGGACATATTTGCGGGTATGGAGAAGGAAAACCCGCGAATGATCCACAAGTTGCTATAAGAGCAACCCGCGAATACATCCATCCGCGACTTGCAACAACCGACACTCGTGAATGATCCGCGACTTGCATATAGGGAGAGTTGCGAATACAACTTAACATATCAAAATGGCAAAGTAACCATCTGGATGGAGGAGGAATGTATTGTATAGTAAGCCAATCTATAGTGTTTTTTGGGCAAACCTCTATCCATAGATGTCCTTTTGTGTGCCAACATGAGGGATGTCGGCACTCGGATGGAGAGGTGCCATTCAGGTGTATAATAGATGCCCCCTAATGTGTGAGGTCAGAGGGAAACGATGGCCGAAATACATTATAATATTCATATTTGGAGAGCTCAGAAATCCAATGGAGTAGAGAGAGTAACTGAAACAAATACATAGTAATGTCATATACAAAGTTACATCTGAGGATGCTATGTTCAATTTACTGGAACACGAGCTCCTTTACAATATTTGAGTACATCATATGATACGGGTATAAAACCACGTATATTACAAAAGTGGATCGAATCCACAATATACAATAATGAGTCGTCAAAGATCTGGAACCTGTGTATAGGAATAGAACATAATCTTGCGCAACTTAGTCCATCAGTGAGGAACTAAGGTCTTCATAAAGGATCCCAAAGAACCAGTACAATCCAAGCCATGTGAATAAGGGTAAGCTGAAGTCGAACATGGAAAGGATTCAACAGTTTGTCAATCAATAGGTGATAATTGACAACTGAAGCAAAGGAATTCACCAATGATGAAAGTGAATCCTGAGGTATGAGCATCAAAACTCTAGGTCTTCATCATCAAGAAGTACTGAAATGGAACCATGCTGTGATAAGGAAGGAAACAGATCCTCCAACGGATCACAAGAGTGACTAGGAACTGGGCAAAAAAAGGGAGACACAAATAAATAACAGATATAACAATGATGGGATCAGGCTATAGATCAGACATTGGGAAGAGTCCTTGAACAATAAGCACAACACAGAGATGACCCAAGGCAGCGTATAACTTATAGATAGAACAATTAGACCTATCTGTCATGTAGGAGACATGATCAGATTCCCCAGGTATAATGGACAAGAGGAAGAGTAAGAAATTCAAAGTGATAGCTGAACACAAGTGGACACTGAAACATGGATATTGGAAAACAAAGAGTGCTATGTTCAAGGATGACATGCTGCCATTACTGAAAACAAGAGAAAACTTCTTCCTGACCTTCCCTGTTAAATTTTAACGAGTCCAGGAAAGTCAACTCGGTTCCCTCTTCATTTTTTAACGAGCTTGAAGAGATGGGAAAATAATGCTTGATAGTGTCACTGATTCGTGGATTTAACGAGCCCGAACTAGTACATGCTCGACGGTGTTTTCATAGTTTAGAGAGTCTGAAAAATCCAAAGAAGACTCCAAGGGGGGTCCTTTTTCGTACAATTTAGTCTCCTGAGGCCGAAAAAGTATAAAACGAACCAAAGAAGAACTCTCTTAACTTCTGAAGAAGAAAAGGCGCACCTTTTTCGTACTTAGTCAGGAAGGTCCGAAAAAGGTTAAATTACCACCTACCCAATGCTCCTTCAAAAGCAGCATAAATCCTGAGTTTTACGAGTGTGAAGGAAGGCAAGATCACTCAGAAAGATCCATTTGATTACGAAAAATGGGGCTTACAACAATAAACTCGATGCTTTGTTCTTTAGGGTTTAATGAGCATGACAAAGATAGAAAGTACACTCGGAATCTTTTTCATGTTTTGGTCCAGAGCACGAAAAAGAGAAAAATAAGCTCATACCGGGGGTTCCTTTTTCGTAAGTTTAGTCCCTCAGGTCCGGAAAAGAGATAAACCTATGCTTGATAATACTCTTCTCAATTCAAAAGAAAATAGAGGGATCCTTTCTCGTATTATTCCACATGGTCCGAGAAAGTGATAACCTACCACCAATGTGGATGCCCATTCACATATTCTTAACGAGCCTGAACGGACAAGTTTACTCGGCAGTCAATTCTATTTTGAGGAGTCAAACTTGGGCCTAAAGAAACTCAAAGTCTTTCTCATGAAGTTTTAACGAGTCCGGAAAATTCAACTCGTGGCATCCTTACTGTTTTTAATGACCTCTAAGGAGAGCAGAAAGAATGCTCTAAATGCGAGGAGATGAGTGTCATAGGAAGGCGAAACTAGTTCCAAGCGCAAGGAACAAAACTATGCATAATGCAAGGAAAGTGAGCAAGATAAGGACACTCGAGGAACGTCTCCTCAAGGTAAAAGGTGTCAAGTTGCAAAGGAAAAATGATACGAGGCTTAGCGATGATGAGATCAAAGATGAGGGCTTATACAACGAGCTAAAAACGTGGAAGCCAGCAGCAGGCTCATAAGCGCGAGCAGGGCACATGCAAATGCAATTACAGTTTGAACAATAAGGTGAGGCCTGGATAAATAGTTGTGAATCCAACTACAAATCCTGTCTCCAAGAAACAACAACATCAGGATCATACTCAGAAGAAAAGATCCAATGCAGGTCACTTTGGCAGAAACACATGTGACTTTGCTATCTTCTATAAAAGGTAAAGTCAAGGCAGAATCAACCGAAGAATATTCTATAGAACCAAGGCTCGAGGGTTTATAATCAATAAGATCAACCTCAGAAGGAGAGAAAAAATCAACAAGGGATATAGAGTCTGTAGGAACAAAATCAATATCACGAGAGTTGAAAAATTCATAAGAAAAATCAAACTCATCAGGATCACTGACTTGCTGTTCGGAGGAAGAGTCAAAAGACTCAACACGACTAACATAAGAAGAAAGGTCAGGCTTACTAAGCAAATCAGGGTTAGACTTAGTCACAACTGAACCAACATCCAAAAGAAGGTCAGACTGTATCAAAGACTCTAAGAAGATTTCATCTGAAGGAAGGAGATCATCCGAGATAGGATACATGTCTAAACTTTCAAATGGATTGACAGAGTGGAGAGAAGGCTCGATAGTCTGTATAGGATGACTCACCTATTCAACTACTGGGACCAAGTCCCAAGAAAGTAAGCATGGAAACAAAGGCTGCTTCTCAGTAACAATTGAACACAAAGGACAAGAGGCCACATAGTTCACCTATGGCGGGGGAGTGTCTATAGAAACACTGGGAATCAATAAAGGAAAAACCTGGTCTTTAGTTGGGTCAGGAGGCAGATCAAGAAAATCCAACTGATCAATAGTGACAATTTCTTCTCCATGATTAAAGTACATCACACGAAAGAATGTTGACACCATAGCTTGCATGGCATAGACATAATCATGTCCAAGGAGCATATTGAAGTCCAAGGGGTCTTCTATCACCATGAATTCAACTAAGACAGTCTTCCCACCCAAAGTAACAGGTGTTTGAGCAAGAATTCCCAAGGCTATACAAGTTCTTCTATCAAACGCCAGTAACTGACTAGCATTCAACACAAGGTTGGGAGATCCCATGCCTCACCAAGCGCGAGTAGACAAAATACTAACTGAGGCTCCTTCATCAACAATACAACGAGAAATCGTGTAAGGTTCAACTTTGACCTTTATCTGGAAAGGTGCATTAGAAGGAAGGCGCAGCTCAACTAGGCTATCCCAATCAAAGGAAGCAATCTGAGAGCTTGGTGGGGGTTGATCCAAAGCGAGTTCAGTGCCCCCTTGTTCAGTAATTTCTGAATTAGCAGTGAAGAAAATGTGACTAGAAGACACTTCACTCTCCAAAGGAAGAGTGGGATTGATCGATACTGGGATCGATTCAACCGCTTCGTGAAAGTCACTCTCCAAAGGGAGAGTGGGATTGACCAAATATGACATTGGTTCAATCACATCAGGATCACTCTTCGAAAGAAGAGTGGGATCGACCAAACATGATATTGGTTCGACCACTTGATCAACCAAAGGTTGAATAGGTTGTTGAGAAACTATAGGTTGTTCAGGAGAAGGAAATTCTTGAGTCTTGGACCACACTCTTCACACCTCTGGGATAGCAGGGCACTTGTGAGTAAGATCATCTCCCTCGTAGAGCATACAAGGGAACTTAAGTTTGCACTTCGAGCGACCAATTTTCTCAACAGTGTCAACATGACTAGCAGTGGATGACTGTTTGCTCTCAGCATGACCTGCAGAGGCTAAGAGTTTGCCCCCAGTATGAACTACAGAGGCTGGGTGACTGGTTCCAACCTGACTAAGAGAGGTTGGTTGTTGAAAAGCTTCAGAATGTTCAAAAATAGGATGACCATGAATCCAAACTCTTCGCACCTCCGCGATAGAAGGGCATTTATAAGTAAGGTGGTCTCCCTCACAAAGCTTACAAGGAAACTTGGGCTTGTGTTTTGAACGGGTAGTCTTTTCAACAGTGTCAACATGAATCGCAGTGGCTGACAAATTGTCTTTAGCGTGAACCACAAAGGCTGAGAGACTGCCCCCAGCATGACTTGCAGAGGCTGAGAGATTGGGTCCAACATGGCCTGCAGAGGTTGGATGGGAACCACCAACATGAACAACAGAGGTTGAATGGTTAGGATCAGTCTGCTTTGCAGCAGTTGAGTGTGTGCCCCCAGCGTGAACAACAGAGGCTGGGCAGATGGATCCAACATGAACAACAGAGGTTGTATGGGGAGGTTCAACTTGAACAATAGAGGTTGAACGGGTGCCCTCAGCATGAACCATAGAGGCTGAGGGACTGGATCCAACGTGACTTGAAAAGGTTGGAAGGATCCCACCAGCATGATCAACAGAGGCTGGATGGTAAAGATCAACTTGACTTGCAGAGGTTGAGTGCTTAGATCCAACATGACTTGCAGAGGTTGGATAGGTGCCCCCAGCATGAACAAAAAAGGCTGGGTGGTGAGGTTCAACTTGACTTGCAGAGGTTGGATAGGTGCCCCCAGCATGAACAAAAAAGGCTGGGTGGTGAGGTTCAACTTGACTTGCAGAGGTTGAATGGGTGCCCCCTTTCTTATGTGCCTTCTTCCTATTTCTCCTTCTTTTACTCCTTTTAGACTGTCGGTTACTAGTATCAGTACTTTCATCGCATGAGGTAGAAGGAGGAGGAGAATCAACCACAGGTGAAGGGGAAGTAATGTTTTGATGCCCTTGATATAAGGAGCTTACTTGAGAAGCATCAGGAGCATTCAGGACGGTTGGAGTGGAAAACAACCACACCGGTAGCCCTAGGGTGAATCTAGGTAGATTCAGGGTGGACATCAAGGGAACACCAACATTCCCTGTGAGAGGAATATTACAAGGAGTTCCCATCATGGGGATCTCTTGGTTGGTGTTCAAAGGGGTGTTAGCCATAGTTTCAAACTAGGAGACAAAGTCTGAGGTTGATAGGTAACCAAAATTACAAAGCACACACCTAAAGGCACACTAAGTACAGACAAACCACACAGCACTCACTAAAAATTCCTTAAGCCAAACAGACAAACATGTATAAGATATAATTTCCAGAAGAAAGCTGATAGACAGTTACTTGGCGTCCCTATAGATGTTCTTAGGCACAAGCAGAGGAATCACCCACCGCCCTCCCACACTTTCTACCGGGGTTACCTTCCAAGTCCGTCCAAGTTCAACTAGAAATAACCTTTCGGTGTACCTGTGTATGAACCCTAGATGTCAAAGAGACTAAAGGCTACCTTAACTATACCAACATTCTGGGGGGACAGTCGCAAGCCGGACTCGTACGCATGGGCAGGGTAGTTGAGCCCGAAACTCTGTCTAGGACAGAATCCCCAGATGCGTAAAATTCCTGAGT